>OZ005648.1:131545534-132145534 GCA_963930645.1 Salticus scenicus
AAATTATTATATAAATCCGTTCCTTTCTTATGTATTACGTGGTTATTAGAGGAAAATTAACAGTCATCCTGCTTAGGCAGGTCAGTTTTAGATCTCGGAAATTGGTGTTTCAAAAAATAACTCTGCCTTTTTTTTTTTTAGGACTGAGGGCTATTTTCAATCTGCGGATTTTCATGATACCAGTTTTACGATAATTGGAAATTTGTCGAAATCTAAAATTTATCGAAAGTATAACTAAATAATTTCAAAGTGATGTTATAATTCGAAAAAAAAAAGTAGTAACAGCTCTCCGTCCTAAACTAAATTCTGCCTTACTTTGCGACATTTATATGCACTATTTTGAAGAAAAACTCTTCGGTGTATATAAATTTCCTCACTGGTTTAGGTATGTGGATGACACTTTCGTTCTTGTCTCCCCTGATGTCGATTTGTCCAATTTACTTTCTTTGGTCAATTCGATTGACCCATGCATTCAATTCACTTTTGAGGTTGAACAGGATTGCTCTTTGCCTTTCCTTGACGTTCTTGTGAATAAAGAAAAGGATTGTTTCTCAACTACTGTTTTTAGAAAACCATTCTCAGTCTCTTTGCCGCCGCATGCTCTCTCTAACCACGCCCCTCAACTAAAAATGTCTGCTTTTTACACTTATGTTTATCGTGCCTTACACATATTTTTCTGATCCGTCTAATCTTTCGAAAGAAATTAATTATTTAAAATCTCTTGCTCTCTCTCGTGGTTATAACCCATCTATTATCGATAAAGCTCTATATAAATTTAAGAATCCTAAACGTTCTGCTCCCAAATTAAACGATCACAGTCTCATCCCAGTTGTTTTACCTTTTTATTCTTCACTCTCTTTTAAAATCTCTAAAATTCTTTCACCGTTTGGTTTCAAAGTCATTTACAAACCCGTCAATAAAATAAAATTATCCTCTCTTAAGGATCACATTCCCACCGAAAACCGTTCTGGAATTTATTTAAATCCGTGTTCGTCCTGCAACTTAGGTTATATTGGTCAAACTAGGAGGCGTTTGAAGTACAGAATAAATGAGCACCGTCGGAATGTTCGTAATGAAGAGATTACCAAATCTTCTATTGCTTCCCACTGCTGGTCTCAAGGTCATCGTTTTGATTTTTCCCAAACTAACATAATTTCATCTCCTGTCTGTTCCTCCCATTTGGATATTCATGAAGCATTTTACATATTTAAAAATTCGAAAAATCTTGTTAATGATATTTCTTCCACTTCATTCTTCTCTGATGCTTGGAAATTACTCACGTAACTTAGATTTTCGTTTAATTTTTGATATCCTTAGATTGTTATATGGTTAATCTCACTCATTTATTTATTTTATTGTTTTTTTTTTTTTGTACAATTCTACTCACACCAGTTGTTATATTTACTTTCTACTTTATAAAGTTTTTCTTTTCATCTTAAACAATTTTGTGCGTTGCCGCTTTGACTGCAGCACTCGTGCTTACTTTATTCGCCTGATGAAGGGTCGTGTGTTTTTTTGACCCGAAACAATTGTTGCGAGTTTATTGCATTTTATGGTGTTCATTCAAAGTTTGTAAATAATAATTTTTACAACGCCAGTTTTGTGGTGCTTTTTTATGAAAGAAACAAGATAATTGAGTTAAAATTTGAGTTGGTAATTTAAGGATGCCATTGATATACTAACTTTTTTGCAACGAGATAAATAAATGGACCATATTCCCACTTTGGGTTCGAGGCTACAAGAATATTAGCTGGTTAGGCAAACAATCCTCAACTCTAGAAAAGCATTGTGGCTTGAAAATTTTTATCTTGCAATATTATTTATAAGAGTTACAGATTATATGAAATTGAAGTAAGAGTGATATTGTGATACCTTTGTTTTGTTTTTAATCCAGTTTTAGTAATATACTGTAATATTAATCAACATATGTAATATTAAAAGATGCCATGTGAACTGTGGCGATGTTAACAAATTTAAATGGATGTTCCATTTAATAAATTACTTTATTAAAGTGATTGAAATTCTAATTATTTAAGCTTTGATGTCTATATATATATGCGTGTCTGTATAAAATGTTCTTATTAATCTTTTATCCATTATATATATATATATATAAATATATGTGTGTGTGTGTGTGTGTGTACATAAAATGTTCTGCAATTTTACGATGTGGAATAGTCTTAACTTTATCATTCGATTCAGTTGTTTACATTTCTCTTTTGTTCTTGTTTGAACAGATATCTGATTATTAAGTTTCACTGGAGAAATATTTAGGAAAATGTTATGCGTAACAATAAAATAGCATCTTGAATCTAGTTTGTTTACAAAATATCGGCCACGTGTTCGGCGATTTTACCTACTGTGACGTCACAGGAATATTGTCCATTAGAGTGCTGATTCAATGGATGAAGGATTAGCTTTCCGCGATTCAAGATGAATCACGTGACACGAACCAATCCGCGTTGCGAATTTGGAAAATGCCTACTCCTCAGAACCTTGGCGAAAAAACATAATCGGGCTTTGGCGAGCGCTAGTCATGATGATAGACGGTAGGGTTGCTCGCATGTCTGATGACTGATGACAAGCGGACGTCAGAACAGAATTCGTATTAGCAATAACAATAGAAATTTTTTCGATAATTTTAAATTACTTTGAAGTATGATTTAAAACATTCATTTTGTAATTGAATAGCTATTTTTATTTTCTAAATAAGTTTCTAAACGTTCATAGCTAATTGAAAACATCCTACATGTAAACAAATTGTCGTGTTTATTCTGTCGAGATAAACTTGAAAAGAGATTGACGTATATTTATTTTATATTTTGCCTATGGATGAGTTATTATTTCACATATGCATTTAAGTGAATTAGTAATTAATAATGCTGGAATCCAAATGTTTATTTTGTGTGTGTGTGAAGAACTTATTGCAAGGTATGTTCCCAACATTCAATGGTTTTATAATTATTAGTTTAATGTCTGTAAGTTGTATAAGTGCCTAGAATTAACATTTCTTTTATTTTTTTAATTAAAAGATAATATTTTGTACATTAATGCTATAACATATTGAAATATTAGTATCTGATATTATATCCTGATGACTCATCTTATATCAGGTAATTTGTTCAGACATTTGAAAACAAATTTGACTTAAAATTATGATATAATTGTGATCATTCGCCTTTTAATTAGTATATTAGTTAGATGTTTATTTTGTTAAATATCACCGTTTGAAATGAAATTGGTCGAACTGATGATAACATGTAATTATCAGTTCAATCATTTTTATAATGATAATATCGATGAATATATTTATTACACACTACATTTTGAATATTATAGTGAGATATATTTACATAGAATAGATTGCATTATGTAGACTGCTGATCAAGTAGTACACATACATTCTGAGTGAAGTTAATTTGAATTTTTTAAAAACAAGAATTAATTTTTGTTAATTGTGAATAATAATACAGTTTATGGTATGACTTAGCGTGTTTTTAATAAATCAATAATTTGGCATAATTTTGCTATTATCTTTAGAATTTACAAACCTTTAGGAAAGGAAAGTTTATCAAAGAATGCCATACTCAAAATGGCAGAAAATGAAATTTCATCAAAATACAGAAAAAAATAATTAAATGCAAAAAATGTATAAAGTACAATTAAAAAACAGTTGAAAAGCTCAAAATTATAAATAATCACAGTTTAAAGAAGATCGAAGAGAAATGAAGGAACAGTGTTTCTTGGAAAGTTCTCTAGTTATGAAGTTTATCCTATGCCAGCTGGACCATAGCTTCAGTGCACGAAATTGATTTTGTGCCTGTAGACGTGGGCTTGCTAGCAATTTTTATTAATATCGACATCAGATAGAAGAAGAAAGAGGAGGATATCTTATTGAAGACACGGTTCCTTGTGACATGCTGTAAATAAATCTAAAAATAGATCAGCATTGACATTTGATTTTCTTGTATCCTTTTCAGTTGTTTGCCATTCAAACTTTTGTATGTTTTTTTTTAATTTTATGGTGTTTGTTTATAAAAATTTTGTTATAGTTCATTTATTTTACTTATTATTATTTATTTGTAGATAGGGTAAGTGCACCAGTGATTGACACTTTTAGAGCAATCTCTGATGTTTTTAATGTTCTAGTCATCAGAAAATATTTTCAGAAATCTTAAGTTAGTACATATGGCATGAAAGACATTCAGAACCACATATATGTTAAAATATATACATTTTATAATAATTATTTTTTTTTTTTATGAATTTTTATTTGACACCCACTCAATGTTCCAGTAATTGACACTGCCAGTTTTTAATTTTATCAGTCATTGGACCCCTATGTTTCATTGTTTGACACTGCTAGTTATTCATTTTATCAGTTATTAGCACCCTAAGCTCCAGTGTTTGACAAAAAATATTAAAATTCTTATACGTAAAATATGATTTTATTATTTTTCTTATTTATTAATTATTTCGGGATAGATGTCAATTAGTGGAGCATGCCAATCACTGGAGCACCTACCCTATAGCTTTATCTGACGAATTTGAAATGAGCAATTTCAGTGTATAAATCTATAGTTCCAAAAAATTGCACATTATCCTTAAATATTAAAATATGTATTTATATAGTTACTGTTTAAAAAAGACTGAAGAAGAAAAGAAAGAGCAGTTTTCCTCAGAAAGTTCTCCATTTGTGAAGTCTTTGCATCCTACGCCAGCTGGAACATATCTATAGTGCACGCACAAAATTGTTTTCGTGCCTGTAGATGTGGGCTTGCTAGCTCATTTCATTAACACTGATGTCAGATGGAAGAAAAGGGAGGAAAAGCTTATTGAAGAAAGAAAGTTCATCATGACATGCAGCAAATAAATCTTTTCTTAAAATATATAAACATTTATTTAATTTTCTTGCATTCTTTTGAATTGTTCGCCATTTGAACTTTTATATGTTTTTTAATTTTATGGTGTTATTTATTTTGCTATTACTTAATTTTTATGGTAATATTCAATTGTTTCATTCAAATCGAACATAGTTTGATCAATTAGCAACAATTCAGCTTTAGTCCAAAGAAAAAACACATTTTTCATTAATTGGCAACTTTTCGCTTACACTCCCTGACTCAGAATTTTTCATATTACATATAAATTTAATAAGATAAAATTTTTAAAAATGCTCCATGCAAAATAATTTTTAATTCTTCTGCTGAGATCTTAATCATGAGAGACTTGGAGATTTAATCACCACACACCCAAAATTTTACAAATTTCATGAAAATTTTTAAGTTATACTTCATTTTTAACAAATTGTTTTTGAAGACTTAGCCTCATCTAGTAAATTTAAAAATTACAATTTAAGTATAAGTTTATTATTACCGCCAAGAGAGAAAGAAAAAAAAAGCATAGCATCCTAAAATGTTTAAAAAGTGAAATATTTGTGGCTGCAGCTATGGGTCTGCTAGCATATTTCACAAATATCATGAAACGGAAGAAAACAGAAGAGAAAATAAGAAAGAACTGGCGTTTTAAAGTAATAAGTACACAACTTTGAATAAACACCATAAAATGCTATAAATTCACAATAATTGTTTTGGATCGAAAGAATACATGACCCTTCATCAGGCGAACAAAGGAAGCACGAGTGCTGCAAGCAAAGTGGCAACACACGCTGCCGCTTTGATATCAGCATTTGTGCTTACCGATAGTGACACGATCTAATTAAAGAGAAAGCAAGAGACAGAAGAAAACACTACTGATGGCATGGACCACGAGGAAGTAAGCTGACGAAGGAGGAAACCCCCTCACAAAAGCAACTATTCAGACTTCCATAAAGCTGTAATGTAAGATTTTATTCTGTACAAAAATTTTCAGGAAATCGCTAAAATTGATGCCAAGATCAACATTTGCGTCGGCTACAAACTTGGCAGCCTGACGAGATTAGTAATCGAATTTGGTGACAAATATTGCTTCAGGAGAGCCAGAATTTGTAAACCTTTTCTCAATTTTAACAGAACAGGGTTTAATCCAGTTTTTTAAAAATGGTACCCCATTTGTGAATTTATAAAATAATTTGTGAAAAAAGAAATCAGTTTGTGAAAATTGCATAAAGCAGTTTTAATTTTAAAATACATTTAAAAAATATAACAGTTATAAAATAATGCATATATAGGTGAATTGTTTCTTATGTGTAAGATGAGAAAGTGTTTACTTAGATATTTACCACTATCTCCAGTAAATATCCAAACTGGGGGTATTTTTATGTGTTCGATAGAGTGAAACTTGTAAAAATTTTTAGTGTGCCATTATACTGCTGAGAACTGATTTTGTAAAGCTGCCTTTTTGCTGGAAATTGACTTTGTGAAGGTACCTCATTGCCAAAAGTTGACTTTGTGAAGGTACCTCATTGCCAAAAGTTGACTTTGTGAAAGTGCCTCGGTGCGGCACTAAATTTGTTCTGGATTAACCTCTGCAGAATTATTTGTTTTGGTAAAATGTATCATTTCTCACCACTAATTTTTGCCTACAAGAATAAAAGTAGGCAATTTATACTGAAATGATTTTCATTGAACACTAAGCAGTGTTTAATATTTAAACTTAAAAACTTGTTCACATACCATAAAATTAATAAAACCACTACCAGTTTCAAAAGGACATGGTCTTTCTTCTTCAGGTGCAAAGCACATGCTATTACCTTGGAGAAAAAAGCAAGACTAGTGGTTTTTGTACCTGAAGAAGAAGAAAGGCCGTGTCTTTTCGAAACTGGTAATGCTTTCATAATTTTATGGTGTATGAAAAAGTTTTTTTAATTTAAATATTCATTGTGCACCAGTTTTTTTTATTTTTGTACTGTCTAAGCTGAGTATTTGCCAATGGTATTTTCTGTAATAACCCATAGAAAATTCCTGAAAAATTTACAATTGGTGGTATATATAATCTTATCATCAGGGCTGAGTTGTGGTCGGAGAACCTTTTTTTTTTTGCTTGTTTTCAGGAATGTTCATGGACTAGAACCTGCCTGTTTATTTACAAATCAATTACCTCACACAAAAATATCAATGTTTCCATAACCATATGTATATTCCAATAGATGTATAAGGAAGTCGTGGTGTCCACGTCAGATTCTTTTTTTTTTTTTTTTTTTCATTTTAATGGTAGTTAAGCAAGCATACATGTATGGTACCGTGACCACTGCTATACAGATTTTCATGCAAAATGTGTAAGTTGCGTCCAGTGATATTTTTTTCTCTTTTGGTTTTAATGGTTGCAAAGTGAGTTCACATGCATGGAAGTGATCGCTACTATACACATTTCTATGCATAGTGAAATAGCTCAATTTTAAATATTTGTTTTATTAATCTTAAAAATAGGCTTCCATATTAAGGAAGTATTGATAAAAAATATGTACAACTATATTAAAATATAGCTATAATTTATTAAAATGTATGTACGTGTAACATCGTTAAGGCAATTAATTCGTCATTTAATAAAGATTTTCTTTTTCAAGTTTAAATTAATATAAATATGGCTGCAATATTGACAAGTAAGTTATACTAGGGTGCCTTGATAGAAAGAATGACAACATACGAAGGACTGTCATTGGCCAAAATTTCTATTTTACCAAATCTATGAAAAAAAAAAAAAAAAAATGATCAGGTGTACTTTGAAAATTAAGTGAATGACAGTAAATTTTACTCTTTAAATTTTTTTTTTTTAATAGGAAAATGTATTATTACTAAGTACAAAACTTTGAATAAACACCATAGAAGCAAACACTCGCAACAATTGTTTCAGGTAAAAAAAAAAAAACCCTTCATCAGGCAAAAAAAGTACACACGAGTGCTGTAAAAGAAGCGACAACACACTGTTGCAGGTTGCACTGTGTTGCTGCTTTGTTACAGCACTCGTGCCTACTTTATTCCCTTGACGAAGGGCTAGGTTTTCTTTTGACCCGAAACAACTGTTGGAAGTTCTTGCTTTTATGGTGTTTATTCAAAGTTTTGTAATTATTACTTTTAAACGCCAGTTCTTTGATGCTCTTTTATAATGTACTAGCAGGCTTTGCCTGCTTCGCTGGTCATTATATTGAAATGAATTTTCAAAACGCTATACCATTAATAATTTTAAAAAATCATTGAAATCAGTCAAAATCTAAGTTAAAGTTCTCGCTACCTTCGGTAAAGGTTTTTCCACTTGCCACACTTCACAAAATCCCTTTATAGTACATGTTGCATACACATACCTAACCAACACATTAAAAATCAGGATCCTGAGATTATTTGAAGCAGCACTACACTTTAAAATGTGTTTTTACCCCCTCCCCACTCTTAAATGGAAGAAGGAGGAGGGAATTTTGCTAAATAATTTTATATTATGAGTTCGATATATATAACTGACCCACACATCGAAAATCTCCTTCTTACGATAATTTACTGCAGAGTTACGCATGAAGAGTTACTGCAGAGTTTACCCCCACCCCTAAGGGGTGGTAGTGTAGAATTTCACAAAACCACTTTGTAGTGTGTGTGGAATATGCATAAGCAGTCCACACATCAAAAGTTGCCATTCTAAGATTATTTGGAACAGAGTTACGCATGCAAACATGTTTTTTAATCTCCCCCCCCCAACCCTCTTGTAGTTTGTGTGTGTTGAATACACATAACCAATCGACATATCAAAAAATCACTTTCATAAGATAATTTCATAGCTGCTGTTTTTAATCTTTTAAATCAAAATTCACATTGGTGTTTTTAAATGGAATATGTTATATATATTTTCGACGATTAGTATTACTAAAATCAGCTATAAAATTTTTCCAGTCTGAAGTCCCCGCCAAAAACAGTAGACTTGGTATCTATGTACTTTGGAGCAGTTACACTTTAAAAGGTGCTTTTGCCCCCTACTCAACACCCTTAAAGGGAGGAAAGGGGAAATTTCACAAAATACCTTCATAGTGTGTGTTGGAAACTCATAACCAGCCCGCACATAAAAAATCACCTAAGATAGTTCGGAGCAGATTTGCACTTGGAAATATGTTTTCTCCTCGACAACCCCAAGGGGGATAGTGTGGAATTTTACAAAATCTCTTTGTAGTATATGTCTTGAGAACACATAGTCAATCGACATGTTAAAAAATCACTACCCTGAGATAATTTGGAGCGGAGTTACTCTTATAAACATATTTTTGCCTCCCTATCCACCTGCAAAGGAGGGAGGAAGAAATTGCGTACAAATCCCTTTACAGTGCGTGTTGGGAAGGCATAAACAACCGACACATAAAATTAATCTTGCTGAGATAATTTGAAGCAAAGCTGTGCTTGGAAACAGGTTTATTGCCCCCCCCCCCAATTGGGAACTTTCACAAAATCCCATTACAATAGGTGTCAGGCACACATAAATAAGCCACACACTAAAATTTTGTGATTCTATATATTTCCCCAGACAAATTTAGTGCTAAAAGGGGGACTTGAATTTTCCCCCTCGTAACTTCTCCCCAAAATCGAAAATTGCAGAAAACCAATAATGATTTTTTGGAAATATCCTCAAGTTGACTCTTAGTGGTTTTCTATATCTTTGTGCTATTATTGGTAGAGTTTAACCCTCGCTTTCCCAAGATGGGTTAAACTTTGACCCCATTTTGAAGTGAAATTTAGTTAAGCTCGCCTCATTCAAGAAGTGCGCTAATTCGTCAGGAGATAGCAAACATAACCAGTGGAATGTTGCAACTTCTAAATTGTACAAAAAAGTGCTGTGCTGGTGATTTTCGCCAAACATGCCAAGCGGCACCTGAAAGTGATTTTTCTGCAGTAACGCCTTGATGTTGGGAAAGCGAGGCTTAATTAAAAAATGCGTATTTTCTAAATTTGCCTCCAAAAATCATTTTTACCAACATAACTAAAAATTTCTCAATAATAAAAATTTAAATTTCAAATATCATTTTTTTTTTGTCCACATTCAAGTTGTAACAATATAAAAGGCTACAAAAAAGGCCTCTGAATGGAGAATTGTTTGCATGAAATTTTAAAAATGAAAAGGTTATATATATATACTAGCAGGCTTTGCCCGCTTCGCTGGTCACTATATTTAAAGGAAACTCTTTTCTATATAGCTTTATTAAAAAAAGAAAAAAAAAAAAAAACTGAAATCGCTCAAAAGCTCGCTTTGAGTTCCCGCTGCCTTTGGCATCGAACTGTTTGTCCTCGCAGTCTCCGGTGCCTGTCCCTATTGCCTGTGACAATAGCTTACCCGTGGGCTTCCATTTGGGTGCTTATCATATATGACAGTTTCGATACAGACAGTATCGAAAAATTTGAAGTAGCTTTTTTATATTTGAATACCAATTACATAAGAACAACATTATGCGTGCTGTACATAATATTTGCTTTCAAGTTATTTCCTATATTTATTTGATTTAATCGATCAACCATAAAATGACAGCAATTTCAAGCCAAATTTAATATTACAATATGCTATGATCGGCTACGTCTATCGCATGAGACAATTATTATTATTATTATTTTGTGGTTATATATACTTCATTCTTAGTTAATAGTAGTTGGTATATAGAAAAATAAATTAATTAATATGTAAACCTCATCATGGTACAAACTTAATATAGCTCCCCTTGACGTTATTTGAATTTTGTCGCCGTTTTAGACCAAAATATAATTTATGCGATTATTGTTCCTATATCTTTCTATCTCTTTCTCTTTTTCAATACTTTATAATTTAGTTATATTTTTGATGAGCTACTTGGCTTTAAGTGGCTGTCCTAGGCGAAATATGTCCGATCTACTTCAGCATCAAAATTTAAAGATTTGTCCAGTATTATCAATAAGTAAATACCTTTAATATAATGCTGAATTATCTTTTATGCCTAGCGTAATTCATCCATGCAATATATATACATATACAGTTGAGGTATATAAAAAATGCTATGAAATAAAATTCAGATCATATTACTATTAATATTTTATTTTAATTATAAAGGCGTTATTTTCTCCTTCACCAATTTAACATTTAGTAATTTTTATTTTTCGCGTGAAAGTATATTTCATTTTATGTTGAAAAAAAAAATAAATAAATAAAAATACCTCGTAAACTTTTTTGGCAACAATTAAAAATTTAAATGGCTTATATTAAGGTAATTACCAGCACGGAGTAAAAAGACAGGAGAAGAAGGTAACGCTGAAATTTTGTGATGTTGTTTTCTAATGTTTACAGATGGCGCCAGCGTGCAATCCTTCCTTCTCTCCAGCTTCCGCAATGTTATTCAATGGGGAAATGTCTCGTTTTAATTATTTTTTTAAAAATAATATCAAACTGAAAAAATTTCGATTGAAAGCAAATTTCATTAAATAGAGTATTCTAACCAACATGTTTTTTTTAAGAGCCATTTTATACTAATTTTACTTTGAAAGAAAGCTTTTAAAAAATGACGATTCTTATGAACCGAAACTAGCTAAAACAGACAATTGGGAGGAAGGAGAATGGATGAAATTTTGTAAAGAAAAAAAAATAAACTTACTTTAGGTGCAGAAAACACGAACTCGGACTTTATTTTTCTCCAAGGGCTTTTTTTTGTTTTTCTTATCACTATCATAGCCTGTTTTACAACTAGGAACGAAGCATTTATTTGAAACATCTTAATTATGCAGTTTTAAGAACTTACAAAGAAATTAAATTGCTTAAAATAAAAAAATTTAAATGTACTTCAGCAAAATTCTATTGAAAACAACAGTATATCCGCGCCGAAGTAGGGAGGAATGACAAGTGGCGCCCTCAATATTTACCAAAAATTTAGATCACAGTTTCGTAGCTTTCTCCCATTGGACCTTCAACTCCTATTAATATTACTCCGTGATTACCAGTTTATTATTTTCATATTTTAATTAATTTTAAAAAATCTAATCAAATAGTAGCATATGTCCTATTTCAGATTATTATCTATCTCGGTACCAAATTTTATCCAGATTCTAAATAGTAGCATATGGCCTATTCCAGATTATTATCTATCTCGGTACCAAATTTTATCCAGATCCGTTTAACCGTTGTGACGTGATTGAATAACAAACATCCATACATCCAACGGACAACTCACGCCATCTAGGTAGAAAAGTTTTTGAAAGAGTTGGTTAAAAATTAATTAAGAAAGAACTAATTAAGTTACAACTTTCATTAATAGATAAAAACCTATTCGCAGACCTACCGAATGTACATACAAGATTTCATTAAAATAGGTTAAGCCGTTTTGGAGGAGTATGGTAACAAACACTGTGACACGAGAATTTTATATATTAGATATATATATATATATATATATATTAAGATTATATAAATACTTTTAAATGTTTGGACATAGTTCATTTTTACTAAACCAAGATTATTACTGAAATAAATTGAATTAAAAATCATTTACATAAAAATAATTAGAAATTTCATTCAAAGGAAGAGATTATAATACATGCAATTAATCATATTATCAATGTAATCAATCTATACCTGCACAAACATTTTAATTAGTTAAATTTTTAGAAAGTGAGCCTTATTTATTTATTAATCTAAATAAGTAAATAGAAGAAAATCAATGTGTTGCTATTTTAAAAATTAATAAATAAAACTGTGCATGCTATACTTAATTTCAGAGTTAGGCAAAGAAAAAAAACCTCTGCATTAATCAAAATTAATATTACCTAACAAACATTTTACTTAATTACTTATGTTAGTAATTACTTAAGTACATCATTACTTTACCAAGGATTACAATTTTTTTTTCCCTTTACGAAAATGAGACAGAAAGAAAGAATACTTCAGAAGAAATATGTAAAAGTATAAATTAATTTATTTGAATAAAAATAATTTATATTGAATAACGAAAAATATTGAATGATAAAGTTAATAAATTAGTGGAGAAGTTTATTATGATACGTTTACATATTGGTAAAAAAAGTTATCTGTAATAAACTTGTATTTTTATTTAGCATATTTTAAACACAAAAGAAAAAAAAATGTCTTCTGTAAAATAATCGCTTTTCATTCAATTAAATGTGAAGAAAATTATTTTTCTTTTATTAAACAAAATGTTTTATTTTTATACTATGATAGGAATGCAAGTAGGTACGGTGGATGTGAATCGATGATTCATTCATTCTTGATTCATTCTGACAGGTTTGATTCAATCAATGATTAGTTTCCACATTTTCATATTTTTCCCTTAAAATATGTTGTGCGCCAAGAATTTTCTCGCCAAGGTTCTGAGGAGTAGGCATTTTCCAAATTCCCATCCGCGTTTGTAATGATCGATAGACGGCGCTTTGTGAACACTGCAGTTGTTAGTAAACATTAGCCACGTGTGTTCCAATAGTGTTCTTGTTATTCTACTTAATATTCGTACTATAATTTCTCCGCCATTACATTATGGAAAATTGATTGCTTTTGGAAAAAAATACTTCAGTTTATTCAAAGTTCGATCGGAAGTAGATTTTTAACTGAAGTTGAACAAATATTAATTTCAAATCATCTGATTAATTCTTTACTTCCATTAGCCGAAGCAACTGAAATTTTAAATTCGTCATTTGGAAATAAATGGAAGCTCAATTCTGGATTTCTTGATGCTTTGGATTTACACTGTGGCACACAAAAGTATGTGTTATCTTTTTTACCGTATTTATTCATTTTTATTCAATAAATATATGTGAAACTAAACATCGGCTAGCAATGGCGGCTATATGGAATTCGAATTAAACCATGTTTATTGTAATTTCACCGTAGCCCACCAGAGGGCGAGCATTTCATTACAATCGCGGATAGGTTGATATGTTTGGCCCTTTATCAGTATTTTGGCATTTAAAATTTCAATTCGGCAAATTACCATTATTATTAGGTAACATAACAGTCCTATGACCGAAATAATTTGTTTTTTAAATAATTTTTCACGTAGTTCACATCTATACATTAATAGGCAAGCATAAAATTTGTAGTCCCTTTTTAACATATTAATTATGGGAGTAGAGGGTTGAAAATGGTATCATTCGAAAGGTATGGTTAGCCGGAAGGTGCGAATACAAATATTATTTTCTTACGATGTCAAGAAGGTATTTAAAAATACATTTATTTTTTATGCATTTTACCCCATTTTTCCCTTTTATACACGTATTCCTTTACATTAAAAAATACCTAAAAGTAGAAAGTTGTTAAATCTGGCAATTTCATAAAGCTCAAATAAAACCATAGACACAGTAATTTGTATAATGTAGCATCACTATACGCAAGCGAAGTGATGACGTCACTGTCTGTCCATGGAGCCATGAAAAAGATTTTCTATGTTAATCGTCCATTGGATTTTTTGTAAAAAATTATTAAAAAATAACGGAAATTATCTGCCGATTTTAATTCCGATATTTGGGTATAGTTATATATAAGTTACTGTCTACATGTGTTTGACTGAGTTATTTTTTCTGTAAAATTGATAAAATTTTAATTTAAAATCACAAAACTCCAGAAAAAAAAAGGGCAAACTTCCAGTTTCGAATGTAAACATAAACATTTCATTTCAAAGGGTGATATTTAAACAATAAATATTCAACTAATATACTAAATAAAAGGAAAATGGATTTGTTACTAACTGCTGCATGTATAAGTAGACGATACGGAAAAAAATCCGATTTCCGTTTTTTGCTGAATTTACATGTTTTGAGCTTTCTTTACGTTTCAATTAACTGAAATTGGCTACTTATTTTTTAAAAAAGTGTCTTTATTGCTAGCTTTTGTGGGTAGAAGAAGCAAGTAGAAGATACATAAAAACTTTTGATTTCCGGTTTTCGATGAATTTACACGTTTTGAGATTTCCTTGCATTTTAATTAAGTGAAATTGACTACTTATTTTTCTTTTATATAAAGTGGATTTATTATTCTTTCCTCTGCATATATAAGTAGAAAATATAAGATTCAGAAAAGTTTTAGATTTTCGGTTTTCGATAAAGTTACACGTTTTGAAATTTCCCGAACTCAATTCGACCATTTTTGAAAAATATCTTTTTTTTTTTTTTTTTTTTTTTTTTTTTGTTCAAACACTGTACTTTATGAACCAATCGAATTAATTTAACAGAATTTGATACTTGGTTGGGCCTTGGTTTGACATGGTACCTATTAGCATCTGGGCTGTATCACACAACAAGGGGCGTTTTCACGTTGCAATTTTCTCTCATTAGGAAAGACTAACATCTACAGAGAGAAATAGTTATATTAAGTAAAACTCTGCTGATTCAGTTAGAGTGAATATCGGCAAACAATTGCCGCAGCTGTGTTGCAATTGCATTCCGTTTAGGACAAGGCAATAACTTTGCTTCACCTCGCTTTGCAAAAAAAAAAAAAAAAAAATGGTCGAGTTTCGACCACTGGGCGATACTAGTTTTAATAAATAATCAAATATATATATATATTTTTTTTTTCATCATTTCCCAACAAACTTAAAAGTGTTTTTAAAGAATAGTTAAACTTTTAAAGAGCTAAATTGAACAACAAATAATAATTTTTCAACTACGTTTAGGCATTTTGTCGGTTAAATTTCGACTACACGAAATAAAAAAGAAGTAAAATAAAAATCAAAATGATTTAGAACAAAAGAATATTAAACTACATAAGTAAACAAAAACATTGGCGGTTATGACTTTTGCCAAGAACAATCTCCAAACCGTTGCCATAGAAATTTATTGAAAATAAGCTATTACCAAGGGAACCAACGCATAGAGGATTCATGTCACATGACTCATGTTGGACCATGTTAGGGTTACCATTTATCACTCTACTTTATTTATCAAGTAATTTATCGTTGCTTTTTTGTTGTAAATTGTTTTTAATAAATTAATATGCGGATATTATAATTGAGACGGATATTATAATTAAGTAAAGACCTTTGCGAGAAACGTCCGAGTTACTACTTACTTCGGTGCCAAATTTCAAATTTCGCCAAAAAATCTTTCTTATTTTATTATTATTATATAATTATTAATAATACAAATTCATAAATGTACATTATTATTTCGCAGTAAATCAGCAAAATTTCTAATGTCCAATTACTAACTAGTATAATGTGGCCACCACAAGACTTTCTTCATTACATTTTTACACAAAATTCATGTAATACAAATTATTTTTATTTATTTACATACATATTATTGCTGTGATACCGAATTTCGTGCATTTACATCGTGTGATTATATTGGTTATGATTTAAATTGGAGCCGATGGGGTATCTATCGGCTTGGCGGGAAAAAAAAAATATATCGTTTTACCTGCAAACGTATTTAATTTCCTTCAAAAATGTTTTTTTTTTTTAATAAAATCAGGTATATTAAGCGAGCAATTAAGAATATAAAACAATCTTTCGTACAATTTATATGTCATGAAAATATCCATCTAGCGTTTAAATTTTCGTATTACATTTTTTAATTGCCAAATCCAAAAATCGCTAGGGACGACATATATCAAAGCTATGCCTTTAAATTTTTTATTTAATGCGTTCTAAGGAATTTTAACATTTAAAAACGACTTTTGGGGGGAAAAAAATCGTTGAAACGAAACAAATTTGATATCTGTCGTCCTTGGCGAAAAAAAGGTCGCCAAATTATGTGGCGAATATATTTAATTCCTTGAAAAAATTATGGTTATTTTAATAACATACGGAACAAATTTGATGTCTGTCGTTCTTTGCGAAAAATCAAATGATCACTGGTTAAGAATGATGACGGTCGCCAAATGGGCGATAAGCGCGCAAATGTAGTGGTCTTTTTCTCGTCAAATCGCCAACTTGCTTATTGTAACCTTCCTGTCGTAACCATCGAGCAGATATACTAGTAGAGGGAGAATCCCTATTCTTTTCTACGGAAGAACACGTGTCCAACATGTATCAAGTGATATTTCATTGCGCTAACTTTTTTCACTACTTATCGCTTTCTTGACGATAGTTTGTTTCCCATAAAAAAACATTTTTTAGGTCGTAAATACCAAAGAATATTTACCCCATTAGACATTCTTTGACAAATATATTATAAGAGTTATGCATTTATTATTTTTAATTATTATTTCTTTTTCCAATGAAAACTCTGCTAAGCGATTTTTATATAAAAAAATTACAATTAAAAAAAAAATATTAAAAAGAGAAAAAGAAATCTTTTGAATAAAATACAGAAATAAAAACGTTACAAATATATAGTATGCTGTGGCCATCACAAAACATTCTTTAATGTTATCCTATACAAATAAGCACAATATAAATTAGACATTAACTAAAATAATTTTTTATTAAAATTTCTTTTCATGATGAATGTAAATGATTTTCATTGCAAAGATATATAATAATGGCTAAAGAAAGTTCATTTTGTGTCCTATAGACTACATTCATATTTTAAAAACTGCATTTTCTCCCTAAGTTTTTTATTTCTTTATTAAGAAACGAAGAAAAACCCTGATAAATTTATTTTTAATAATTTTAGATTTATGGTACAACCATTAGTTTTAAAGGTATTGACGGGTTCTTTTCAGAAACACTATTATTAAAAATTTACATACCCCCCCCCCCTCTCCTTCAGTGAAAAGCGATACATCTACATTTACAGCCATTTATTTTTCATAATTGATTATTACTATTTTAAACAATTCTTTTTAATTCACAAAGATTCGTTAAAAATTAATTCTCACTGTGCGTATTTATGCGAAGTTTCATTTTTATGTTGAAGCAAATAAATACATACAATAAAATAAATATATACGGGATGACAGCGCTACCTATTGGGCGTTTGGTGTTTTAGAAGTAAGGCTGATTGACTACTCTAGGATTCTAGGCATAAGGTGGAGTGCCTTCCGGGTGGGGGGGGGTGTCTAAGTAGTCCTAGTCGGTATTTATGTAAGTTTCGGAGAAAACCACGGAAAACTCCAAACGATAAGGTCAACGAGCGCGAGCTGAAATCGAACCCTGCGCCTCACGTCTACCAACTTTGAGTCCAGAACCGATCGGCCGCTGGTGGGCCATTTTCAGCAACAGCGTATAGGCACTAATTTGTATTTTGATGTTAGAACTAAATGTCCAGTTTGGTTAAATTTCGTCCACTTATTAATTAGAGCATCCACAAAAGTTTAGGCACACACAGAGACACTTAAAATAATGCATTCATGTTCAGGATATGTCAAAACGTATAAATTCATTGGAAACCGGAGACAAACTTTCCATTAATCGAATACTTTCTTCTTAAATATAAAGAAGAAAATAAGAAATAAAGCAAATATCTTAAATAATGATGCATCTAGATTATTAATAAAAATATTATTATGAAGACATTAAAAAATAGAATCTATCCTATTTCTTTTTATATTATTATAATTTAATTTCTTTCACAGTTACAAGATGAAAGTATTCTATTTCTATAAATTTTTGCTCTAATTATTGATGGGTTTATTTTTTTATGCCATTGGGAATTTTTTTTTTTTTTTTTAATTCCAATATCGTCAACAACGAGATATATTTATTAGAGTGCTGATTCAATGGATGAAGGATTAGTTTTCCGTGGTTCAAGATGAATCACGTGACATGCTCGAATAGGTTGCTGTGTTTGGCCCTTTATCGCTATTTTGACATATAAAATATCAGTTCGTCAAATTATCATTATTATTAGGTAACACGACAGTCCTATGACCGAAATAAATTGTTTTTAAAATAATTTTACACATATTTCACATTTTAATAAATAATAAATACCTTTTTTTTCATCGTTTCCCAACAAAGTTTAAAAGTGTTTATAAAAGAAAATTTAAAGTTTTAAAGAGCTAAATTTAACAACAAATAATAATTTTTCAACTATTTGTAAGCATTTTGTCGGTTAAAGTTCAACTACACGAAATGAAAAAGAAGTAAAATCAAAATGAAAATGATTTAGAACAATAGAATATTAAACTACATAAGTAAACAAAAACATTGAACAATCTCCAAATCGTTGCCATAGAAATTTACTGAAAATAAGCTGTTAACAAGGGAACCGCCGAATACGCAGGTGCAAGGAGAGCATGTCACATGACTCATCTTGGACCTTCTCAAGGGTTACCATTTATCACTCTACTTTATATATCTCGTTGATCGTCAATAATGAAAAAAATAATAATACATAACTCCTATGAGAATTGAAGATCAAGACTACATTTCAATATTTGTTTATAGATATCCCTCGCCAATACACTTGGCGAAAGAGGATCATAGCCAATAGTCAAGAGCTTTGTCCACGAGGAAAGATCACAAACCACGCGGGTGCAAAACCTCGATGATTCGGCTTTCGGCTAACACAATACCGTAGTACTTCAAGAGCACAGGAGAAATGAGAATTGTCACGTGACAATTCTCGATGATGTTGGCCACACAAGGGGGTTGCCATTTCTCTCTCTACCTAAATTAAAGCTCGATGGTCGTAACCGTGCCATATAAGGAAAGAGCTTGTTTACAAACAAATGCTCCATCAATCAATATTCGCCACTCTAGAGTAAGGTGACCATACGTCCTCGAAATTCGATGACTGTCCTCGAATTTTGGCCTTTTCTATTTTTTGTCCCCAAAAATTCTTTGACTACTCGGGGACTCTAAATGTCCCCAAATTTAAATATTTGCGTGTATTTCTTTCAAAATCACAGTCCATTCCGTGGAGGATCAAAATTGTGATGGCATGTCTCCGGACTACCTCTGGGGGTAAGTGCTAGACTGTCGCCAATTGCCCATTGTACAGCACTAATGAGACGTAAAACCCATCCATTCCAACCCAATCAAAATCGCAGTCTAATAATTGGATTATCATGAAAATCAACGGAACTTTGAAATAAAGACCCTCATACTTCATGAGCAGAGAAAGAGTCATGCACTACTAATCAGTATATAAATTCTATCTTGCCCGATTTATGTTAAGTGAAAAATAAAATTTGCTTAATGAAATTATTTCTTGTAGTTATATAATCGGGAATAATTTCTGCATTTCAGGGAGTGGGGATTCTAAAGATTAAAATGAAATGGTGCTATTTTGTGTTTTCTCCTATCATCATAATAAAGTGTAAATGGGCTCTATAGACTTGATTATTTTAATAATGCTGGGATAGTTTAATTTGCATAAACTTACCTTAGGCTCAGCAATTTTTCATAGAAAAAAGTGATTCAAAGCATTTTGTAATGTATAAATCAGAGTTCTTTTTATTAATAATGCATATAGATATTGGTCTATCGTGTCCTCGAAAAAGTCCCCAAATAGAGTTTTCAATGTCCTCGAAATTTACTTCGATTTGGGGACAAACGGTAATTTGTCCTCAAATCAGTGTTTGAAAATATGGTCACCTTACTCTAGAGTGGCAAAAGATCAACCTCTATTGGTGGAAATACCAATATTTTGCCAGCCACTCTACTTATAACTTTACTGCGAGTGACGTCACGTGCCTTTTGCTTATTCAAAACTGCGATCGTCACCGTGGATTACGGACACGTTTTGGATTAGTTTTGCGGGTGCTTTTGGCGGATTATTTTTTCATTGTTTAATAGCTTTTATACCCTCTTTCTACGGATTTATTTTTTACCTCACTGTATGTAAGCTACGTTTCATATGTCTTTCTTTACATGTGTATAAAATTTCTCTTATCGGAAAAAATTTTAGGTTCCTACTACTTCTTTAGGTCACTTTTATGTCTTCTGATCACATTAACTAAAAAAAAAATGCATACAATACGTGTAATAGTGGGTAATGGAAGTCGTGTGTCTGTTCCATACCAGATTTTTTATTTAATAGGCAGATACGGTAGATTATTACCACTATCAGTCGTCTCTAAGGCTCCTATATATTTTATTTAAGGGACTCTAGTCGTGTCGTGATGTTAATCATGACGTTTTGTTTCTAAAAGAAAAAGCAGATATATTAAATTTTCATATTGGCAACAAACAAATTAAAAAAATATATACTTTACTTTCTATAAACGATTATTAAACACAAATCAGTAATGGTTATAGAAAAATAGCACCCACCGCGAAATAGCTGTTTATTCTTTTTTTATAAATATGGAAAATATTCATCATAAATATAAAAATATCATTAAACACGCCATTCTAGAGGATATTACAACAGATGATATCAAGAAAATTTATTCAGGTAAGTTTTAGATTAAAAAAAAAAAAAAAAAAATCTATTCAGTTTTCGTTTTGACATATCCAATTTATAACAAGTTAACTTCCCCAACGCTAAATTTTGGCAACTTGCATTCTGCTGTTTATATATTTAACGCATGTACGGCTTAAAATGGCACCTGCAGAAGCAAAGTTTCAATTTTTAGAAAACCCTTTTCTTTGTCGAATGATCTCCTCAGACGCGTTGAAAATAGAAAATTTACTTGATTATTGTTTTTGTTTCATTAATTTTTTATACTGCTTATGATATATTTAGGAACAACTTCAGTATACACCCACAACGATATATGACGATTTTTTGTTGGAGATTATGGCTAAATCATAAATCTAAAAATCATAATCTAAATCATGAAACATAAAATCACAAATCTAAAATAAACAACATATAGGCTGCCATATTATATCGCAAATAGTTCAGAATGACATCGTTATCGTTCAAAACGGCGCCAAAGAAAAATCGCCAAATTCAGCTGTGGGTGTATGCTGAAGTTGTACTTATATTATTAACCGTGGATAGGCTTAAAAGTGATTATGATTTCGAATCGTCTATTTGAAGTTTCTGTAAATCTGTTACTTTTCTAATTTCCGTAAATATTTTTAGAATTTCTTGAAATTGATAAATATCTATCAAGTTTATTGTAGTATGTTCTCCATTAAAAATAGTATAACTAGAACAACTGGTTTGTATACAAGAGTCAGAAAAGAATCTCGATGCATTACGGTCTACGAGAATCGCCTCTTGATTGGTGCAGTGGGTTTGGGAGTGCAAGCTAAAAGCGCGGAACAACTGGCACATTGGGCCACATCTCATTTCTGGTGATTTTCCTTTTGGCAACAACTGTGAAATGCCGTTTTCAGAAATGGTTGGCATGGATTCCAAACGTGAACAAGGAGAAAATGCGCTTTTCAGAATAGTGTCTGTTTTGAAATGCACAGAAATAAATTAAGCCTATTTATAATATTAATAAAACAAATATTTAAAATAATTTACCTCACTTTGTATGAAAAACTACAACTAATATTTACCTATAATAATACAATCAATAAATTACGATAAAACCACTTCACCTCCATGCTAAACCATCAGTTACATTCCCTTTCTTTCTTAAAACCATGGAACAATTTGCAGGTTGGTACGCAACTCTATTTGGCGAGGTTTTTTTTTTTTTTTTTTTTTTTTTGGTGATTACGGCGAAATGAGATTTTCGGAAATGCTTGCCATAGATTCCGAACGTAAGCAAAGCAAAAACGCATTTTTTAAAATGGCGTCTGTTATGCAATGTACACAAATAAATTAAGCCTATTTTTAAAATTGGTATAACTATAGTATTTTCCCACAAATGAATTTGACGATTTGGAACAACTATAGTATCTCCCCACAGCTGAATTTGGCGACTTATTTTTGGCGATTAGGGCTAAATCATAAATCTAAAAATCATAAATCCTGTATCATAAATGATAAAATCATAAGCTAAATTATAAATCAGAAATCATAAAATCATAAATCCAAAATAAATAGCATGCAGGCTGCCATATTATTTCGTAAACAGTCCAGAACGATATCGTTATCGTTCAAATCGGCGCCAAAGAAAAAACGCCAAATTCAGCTGTGGGGAAATACTATAGTTGTACTGACGATTTTTCTTTGGCGCCGTTTTGAACGATAACGATGTCGTTCTGGATTCTTTGCAATATAATATAGCAGCCTGCGTGCTGTTTATTTTAGATTTATGATTTAGCTTATGATTTATGATTTAGCCGTAATCGCCAAATCCAGTTGTGGGGAAATACTATATTGTACAACCGCGATAACTTGGCACGCGAATCACGTGTTTTCAGATGATTCCATTAATGAAATAAGGTGAGAGAGGTTCTGTTTCCATGGTAACACAGAGTATAGAGGCTTCCAGATTTGGCGTTGTTAGCCCGTTTCTTAGTGTGAAATTATAATTTGAAGTTGTTGATAAACTTAATGTTTGGAGTTATTTTTAATTACTATTTAAAAGAAGTGTTCGGAGGTACTATTGTTTACAAATTTTAAAGTTTCGGAGGTCAAATAACATGCAAAAGGAAATTCTGATTTTTTAAAATAAAGTAATCTTAATGGCTTCCGAGAAGTAATTTTTAAGTACAAACATTATCAGCAGAAAGGGATGAAAGAAGCAACTTAATTAAACTTTTTAAAAGTTTATTTCTACAGTGTATGAAATAAAAGAAACCATGATTAATACCATTACAGTTTTGATAAAATAAACATTAAATTATTGTAATTGTCATTAAATAACATGACATCATTATATAATGGTTGTAATAAAAGTAGAAAGTAAGAAATTTAATTAATCACGATAGTTAATATTTACAAATCATTCAGTTATGATATATTTTTAGATTTAAGTAATTGAACTAATCATAATAGTGAATATTTACAAAAAAAAAAAAAAAAAAAAAAAAAAACTGTTTTACGTATACTTCGAGAAGTTAAAAGCTAAACGAGTAAATTTTAGGGATTCAATTAATTTAAATACTAGAAATAAACGTACATGTGAACACAAATTATAAGCAATGTTTAAAGCTATTTTGTTTTATCGATTTTCTGCATATCTGATAAAAAAAATTATAAGAAATAATTAAAACAAGATTTAAATTGACAAAAATTTAGCAATTTTCTATTTAATTAGCAACAATAGACACTTTGACTGCTCGTATAGGTGCCAAAGAAGCTGATAAGTCAAAGAATTGTTTGGCGAAAAGAACTGCCGCCAAGCATAATTTGCATTTCATTCGGCAGCCCCTTCTTCAAAATGAACTATTCCAAGGTCGTATGCCATCTTTTCGCGGTTGCACAGTAATTGTTTCTTAAAATTAATAAAACAAATATTTAAAATTAACTTATCTCTCTTTGCATGAAAAAAAACAACCCTGAAAATTGCATGAAGTTTTGTACCGCAAGGATCATCAATATGCATATATATACATATATGCTTCCCATACATTTACACCATTTAAATGTTCTACAGTTGCAGGGAAAATACGATTATATAAACTAGATTTCCTAACCCACATTTTTTTCAAAAGTTATAAAAACATTCCTCTCTAAACACTTCACTCAAAATTCTAGTTACGTTCACCTTCTTTTCCGAAAATAGGCCTATGCTTTGTTAAATAAAGTAGCAAAAATAGAGCAGAATACTGAATATTTAAATATTAATCAAATTATCTCCATAAATAATTGGAATGCTGGTTGCCATGATTATCAAAAATAAACAGCAAATATGTTGCATATCATGTTCAAAGAATCCAGAACGACATCTTTATTGTTCAAAACGGCGACCAAAAAAGAAAAAGAAAAAAAGAAAAAAAAAAAAAAAAAACTCGCCAAATAGCGTTGTGGACCAACTGCAAGTTATACCAAAACCATATCACTCCCGCATTTATCATAAATCATATTTTTCAATAACTCACATGCTTTCAAAAATTCAAAAAACATCTGTCTCTTAAAAAAAAAAAAAAAAAAAGAAAAGAAAAAAGAAAATCCTACTACATTCACTTTCTTTTTCAAAATAGATCTATCATTTGTTACTTCACTTTCTCTTTCAGCAAACAGTTATATTTTTCAAGAATCATTTTTATCTCGCTTTTTAAAATCGTAGATCAACGCCAATCGCGAAATAAGTAAATGGCGATCAGGTTATCCTAAAAAATAAGTAGCGTGTGGGTTGCCATGGTTATTAAAAATAAACTGCAAGCAAGTTGCCATAACATTTTGCAAAAGAATCTAGAATGACATCGTTATTTCTCCAAACGACGCCTAAAAAATGCGCCAAAAAATGTGAACCAGTGTCCCAGTTAGAGTTCTGCATTGGGTCGGGTAACCCGATTTTACCCGAACCCGACCCGACCACATTTTTTTCTCTTGATGATGGAGTTTGGGTCGGGTTAACTGGATTTTTTTTTACTGCAAGTCGGGTTTGTGTCGGGTTTAGTTTTCAACGAATCGGGTCGACTGAGAACATCTTTTAAAAAAAATTTATCTTAATAAAGCAGAAATTTGTTTGCTCTATACACCTAAGATGAATTTATGCTTTCCCAAATTATCATAGTAAAATAAACATCGATATCAGACTAAAGCAATGAATAAAAAAAAAAAAAAAAGAAAGAAAGAAAGAAAGCAATTATTATTTAGAATATAAGCTGTTGAAAACAGGATAGTTCTCCCATAGTAACCAGATGAATAATTCATTTATTTTGATTACTTACATCCTTTTAAAATAGATTGTGAATTTTAACTGAAAATTAATATTTTATCCTGTTTTTATTAACTTCGATTCTTGTTTGTTTGTTTGTTTGTCTGGTACAAATGATGTAATCTATTTTTAACTAACTTCTCTACTAGCTAGACATTTGAAACTTTCCCAATAGCTCACAACCCGATGACAGCACAATACTTCGAAGCCCGATTTTCGAATAGTTTTTTTTTAATTAATTAAAATAGGAAAATAATAACCTCCTAATACCTTATAAATAGCCATTAAAATATTAGCTATAATTTAATTGTTACCAAAAAAAAAAAAAAAAAATACGAATTCATTTTTTTTCGACATAAAAATAAATACATTTAACTAAACGTGAGCGTTAAAAAGTTATAAAAAGTTAAATTATGCCTCTCACAAAAATTGACGTCATTATCACTTTAAAGATTTCATACGCATTGATAAAGTGCTAATGTAGTTAGTTCTATAGCTATGATTCAACAGAAAATTTAAAAACATGGTTTATAGAAAGTTTTTCATCTTATAATTATTTTCTCTTGCAGATTTTTTAAGAAGTTATAGGAATATAGATTTAGATGAGTTTAGTGGACGTTTAGTTGGCGTCAGTAACATTGTATTATTTTAATATTATTGTGTATGTGATAAGCATTAAACAATAAAACTACAAACATTAAGCTTGAAACCCATTTTCGTACACTTGAAGTTCACAACACACATAAATAGTTAAAAATCTATAATATTAAAACACAAAGCCTTTTCTGTAAGACCAAAATCGTACGATCTGGGCATGCGCGAGAAAATTTTGAACCAATTCGGAAAGGGAATTATTTTTTTCTTTATGCAGTGCAATACGAATACCGATAATAAAGCTTGAGCAGACGACATTAATACGTATTTCATATGTCTATGGCAGATGCTAATTAAAACTCAATCATAAAAATAATTCACACTATTAATTCATTGATTCATACTTCCCAAGGAAGTATATTAAAAACAAAGCAATTCGCGAATACTTATCGGTTACAATTATCTATGATCAGTTATCATCATATGCTTTTTCGACGAAAATTTCTATACACAGAATGTGGCGCCATCCGTATTTTTTCCATTTCTTAATAGAAGAAGAAAAAAAAATCTTTTAAAATTAACAAATGGACAATATTCCTGTGACGTCACAGTAGGTAAAATCGCCGAACACGTGGCCGATATTTGGTAAACAAGTTAGATTCAAGATGCCATTTTATTGTTACGCATAACATTTTCTTAAATACTTCTGCAGTGAAACTTAATAGTAATGTTCAAACAAGAACAAAAGAGAAATGTAAACAACTGAATCGAATGATAAAGTTAAGACTATTCCACATCGTAAAATTGCAGAACATTTTATGTATACACACACACACATATATATAATGAATAAAAGATTAATAAGAACATTTTATACACACACACATGTATATAGACATCAAAGCTTAAATAATTAGAATTTCAATCACTAATAAAGGGATTTATTAAATGGAACATCCATTTAAATTTGTTAACATCGCCACAGTTCACATGGCAACTTTTAATATTACATATGTTGATTAATATTAAAGTATATTACTAAAACTGGATTAAAAACAAAACAAGGGTATCACTATATCACTCTTACTTCAATTTCGTATAATCTGTAACTCCACGGAGTAATATTAATAGGAGTTGAAGGTCCAATGGGAGAAAGCTACGAAACTGTGATCTAAATTTTTGGTAAATATTGAGGGCGCCACTTGTCATTCCTCCCTACCTCGGCGCGGATATACTGTTGTTTTCAATAGAATTTTGCTGGAGTACATTTAAAATTTTTTATTTTAAGCAATTTAATTTCTTTGTAAGTTCTTAAAACTGCATAATTCAGATGTTTCAAATAAATGCTTCGTTCCTAGTTGTAAAACAGGCTGTGATAGTGATAAGAAAAGAAAAAAAAAGCCCTAGGAGAAAAATAAAGTCCGAGTTCGTGTTTTCTGCAGCTAAAGTAAGTTTTTTTTTTTTCTTTACAAAATTTCATCCATTCTCCTTCCTCCCAATTGTATGTTTTAGCTAGCTTCGGTTCATAAGAATCGTCATTTTTTAAAAGCTTTCTTTCAAAGTAAAATTAGTATAAAATGGCTCTTAAAAAAAACATGTTGGTTAGAATACTCTATTTAATGAAATTTGCTTTCAATCGAAATTTTTTCAGCTTGATATTATTTTTAAAAATATAATTAAAACGAGACATTTCCCCATTGAATAACATTGCGGAAGCTGGAGAGAAGGAAGGATTGCACGCTGGCGCCATCTGTAAACATTAGAAAACAACATCACAAAATTTCAGCGTTACCGTCTTCTCCTGTCTTATTACTCCGTGTGTAACTCTTATAAATAATATTTCAAGATAAAAATTTGCAAGCCACAATGCTTTGTTATGGTAGAGTTGAGGATTGTTTTCCTAACCAGCTGATATTCTTGTAGCCTCGAACCAAAGTGGGAATATGGTCCATTGTCAGAGTTTATTGTTCTTTAAAAGTTTACTTTTATCAGTTGAAAACTTTGTTTAGAAAATATGGAGATAGATATTTAAAATCAAAGGAGGTTTTATTTTATTTTATTTATGTACATTTATTTTTTTTACTCTAATTATTATAATCGCTGATACTTCATTTTGATACCATATTACTGTAAAAATAATTTTAAAAGAATAACATTAAAATATTGATAATTTATATGAGTAAAAATTTACATTGTGTAATTTATTATTAAAAATTCAATGAGCAAATTAATTTGCTAAAGTATTAAATTCATTCTTATTTATTTATTTTTAACAGTATACTTTTGTTGCAATATACTATTTTGATA
The DNA here is from genome assembly GCA_963930645.1 of Salticus scenicus. Taxonomy (NCBI): domain Eukaryota; kingdom Metazoa; phylum Arthropoda; class Arachnida; order Araneae; family Salticidae; genus Salticus; species Salticus scenicus. The sequence goes on from OZ005648.1 coordinate 131,573,873, forward strand.
GAATAAAGTGTTGTAATACTATTCCAGTAAAAACAAATTTTAACTGTATTCCGATTTGCAGTTTATTTTTAGAATACAATGAATTAATATTTTGAATTATATCCAAGTGATTTTACAAATATAGGAAGGAGAAATCAGAATCAAAACTATTATTTTACCTTTAAAATGCACTTCTGGTCCTAGCAATTTGACCAAATTAAGCGGCTGATTTTATTTACCAGTGAAACTATTACGCGGCGGTTACTGTATTTAGTTATTTCTTTGATATTAGTGTTCTGTGTTAAGATATTTTACTTTATTTGTGAGCAAAGCTCCCAACATTCGTACACTGATTGCTACATTTTCGATTTTCATGTTTTTCTGGGATTCACATACATTAAAATTTCATTTTTTCAGGGATTCTTTCTTTTATTTTCTTTGTTTCTCTGTCTATATTTCTATTTACCTTCTTTTACCTTGTTTAATACGCTGTGAATTTCGAATAATTAGAAGTTTAATCTTTTTTTAAATTGTTTTTACTTTCCGAACACTATAGTGAGGAAAGTATTGTAATCATGTCAAAAATCCGAATTCGAGATTTTGATGTTTCTATACGTTTTGAGGTCCCGTGAGTCCGTTTTCACTATTTTTACGATGATGTATGTATGTGTGTGTGTATGTGTGTATGTGTGTATGTTTGTGAACACGCTAGCGTCTAAAGGCTTTGTTCGATTAACCTGAAAGTTGGTACGTATATTGTAAGTCACCATAGTACGAACCCTATAGATTTTGGTGAATCTAGCACTTATAGTTTTTTTACAGGGACACAAAGAAAAATTCTTTATCATTATGGCCTATGGGACCAAAATCTTAAAAGTGCGATAGCATCTAAACGCCTTATTCAATTGAGCAAAAATTTTATACACATATTATAGGTCACAGATACTCAATCTGTATAGATTTTGGAGAATCTAGCACTTATAGTTTTTTTACAGGGACACAAAGAAAAATTCTTTATCATTAAGGCCAATGGGGCCAAATTTTTAAAAGTGTGATAGCGTCTAAACGCCTTATTAATCTGAGCAAAAAAATTGTACACATGTTATAGGTCGCATTTGCACCAACTGTATAGATTTTGGTGAATCTAGCACTACAGTTTTTTTACAGGGACACAAAGAAAAATTCTTTATCATTATGGCCTATGAGACCAAATTTTTAAAAGTGCGATAGCATCTAAACGCCTTATTCAATTGAGCTGAAAATTTGTATGAATATTATAAATCACTGTTGCACTAACTATAAGCATTTTGGTGAATCTAGCATCTATAGATTTTTACAGGGACAAAACGAAAAATTCTTTATCATTATGATCTAAGGGCTCAAAGTTCAGTAGCGTTAAATAAAACCTCGTGTGATATATGGAGAAAAAAACACTCTATTATGGTTTTCTCTCTTTTGTTTGTTTAGCAATTCCTCTTTCTTTATTTTATCTACAAAACTGTTAGTTACTCAATGTTCGGAAAGTCGAGTGGAGTCACTCCAGATTTTTACTTTCTTCTATATGTAATATAGAGAAAGTATTGGATTCGTAAAAATTTTCGACCTCGGGTTTTTGATGGATTTACACGTTTTGAGAGCTGTAGAACACGATTTGACCCTTTTTAGAAAATGTCTGTCTGTCTGTCTGTCTGTCAGTCTGTCTGTGTGTGTGTGTGTGTGTGACAAAATTTTGTGGCAACTGTATCTCAGGAACTACTGCACAGAATTTCATACAAATTAGTATGTAGTTGCACCTTGACATAAATTAGTGCCTATCAACTTTTGGTAAAAATTGTCTTACAGGTTGCGTTGCCATCCCGCTTTTTCTAAATTTTTAACATGGTGATATAGGACAAAATTTTGTATAAATGTGCATAAAGAGAATTATTTTTTAGTAATCATTATGACATTTACAAGAATTATTTATAATAGAGGTAATCAACTGGGGAAAAAATTTTGTATGCGTAGGAGCCTCGTGAACCCCCCTGGGGGGGAAGACCCCCCTCGAGGGGAGTAAATTTTCAAGATGGGTATCTTTCGAAAGGTCTCGTCAATACCTTTAAAACGAATGGTTGAACTATAAATCTGTGATAATTTAAAACAAAGTTATCGATTTTTTTTACTTTTAACAAAAAGTAACTTAGAAAAAAAATCGTATTTTTTTTTTTTTTTCTCTAACGAAATTTAACCAGACTTGGTATTTAGTTGGCCCCTGACATAAACTGGGGCTGATTTGATTTGGGGATCAATCACTCAACAGGTGGTGCTGTGATCGTATTTTTTCTAAATTTTTAACATGGCAGTATGGGACAAAATTTCGTATAAATGTACATAATGGGAGTTATTCTTAACCTGTGATTGTGAAATTAATATGAATTATTGATAATAGTAGTAGTTAATTAGAAAAAAAATCTCGGTCATCGCTTGCCCCCCCCCCAGGGGAAAGGGAAAGTACCCCCCGGGAGGGGGGGGTAAATTTTCAAGATGGGTATCTTTCGAAAGGTCTCGTCAATATCTTTAAAACGAATGGTTGAACTATAAATATGTGATAATTTAAAACAAAGTTATCGATTTTTTTTTTTTTTAACGAAAGAAAACTTTGAAAAAAAATCGTTTTTTTTTTTTTTTTTTTTTTTTCTTTTTTTATTGTTACTGCATGAATTTGTATAGGAAAATATAGAAGAAAGTCTTGTGGTGGCCACAGCATACTAGTTTTGTTTTGATTTTGTACTTTTAAACAGTTAGTTTTAGCTTGTATAGTATTGTTTCCATCTTTCGCCTTCTTGTAAAACTCAAAGAATGTTGCAATTTTTCCGCAAAACGCTTATCATATTTCCTTCCTTTCCCTTTTCCGGAATAACTGTCTCTGAAATATAGGCTAAGACCCCCCTAGAACTTAGAACCCCTCCCTCCTCACACGCACTCAGGACATATCCTGACCTAGATCCCACATGTAGGCCTTAACTCCTACGCACACACTTACACCTTTGATATACGAGGGTTGATCCAGAAATAAGGTTCCCCTCAATTTTACAAATAGACAACATTGTGTATTCTCATAGCAATGTACATCGTTGGAAAGAAGACACTTTGCTCTATTTTTAGACATAATCTCCATCTTTTTCTACGCATTTTTTTAGACGGTGCTCCAATTTCTGTATCCCAATGTCGTAGAACTCAGCAGCCAACCCGTTGAGGAAGCGTTATACCCCAATTTTTCAGTCAAAACTCTTACCCCTGTACTGTAAGTATTTCCAGGAATCCGAGCAACAAAAGTTCACGGGCGGTGATCCTCCTGTTTTGAAGCACTTCGCGTTGGATTATCTCGACAATCTCCTCTGAAACTGACGGTCTTCCACTCTGTTAATCATCGTGTACGCCCTTCCGACCAGCACTAAACTCCCTACACCGCTTTCGGACGTGTTGAACGGACATACACTTTGTCAAATGACGATGAATATCCACAGGTGGAGTCCCTTTGGCGTACAAAAAGCGAATTACGAAACGAATCTCGCACTTGGCGGGAACAAAAATGGGCACCTCCATCTCGGATGGCTGCTGAGACAAGACTGAGCAGCGCAGCGAAGTGCGGCCGTCCGGAATCGAGAAGGGGGTAACAACTGCGCACAGCGTTGTTGCCAGATTTCGCCTCGCACCTTCCCGTGCGGCTGGAGCTCTTTGGGATCTTTATTTCTGGACCAACCCTCGTAATTGGTTGAGCATATTGAAGGCGGTATTTTTAGTTTTAGACTTCTAACTTATTCAATTTTCTGTTTAATTTTTACTTTCTCCTTTATTCAATAAAAGAAAGTATTGGATTCGTAAAAATTTCTGACTACCGGTTTTCGGTGGATTTACACGTTTTGAGAAGTCCAGAACATGATTTGACCATTTTTAGAAAATGTCTGTCTGTCCGTCTGTGTGACAAAAATTTTGTGGCGACTGTATCTCAGGAACTACTGCACAGAATTGCATATAATTTTATATATAGATGCATCTTGAACTAAATTAGTGTCCACCAACCGCTCAGCAGGTGGTACTGTTATGCAGCGATTTCCACACTTTAAGGGAAGGTTATATCTCAGGAACTACTGCACAAAATGCATATAAAGTTATATATATATGGATGTAACATGATATAAATTAGTTCCTATCAACTTTTGGAGTCAACAGCTGAATAAGTGGCGCTGCTATGCAGTGATTTCCACAATTTAAGGTAAAGCCATACCCCAGGAACTACTGCATAAAAACACATATAAATTCATATATAGATGCAACTTGATATAAGATAGTGTCTTTCAACTTTTGGTGTCAACCGCTCAACAGGTGACGCTGCTATGCAGCAATTTCCACCAGGGGCGGACTGGGCCGCCGGCCCACCGGCCCGCCCTCGGACCGATGCGCCCTCTTAGGCAATAGGCTGGTGCGCCCTCATGGGCGATAGTCGGGAATTTTTTTATTGATTTTTTTTTATTAGAGGCTATTTTTACGCTTTAGGTGAAGATGAATGAGTGTTCAATGCGCCCTGCTCATACACCATACGCTAACCTATTGCCAAGTAAATGCCCTTTTGTTAGTTTTACAATGCAATGATGTTCTGATTTATTGATAAAAGAATATGTTAGTACAAATAATAAAGACATTATTTTATGAAGTCAGTAGAAATATGGGTAACACGACGGGGCTTGTAGATACGGCTGGATTAGTCAGCACCTTCTTTGTATTACTCACAGTTTCACTTGTCAATTAATTATTATTATTAATTTTTTTTTAATGCAGAAAAAAACAAAGCCATGACATCTGTTTTATTGTTGTCCTTAACGCCAGAATTTGTCATTTTTAACATTAAAAAAAATTGATAGTTTAGGTAAATCAGAGTTGCCATTTATTGGAATAGAGAGTCTGTGATAAAAATAAATAGATGAGAATGACGAATTCAACAGGCGTTATTTGCCTGTTTCCCGTGGCTGATGTATGAATGGAATGAGCCCTACTTCTGCCTTCCGCAGGATCCGTACACACGATTCTTTTATAGCTGTTCAATCTCATTGTTTCAGTGCATGATTTAAAACAATTTCGTTTTATTAGCCTAATAATATTGTTAATTTTACGTTTAAGAAAACTGCAGGAAAGTTTTCATCTTGTGTTATTTTTCAAAGGTAAATACAAAATGGTTGGATGGTTGGTTCATTGGGTTTTACGTCGCACAAGTGATGCACAGTGGGCAATTGGCGACGGCCTGGTACTCACCCCCAGAGGTGGTCCTGAGACATGCCATTACCACTTTGGTCCTACACGGAGAGGATGGGTCCTCCGCTTCGGTAACCCCTAGAGGTATAATTTTGATGGGAACATGGAGGAAATTGCAGCCACGACAGATTTTACATGCACCAGCCACTATTAGTGTACACAAAGGTCTTTGGCCGGCTCGAGTACCGAACCCGCAGTCTTCCAATTACAAGCTCGGCGCTCTACCAACTGGGCTACCGCGGCCATAAATATAAACTGTAGAGTAGAAATCTTTACATATATATAAAGAAACAGAGTTTGTTTGTTTTACGCTTTGTAATAATTTATAATTTTATACTTTTTAATAACTCAATTCGCCTGGGATTTGTGCATATGGAAGAAAAATGGTTTTATGCATAAGTAAAGTATCACTTTTTGGGGTGCGGCAATTTTTCAGAAATCAAATACTCGATAGATCAACTACGATCAATCAACCACAGTCGTTCAAAGAATCGTATTGTGAAAAAAAAAAAAAAAAATCCTATATATATTTTTTATTTTTTTTTGAGGATGGGGGGGGGGTTTATTCCATAAAAACTGCATTACTATGAAAGGAAACATTGCTTATTTAGCGCGTGGGGTCATTTAAACCCCCGAAAAGAGATTTTGAGGAGAAGCGGGGGTGCAATACACAAGCTTTATAGATATGCCTTTAAACTTAACACGATTTATATCCCATAAGTAAAGAAGGGTGGAGTGCACAAGAGTTTATATCCGAGTGTCGAACCCGTGGCATCAATCAAATAAAACTTTTATAAACAGCATTATTCGAAATATGGAAATAAGACAATTTTTAACGGGAGATTGAGGTGAGTGATTGAACTAATTTAAATCCTAAATACAAATGAATTTCGGAGATGCCCTAGTACAATTAAATGAAATAACTCAATTGTAACTAACAACACATTTAGCACTGACACGTTTAGCACACCCTCCCAAATTAAAATTTGGCACTCTCATCTTAATATTTAATTTGCTGAAGTTGTGCATTTGTTCTCTCCTCATTCTTTTAACCTTTGAGATAACGGTTCCAAATTTTGCACACACACACACACTACTTAGCAGGTAAGACAGAAATATGATGTATTTTTAGTTATTAAATTTTAATTAGCTTTTTTTAAATTAATTTTTAATGATTTTAATATTAGATCAATAAGAAAATTTTCTTCGTTTTCGTTGTTGTAATCAAAAATGAAGTGTTGTATTAAAAGAAGAAACGTCTCCTTTTGACGTAAATCAGCCTTTTGGCACAAGTCAGTTGTGAAAGGGTTTTTTCTGCCCTAAAGTTTATTAAAATATGACTAAGATCAATATTATGTCAGTCAAATCTTGAGGTCCTTCTTGTGATGCAGATCGAAAGGGTAAAACTTGCAGCAATCGATAATGATTTAATAATAAGCAAACTCTGTTATCAAAGCTCTGAAAGACTTTTAGTATTGTTACAAGTTACAACGGATAAAATCTTTTCTCCTATCTCAATTTTCTCCAGTTGCAGTGAAAGTAGTTTTACAGGCAAAGGGGAAGTTCATTCACTTTCAATGAAATACCCCTTGGCAAAAAACTTGGCGACGAATTTAGATATACACTGATAGAAAAAAAATCCCAACACCAAGAAAAAATTATTGTACAGTAATGAAATTTCAGCAATACATTTGTCTAGGTAACATATTTAATTGATTAAAGTTTCAAGATCACAGGTAGAGCCATTGGCGAGAAGAGTCATTTCAAATGTGAAATGTTGGTACATTAGTAACCGGTGTAACCGCCAGAATTTTGAATGCAAGCATGCAAACGTGCATGCATTGTGTCGTACAGGTGTCAGATATCAGTTTGTGGGATGGAGTTCCATGCCTGTTGCACTTGGGTGGTCAATGCAGGGACGGTTAATGCTGGTTGTGGATGACGCTGGAGTTGTCGTCCAATGATGTCCCATACGTGCTCGATTGGAGAAAGATCTGGTGATCTACCAGGCCAAGGCAACATGTCGACACTCTGTAGAGCATGTTGGGTTACAACAGCGGTATGAGAGCGAGCGTTATCCTGTTGGAAAACACCCCCTTGAATGCTGTTCATGAATGGCAGCACAACAGGTTGTATCACTAGACTGACGTACAAATTTGCAGTCAGGGTGCGTGGGATAACCACGAGAGTGCTCCTGCTGTCATACGAAATTGCTCCCCAAACCATAATTCCAGGAGTATGCCCTGTGTGTCTAGGCCGCAGACAGGTCGCTAGCAGGCGTTCACCTGGTCTCCTTCTAACGAACACACGGCTATCACTGCGACCAAGGCAGAACCGGCTTTCATCAGAAAACACAACAGATGTCCACTCCGTCCTCCAATGAGCTCTAGCTTGACACCACTCACGTCGCAAACGGTAGTGGTCAGTGGAATGCACGCTACAGGGCGTCTGGCTCGGAGCTGTCCTTGAAGTAACCGATTTGTAACAGTTCGTTGTGTCACTGTGGTGTCAACTGTAGCTCGAATTTCAGCTGCAGATGCAGTACGATTAGCCACAGCCATACGCCGAACACGGCGGTCTTCCCTCTCAGTAGCGCCACGTGGCCGCCCGGAACCCGGTCTTCTTGAGGCAGTACCTTCCCTTGACCACTGCTGCCAACACTCATGCACAGTGGATACATTCCTGCCAAGTCTTTCTGAAATATCGCGGAAAGAAAACCCGCCTTCTCGTAGCCCTACTACACGACCTCGTTCAAACTCAGTGAAATGTTGATAATGGCTTCTTCGTCTTCTTAGAGGCATCCTTGACTAACATTAACCTACTACGTCAAATCTCAACTGTAAATAACGATCACGAACCTTACAGCGCTTATTTAAAGCAAACCTCATTTGCATGTTCATAGTGTCGATACTAGCGCCACACTTATGCGCGTAGCTCGAAATTTGAATCGACGTCATCTTTCAGATGTATAAACACGCCTACCAAATTTCGTTTATCTAGCACAGCTCCTTCCTGGTGTTGGGATTTTTTTTTTCCATCAGTGTATAATTAGACAAAAATAGTAGTTTAGGATTCTCGAAGTTTCGAATCCGTACTAAGCACGGGGGCCGAGTTCTAGAATTTTTCATGAGTTTCTGGATTGAAATACCTTGAAATCCCATCATGTCAAAAAGGTATAAATAAGAGTGAGTTGACTTCTGCGAAGGAGTGTGCAGTGACTCCGATCCAGAGTTATTCTGGGCGATTGCACTTTGAAAATTGTGCTCTAAGAGACAGAACTTTCTTCGTTAGCTAGCGATAATTTATGCTCTGGAGTATTTGATGTTATTTGCTTTACTCCTGTGGAACAAGAACAAGTGACTGCTTTCTTGTACAGTGAAAAAAATTCACGCCAAATTACGGGCAATGCCCGGCAGCAGAGATTCCAGGCAAAGCCCGTAAAAAAAACATTTGGATCACAAATAATGTATTCAACTGTAATTTTACGTTTTGACAAACGTACAAATTTAAATACATAAATCACTATTTCCATGAGTGTTTAAATAAACTCTCTCAACCAATAAAACTACAATTATATTTTCAGTTTCAAATACGATAATTCTTATATGACGTCACTGAAAAGCTAGCACTTTGCATTTGAAGGGACCGTAAAAACACAGTTTGATGGAAGATTTCAGTAAAGATTAACATTTGCCTTTAAAAAAATACCAATATTCTAAAATTATGCTTTCATGACATTAAATTATGGGCTTTAGCAGTTTAGATAGCAAAACAGTCATTTCCCGTAAAATTAAACGATCAAACCCCGTGATTTTACATATTTTTTTTTACGGTGGGGACTATTCCAGAGTATTCGTCGAATAGTGTGAGGTACGAGTGGCAGTTTCATTGGATTTCTTGCAAAACTTAAAAAAAAAATAATAGTACTATTGGACTTTTTTCGTTGTAATAGCAGTTTTGTTGTAAAGATTCAAGAAGTTACGCAAAATAAAGTGCATTCGTCGACCAGAACTTGCCTGTTTTTTACGAACTACTTTCTCACACAAGAGAGTCGACAAGTTTTTTGTAACAGTATTTTGAGTCTTATGTATAAGTCATATTGTAATAGATGGCAGTGTTTATGTAATTGCAATATTACGTAAGTAAACAAATGAAAGTTACGCAATGTTGACATTTATTTTATATTTTGCATTATTGACTCTATTTCATATGAAAATCAGAAATACTGCAACAATAAAAAAGAATAAAAATTTCACATAGAGCTAATGTTTAAATTCTTAAAAATTAATTAAAAACTAGCAGTGGTCATCACAAAACTTTCTTCTATATTTTCTCAAACAAATTCACGCAATACAAATTATTTTTAATTTTTTATTCATTATGAATGCAAACGAATTTCAGTTCAGTATTTATTCTTTAATAGTTTGTTGTAGGGCGACTAAGGCGCCCGTTGAAAAATGATCGTTTCATTTTATTCATTTCTCACTTTAAATCGTTACCTTCGTTACCTTTAAAATTATTATTTTATAGACGTCATTTTTTCATATGCATGAGCAGATTTATTTTTATTTTGTTTTATTTTATTTATTTATTTGTTTATTTTTATTTATTTATTTTTTACGGGAAAGCATATTTCATTTTATGCTGAAAAATAAAAAAAAATAAAAATGACAACAATTAAAATTTTAAATGTATTTTAAAGCTTTTATTTTCATATTTTAATTAATTTTAAAAAATCTAGTCATAAGTTCGTTACAAATAAGGTACCAAATGCAAGGGGGGATTTTCCTGAATCCGTCGGATTAAACAGTTAATCGATTGGACAATTAGATTTTTTTAAATTAACTAAAGTATGAAAATTAGGAGTCAGAGTCCAAGGAAATCCCTTAAGCCTATCTCTTAAGCCTAAAGTGTGATAGAATCAGGCACTGATGAGCGTAACTATATATGCTGATTATTACACTAAAAAACCAATAAAAGTGAAATTTTACCGTGCATATAACATCCTTCACGTTCTCGGGAAAAACTGCAATATAACCCTGACACCTGTGGCGGATATGCACTCAATTTAGTCAGCATAATGTGTCATAATAGCCTTTACATATATCAAGTTTTGTTCGATTATACGCAATAGAACCAAAGATACAGCCTTCCCTGACATTGTAGAAATCGCTGTATAGCGGAATCACCTGTCAAATGATTGGCACCATAAGTTGATATAAGCTAATTTATGTCAAGGTGCTATTACATATAAATTTATATGCATTTCTCTGCAGTAATTCCTGAAATATATTGTCTTCCCTGAAATTTTTGAAATAGCTGTATAGCAGCGCTACCTGTTAAGCGATTGGCACCAAAAGTTAATAGACATTAATTTATGTCAAGGTGCATCTACATATGCATTTATATGCTGTAGTTCCTGAAATATAGCCTTTCCTGAAATTGATTAAATTGCAGTATAGCAGTGCGACCTGTTGAGCGATTGGCACCAAAAGTTAATAGGCATTAATTTATGTTAAGGTCATCTACATATAAATTTATATGCATTTCTATGCAATAGTTCTTGAGATATAGCCTTCCCTGAAATTGCTGAAATCGCTGTATAGCAGCGCAACCTGTTGAGCAATTAGCACCAGAAATTGATACACTAATTTATGTCAAGGTGCATCTGCATATAAATTTATATGCAATTCTGAGCAGTAGCTCTTAAGATACAGTCGCCGAAAATTCTTGTGACACACACTCGCATACAATTTTTAAATATGGTCAAATCGTGTTCTGGACCTCTCAAAACATGTAAATCCATTGAAAACTAGAAGTCGAAAATTTTTACGAATCCAATTATCTCTTCCATTGAATATAGAAAAAATTAAAAAGCTAATTGAAATTTAATAACTGAAAATACATCATTATGTGCCCCCACCCCCCTGTTAAATAATGTGTGCGCAAAATTTGGAACCGACATCTCAAAAGATAAAGGAATGTGGCACAAACAAACACTCAACTTTAGCAGATTATTATGTAAAATATTACTATTTATCTGCAAAATGCCTGAACCATCCCTTTTCCGTTATATATAACTAACTAATAGCGACTTGCGCCCTCCGAAAATCCAAGGTATGCGCCCTTCCAGATGACCCAGTCCGCTCCTGATTTCCACAATTTAAGAAAAGGCTGTATCTCTGGAACTACTGCATAAAAATGCATACAGATTTATATGTAGACGCATCTTGACGTATGTTAGTGCCTATCAATTTTTGGGATCAACTGCCCAACAGGTGGCACTGCTATACAACGATTTTCATAATTTAAGTAGGGGCTATATCTCAAGAACTACTGCGCAAAATTGCATAAAAAATTATATGTGGATGCAGCTTGACATAAGTTACTGCGAATCATCTTTTGATACTAATTGCTCAACAGGTGACACTTCTATACAGCGGTTTCCCCAGTTTAAGGGTAGACTATATTGCAGGTTCTAATGCGTATAATCAAACAACACTTGATATGTGAGAAAGCTATTATAGACATTATGCTGATTCAGTTTGGATATATATCTACCAATAGGTTGCGCTGCTGTAGTACAGTTTTTATATTGAGAACGGGAATGCTATATTTCATCTGCTATGGCATTTAAATGTACGAAACCTGATATATGAGATAACCATTATGAAAACGCATTTTTTAATATGTTAGTTAAACTGTATTTATTTGGATATTTAGTGTTAGTTTTCTCTGTGAAAATCGCCTGCATTCATCATGGTAGATAATTTTAATAATTATTAGTTTTTGTAAATTATTTGAACTGAGTGAGTTTAAGGAAAATATAGAAGAAAGTCTTGTGGTGGCCACAACACTAGTTTGTTTTTGCTTAGTGCCAAACTGTTCAATTTATTAGAAACATGCCAGGTGTACCATTAACTGCATTTTTACTGCAAAAAACTTATCATATCCCCCTTTCTTTCCGTTTTTCCCGTTTCCGAAATAGCTGTATCTTAAATATGAACTAAGACCCTTAAAGCCCCCCCACACACACACATACACTCAGGACATTACATCCAGGCATAGATCTCACATATAAACATTTAGCCTTAACCTCTATGCACACACTTACACTTTCGATATAAATGGTAACTAGCAAACTCGTGCGAAATATTCGCACTTTATTTCTTTTCTAATTTACTTTTAAAATTTGAAACTCATAAATGTTATACCAATTTCACCACATAATTAAAATTTTAGTTTACCAGAAGCCAAATTAATATTGTACAATAGTGAAACCAAAATCATTCAAAGAAAGGTTTCCATATGAAATTCATGGTTTACGACCCGATTTTCATACTTCCATAGACAATACAGTTTTAATATAGGACTCCCACGAGGCCTTTTAAATTTTTGTCGTCATGTTAGCGATGACTTTTTAACAATTTTGGTATATATCACACACAATTGAATAATAATCAATCTTTGGTTCCATTTTGTCAGGCATACAATGTTATCTATAAAATCAGTTGTGGTCATTGTAAACTTAGTTATATTGGTGAAACTTCAACTCCTCTACATTTACGCATTAATCAGCATCGATCAGATTCTAAAAACCTTTCAGCTGCACCTTCTAAATCAACTATAGAATTACAACACTTCAAATCACATAATTTTAATTCATGTACCATAGAGATTGTAAAAATTCAGAAAAATAAAAGTGAGCGTCTATTTCTTGAATCAAAATTTATGCAATATTATAATACAATTTATCCATATGGCCTAAATTCCGAATACTTTAGTAAAACTATTAAAGCATATTCTAACATCAACCCTCTACATGATTATTCGACTATTTATGCACAACTCAATCACAAAATTAACAATAAAACTTCTAGAACTAAACGAGGTAGTAAAAAAACAGATTTAATCTTTTCTAAAAGTGCCATTATTAAACTCATTTCAGATCTACAGACTAATTACTTATCTAACTATAACTGGTTCATTATTCGAAAATTTATTTTTGCAATTAAAAAGAAATATTTAGTAAACTTTATGAATGTCTTTCAAAGCCAATCCTATAATAAACATTTTTCTGACATTTTTTATGATATTATAATGTACAAAATCAAACAATTTAATTTAAAAATTAATAAAAAGCCCAACAAATTTAAAACAAATACTCAATTAATTGTGAATTTTACAAATCAAATATTGAACAGTATTAACATTACGTCTATCATTAATGACAAAGAATGTATGTTTCCGATTAAAGATTTAAATCTATCTCGTACCTTCAAATATCCTCTTCCTCTTGGAAGAAAGATATTCAATTATAATTCTGTTTCTAAGTCTACCTCTTTTACTAACACTGTAACCTGTAAATGCAATGATCCTTCTTTCTCAAAATTTATTGACAGAGACCATGGACATATTATCACAGGTAATCTCAATATTATTGACAATTATCAATTAAAAAAATTCATGAAATTTGGCACCAAATTTAGACTTCCAGTTAAAACTAGCATTCCACAAATCTTACAACAGTTTTCTTATGACCTAGATTTATTTATTTATAAAATATCTATTACTCATAATAAACCTTTTGCCTACTTCACTCAATGGAAAGTTTTAGTGTTACAAAAAATCAAAAATGCATTATTTATCAATTCTTCAAATCTGGTGTTATTTAAAAAATCTGTACTTCTTAACTCAATCAAATCACTACAGGATGACTATGTGATCACTTATGTTGACAAATCACCTAATAATTATGCCATTATTTGTAAATCCTACTATCTCTCTATTTTAAACTCTTCAATCAATAATAGTAACATCTTCAGTTTAACTAATAATAACCTTATTATTAATAACCGAAAAATACATAATTACTATAAACTACTTCAACTTCCCTTCAATAACTTTAATTATCCTTATATAGTTCTCATCCCTAAGTTTCACAAATCTCCAATTAAATTTCGCACTGTCACTGTTGGGTGTAACACTTATAACAACAATGCTAATAAAGCTCTACTGGATATTCTAAAGCAAATTTACAAATGTACTTGCAAAGTTGATAATTTACACTGTCTTAAAAATAGCTTTCAATTAATTCAATACATCAAATCGCTCGATTCAATAGACAATATTATGACTTTTGACTTTCAGGATCTTTTCAATAATATTGAGTTATCAGATCTTAGTAATATCATTTACAGTCTTTTTCAAGAATATAAAGCTCAAATTAATCTTCCTTACAATTTTAAAGAAGAAAAATTTAAAACACTTCTTAACTTTGTTATCCATAATAATTATATCTTCCACAACAACGATATCTATTTGCAACAATTAGGCATTCCACAAGGAGGTTGTAGCTCCAGTATTTTGGCAGATCTCTATCTTTATTATTATGAAAAGCAAATTTGCAATGATGATGTTCGATTTTATCGTTACATCGATGATATTATTGTATTTTATCTCAACAAGAACTCAGAAAATGGTTTTTCCTTCAATTATCCACCTAATTTAAAGCTAACTCAAAATACTCTGACTAATCAATCTATTAACTTTTTAGATCTCAAAATAATCATCGATGGTAATAAACTTTACACAGATATCTATGACAAACGGCAAGATTTTTGTTTTAATGTAAACTTATTTACACATTTTAATTCATGTCTGCATCTTTCGGTATTTAGAAACATCATCATTAACCATTTATTTCGAATTAATAATTTATGCTCTGCAAAGTTTAAAAACAAGAATATTAATAAACTGATCACAGCCACTGCTAAAATGGGTTTTCCTAAAAACTTTGTATTTTCTATTTTATATCCTTAACCATGTCTCTGTCAGTACAAAAAAAAAAAAAAAAAAAAAAAAAAGCTGTGTACACTCTTGTGTATATCAACAAAAAAATTATAAAATAATAAAAGACAATAAAAAAGGTGGCGGTTGGGTGGGCAGATGTTTGATTACGGAGGTGGGGTGGTGTTGTAAGGCTGGATGGTTGGGTGGGTTTGTGAAATGAAATTAAAAAAAAAAAAAAAAAAAAGTAGAAGGCTTGTTGCATTTGCTTTGTATTACTATGCATGCTTTCATTTTTCATTAAAATTTCAGTTTTTTCCTTAATGAGTTGTCAACTATATTTAATGTTCTAATTATACTGTTAAACACAATGTGAATAAACAGTTAATTTCATTGTGGCTTCATGGTTTCATTGTCGTTCATCTGCTTTGAAATTTGCATTTTTAAATCCATATGGTTCCTGTTTCTGGTTGTGGCAGGCTGGGGGAGTGTTGCCGGCATAAAACTAGTGTAACCCCACAGGCAAGTCACAAGTCTTGCCGCCTGCCTCCTTCTTCCTATCTTGTGTTTCTTGGGTTGTTTTTTCATTAATTTTGATAGGTTTATGGTTTTAAGTTAAGATTTGTTGTTTTACTTCATTGATTCGTTTGTTTTGCAGGCTGTTAATTGGTGAATCTGGTTTCTTTGCATTGGTGTATTTCGTCCACTGGTGATTTTTTTTTTTTTTTTTTTTTTTGTCTTGTTGGTCATTGGTGTTTCAGTGATCTTGTATCTGTTGCTTGGCTTCTACTATGCTTAATAGATCATCTTTATTATATATATATATATATATATATATATATATATTAATAAATAAATAAATAAAATAAAATAATTCCTATTTCGATTATATTTTTACTTTCTTCTATATTCAATAGAAGAAAGTATTGGATTCGTAAAAATTTTCGACCTCGGGTTTTTGATGGATTTACACGTTTTGAGATCTGTAGAACATGATTTGACCATTTTTAGAAAATGTCTGTCTGTCTGTCTGCTGTGTGTGTGTGTGTGTGTGTGTGACAAAATTTTGTGGCAACTGTATCTCAGGAACTACTGCACAGAAGTCCATACAAGTTGGTTTGTAGTTGCACCTTGACATAAATTAGTGCCTATCAACTTTTGGTAAAAATTGTCTTACAGGTTGCGTTGCCATCCCGCTTTTTCTAAATTTTTAACATGGTGTCATAGGACAAAATTTTGTATAAATCTGCATAAAGAGAATTATTTGTTAGTAACCATTATGAAATTTACAAGAATTATTTATAATAGAGATAGTCAACTGGCAAAAAAATTTTGTTTGTGTAGGAGCCTCGCCACCCCCCCTGGGGGGGAAGTCCCCTCTCGAGGGGAATAAATTTTCAAGATAGGTATCTTTCGAAAGGTCTCGTCAATACCTTTAAAACGAATGGTTGAACTATAAATCTGTGATAATTTAAAACAAAGTTATCGATTTTTTTTTTTTTTTTTTTTTACTTTTAACAAGAAAACACTTGGAAAAAAATCGTATTTTTTTTTTTTTTATTGTTATTGAGTGAATTTGTATAGCAAAATATAGAAGAAAGTCTTGTGGTGGCCACAACATACTAGTTTATGATTGTGTTTTTTAGTCAATTTATGACACAAAAGTTCATATTCTGTGTATATCTTTAAAATATTGCTAGGTTTAAAATGACGCTTGCAGAGATTCTGAAGAAACGACTGTTAAAAATACATTTTTTCGTAAAATAATCTCTTCAGGCAAATGTCGTCATTTTTTCTTGTTAGTCCATTGCGCTAAGTCCGCGTGCTTAAATATTGTCCATGTATAAATATTATTTTTTTTATCCTCGCGTATCGTATCGTTTCGACAAAAAATAATTGAAACTGGTCCACGTTAGAGAAATATTATATAAATTGTTTTATTTATGATTTTCTGTATGGTTTTGATCGTTTTGATACATTAAAGCTCATCTGTCAATCTTATGTTTTTACCCAAATCAAGCATATCCACATACGCAATAAATATATTTAATATTATTTTATAATTATTATTCTTGCCTTTTATTTACTGAGTTTAGTAAAATTTTTAAAATACTATGTTTGTAGTTTCTTGCTTCAGTAATTTGTAAAACTATAACGATTGTAATAAAAAACAACCAACTACTTTCAAATACACTTTCAGCTCGATTTCCAATATAGCATAAAATACAAATTTATCTATTCGAGTTATAAATGACTTTTTTTTTTCTCTCTCTCTCTCCAAGCAAAATACATGCTATGAGAATTGAAAAATTTACATTTTTACAGCAAAATATATTGTTATTACGTAGTTGTTAAGTATTAAGTATTACGTATTTTCATGTGTTGTTACAAATTCATCAAGACATACAAATTAACCCCTTCCGGTACGATTTAATAATGAAAAGGTGTGCATGAAATAACCATTTAATTTTTATTTAAAAAAACTTGTTTCATTTTATAATTCTTACATATTTTTAATTAATATTCATTTTTACATATTGTTAAATGACATTAAAAACGGTAAAATTAAGAAAAAATCAGAGCAAAACTTTAATAAGGTATATTGTTAATAGTCTTCAAGCGTGTGGTACTTTTCAAAATACTCTGGTAAGTGCAAAGGAATCCTGCATTGTTTACATTGCCAGGGAGTCTCACTTCTAATTTTATTCTTGTAACACACACGGCACCTCTTAGTAGGTTTTCTTTTATTCTGAGTTGAAGGAATGTATTCTGGAAAATGTCCCCATCTTTTAGCCTGCAATCTAGCCGGGGTATCACTACATGAAGGACGTCCACGGGTTTTATAATCCGGTAGTGTAACTTTTTGTAGGATTTGTTCTGCTATGTCCAGTCGAAAGCTCCCAATTCCGATTTTGTTGGCATTATTGATTTTGTTATATAAAACATATGAATTGTAGAGTGCAATGTCAAACATGTAAAAAAATATTTTCTGATATCCTTTCATATATTATTATGATTCTTCATAATCGCTCCAATCACCTTGACCTTCATAGTCTGCAAAACTCTTATCCATTATGGTATTTACTATACAACACATTTTTCCTTTACAGAAATATATATTGACCGATGCTCACACTAAATTTTTACAAGAATGAAATCTTACAGACTAACAACAATTCGGCCGTGACTTGTACCAAGAAATTCTAACGGTAAACAATATGTGATAGGGATCTGTGATATTTCCACAAATAAAAAAGGTGTTGCCAAATTCAGTACACTAGAAATTTTAAACTAAATTAATTATCATATTCAACAGTAAGCATGACGAGTGTAGCTCGTCATTGTGCAATATGGCGTGAAAAACCAATGACGAGCTAGACTCGTCATTTTACCGGAAGGGGTTATATTTCTTTTCTTTTTCTTTTTTTTTTTTTTTTTTTCTTAATTAGAACCGTTCTTTGTCTTCACACAGAACGTCGTCCTCAACTGCAACCCAAAATATTTTTTAGCAGCCAAGTCTTCAGATTTTCTAACACCACTTTTTAAAGTTTTAACAAAATAGTCCGTCAAAATAGTCTCAGGACAAAAACAGCCCCGACAAAATAGCTTCAGGATAAAACAGCCTCGCAACAAAATAACCCTGACAAAACAGCCCAGATGATTCTAATTTAAATTCTGTCCAAAGAGAATTTATTAAACACGCTTTTTTATTAGCTTCACCTGTATGTATGTATGTTTGTATGTTTGTAACCGCTCTGGGAGCAAACAAAAAATCTATATTGTAAAAAAAGACTTTCCTTACGTGGGCGCCTTGGCGTTGAGGTATAGCTGCGCGCTGCGAACCTAAATGTCTAGCGTTCGATCACAGTCAGGGGAGATTTTTAAAAAATGGTTTTTGTTTAATTCTAAATTATTTTAATTAAAGATTTACATGTATGTAAATATTATGGTGTGTCACTCACACGATTTTCTCTTACCCTGCATTTTAATACTAAGATAGATATTTTGTGCTTTTTAGTTCACATTTCTATAAAAGCGTGTTCTTTAATTTTTTAAAACTATAATTATTTTTTTTTTATAAACAGAGGATAAAAAAGTAAATTATAGTAAATAATTATAAGATTAATATATATATATATATATATATATACAATGTTTTAAAATTTTCTGATGAATCATTAATAAAATACACAGGATAAAAAATAATATATAAGCAATTTTTAAGCAATTTTTAAGCACGCAGACTCAGTTCAGTGAACTAATAATAATAATGGAAAAAAAAAGTTGGTTTTAAAAATAAAATATTACGCCTTTTAGAACAACATATATTACCACCATGAACTACATTAGCACTTATCAATGCGTATAAAATTTTTAAACTGATAATGACGTCAATTTCTGGCAGATGCATCATTTAACCTTTTATATTTTTTTACGTTCATGTTTTATTAAATGTATTTATTTTTGTGTCGAAAGAAAATGAACTCGTTTTTTTTTTTTTTTTTTTTTTTTTTTTTTTTTATAACAATTAAATAAAAGCTAATATTTTAATGGTTATTTTTATTGCTATTAGGAACTTATTATTTACATATTTTACTTAATTAAAAGAAAACTATTCGAAAATTCGAAAATCGGACTTCGAAGTATTGTGTTATCACCGGGTTCTGAGCTACTGTGAAATTGGGCTCTTCCCACCGTCGTCTGCTCAATCACGTGATAGAGGAAAACGAATTATCGAATTCTGAGAATCGAATTCAATTAAATATTGTTCTTAAGAATAAAAATGTTAATATTTAATATAAAATAAAATAAAAATAATATTGTGCATTTGTAAACAGTAGAATAATTGTATTTGTAAATTTAATAATTTTTAAAAAACATTTTATGTGTTTATTTATTTTTACCTATAAGAATCGATTTTTGTATATTGTAGTGTAACTGTAACATTAACTGATCTAGCAATAAATAATAACTTCTTGTGGAATGTTTATGGATTATAATTTGAAATTTTAAAATGTTTTCATTTAATTTAATTGCATAAAGGTTTTACAACAAGTTAATTAACTTAGTTACTGGTCTGGTCTAAATGGATTTACGCAGTACGATATTGCACTGTCACTGATTTAAGTACCAAAAATCAGAGATTAAACGTGTTCTTCATGAACATCAATAACATATATAAACTAAATGGTGATTGTAAATGTATACAGCAAACAAAAGATGATGAATAATGATATAAAATGGATTAAAAATGATAATGTATAAACAAAATAACACAGATTAAATACGATTGATCAAAAATAAGAATAGAAAATATGTTACTTTAAATAAACAAGACTTCGTCTGCTATTCGTTTTTCCTCTATCATGTGACCTCTGACGTCAGATGGGACGAGCCCATTGGAGTTAATTCGCGTTTGTAATGATCGATAGATGGCGCTTTTTCAGCTTTTGTTGTTAGTAAATATAATGGCCACGTGTATTTATTTTTGTTCTATTTGTATTACTACTTAATATTCGTGCTATAATTTCTCCGCCATTACATCATGGAAAATTGATTGCGTTTGTAAAAAATATTTCAGTTTATTCAACGTTCGATCGGAAGTATAGATTTTTAACTGAAGCTGAACAAATATTAGTTTCAAATCATCTGATTAATTTTTTACTTCCATTAGCCGAAGGACCTGAAATTTTAAATTTGTCATTTGGAAATAAATGGAAGCTTAGCTTAATTCTGGATTTTTAAGCTATTGTATAGCTTTTATCGCGGGCTTTGAGCGCGGCCACCGAATTGAAAAATTCCGTAACGAAAAAAAAACCTAACACAGTTCGGTAAACTTCGGCTGTACGAAGCTCGCACAGATCGAGACGAGCTGCTCCGAAATCGGACGAATACATAAGCAGCTGTTTGTGAGAAAGTATATAGGTGTATAGGTATCTGTCATCTATGTACAACAGTGAATAGCTGTACGCGTAAAATTTGTGTATAAAGTAGATCAGATAAAACTTGAATATTCGACTTGCAGGCCTTTAAAACCTATTAAATACCTTTGCTCTATTAAAATTTGTTTTCTTATCATTATTGTTATCATTATTGTTATCTTACTCATTAATATCAAAGAAAAACCTTGAATATCCCCATTCGACTTGCAGGCCTTTAAAACCTATTAAATACCTTTTCTCTATTAAAATTTGTTTTATATCGGTCACCACGCTCAAAAAGTGTAACTTGAATTAATATCAAAGAAAAAACTTGAATATCCACATTCGACTTGCAGGCCTTTAAAACCTATTAAATACCTTTTCTCTATTAAAATTTGTTTTCTTATCGGTCACTACGCTCAAAAAGTGTAACTTTAATTAATATCAAAGAAAAAACTTGAATATCCCCATTCGACTTGCAGGCCTTTAAAACCTATTAAATACGTTTTCTCTATTAAAATTTGTTTTCTTATCGGTCACCACGCTCAAAAAGTGTAACTTTAATTAATATCAAAGAAAAAACTTGAATATCCCCATTCGACTTGCAGGCCTTTAAAACCTATTAAATACCTTTTCTCTATTAAAATTTGTTTTCTTATCGGTCACCACGCTCAAAAAGTGTAACTTGAATTAATATCAAAGAAAAAACTTGAATATCCCCATTCGACTTGCAGACCTTTAAAACCTATTAAATACCTTTTCTCTATTAAAATTTGTTTTCTTATCGGTCACCACGCTCAAAAAGTGTAACTTGAATTAATATCAAAGAAAAAACTTGAATATCCCCATTCGACTTGCAGGCCTTTAAAACCTATTAAATACCTTTTCTCTATTAAAATTTGTTTTCTTATCGGTCACTACGCTCAAAAAGTGTAACTTGAATTAATATCAAAGAAAAAACTTGAATATCCCCATTCGACTTGCAGACCTTTAAAACCTATTAAATACCTTTTCTCTATTAAAATTTGTTTTCTTATCGGTCACCACGCTCAAAAAGTGTAACTTGAATTAATATCAAAGAAAAAACTTGAATATCCCCATTCGATTTGCAGGCCTTTAAAACCTATTAAATACCTTTTCTCTATTAAAATTTGTTTTCTTATCGGTCACTACGCTCAAAAAGTGTAACTTTAATTAATATCAAAGAAAAAACTTGAATATCCCCATTCGACTTGCAGGCCTTTAAAACCTATTAAATACCTTTTCTCTATTAAAATTTGTTTTCTTATCGGTCACCACGCTCAAAAAGTGTAACTTTAATTAATATCAAAGAAAAAACTTGAATATCCCCATTCGACTTGCAGGCCTTTAAAACCTATTAAATACCTTTTCTCTATTAAAATTTGTTTTCTTATCGGTCACCACGCTCAAAAAGTGTAACTTGAATTAATATCAAAGAAAAAAATTGAATATCCCCATTCGACTTGCAGGCCTTTAAAACCTATTAAAATACCTTTTCTCTATTAAAATTTGTTTTCTTATCATTATTGTTATCTTATCATTATTGTTATCTTATTCATTAATATCAAAGAAAAACCTTGAATATCCCCATTCGACTTGCAGGCCTTTAAAACCTATTAAATACCTTTTCTCTATTAAAATTTGTTTTATATCGGTCACCACGCTCAAAAAGTGTAACTTGAATTAATATCTAAGAAAAAACTTGAATATCCCCATTCGACTTGCAGACCTTTAAAACCTATTAAATACCTTTTCTCTATTAAAATTTGTTTTCTTATCGGTCACCACGCTCAAAAAGTGTAACTTGAATTAATATCAAAGAAAAAACTTGAATATCCCCATTCGACTTGCAGGCCTTTAAAACCTATTAAATACCTTTTCTCTATTAAAATTTGTTTTCTTATCGGTCACCACGCTCAAAAAGTGTAACTTTAATTAATATCAAAGAAAAAACTTGAATATCCCCATTCGACTTGCAGGCCTTTAAAACCTATTAAATACCTTTTCTCTATTAAAATTTGTTTTCTTATCGGTCACCACGCTCAAAAAGTGTAACTTGAATTAATATCAAAGAAAAAAATTGAATATCCCCATTCGACTTGCAGGCCTTTAAAACCTATTAAAATACCTTTTCTCTATTAAAATTTGTTTTCTTATCATTATTGTTATCTTATCATTATTGTTATCTTATTCATTAATATCAAAGAAAAACCTTGAATATCCCCATTCGACTTGCAGGCCTTTAAAACCTATTAAATACCTTTTCTCTATTAAAATTTGTTCTATATCGGTCACCACGCTCAAAAAGTGTAACTTGAATTAATATCAAAGAAAAAACTTGAATATCCCCATTCGACTTGCAGACCTTTAAAACCTATTAAATACCTTTTCTCTATTAAAATTTGTTTTCTTATCGGTCACCACGCTCAAAAAGTGTAACTTGAATTAATATCAAAGAAAAAACTTGAATATCCCCATTCGACTTGCAGGCCTTTAAAACCTATTAAATACCTTTTCTCTATTAAAATTCGTTTTCTTATCGGTCACCACGCTCAAAAAGTGTAGCTTGAATTAATATCAAAGAAAAAACTTGAATATCCCCATTCGACTTGCAGGCCTTTAAAACCTATTAAAATACCTTTTCTCTATTAAAATTTGTTTTCTTATCATTATTGTTATCTTATTCATTAATATCAAAGAAAAAACTTGAATGTCCCCATTCGACTTGCAGGCCTTTAAAACCTATTAAATACCTTTTCTCTATTAAAATTTGCTTTCTTATCGGTCACCACGCTCAAAAAGTGTAACTTGAAATTATATCAAAGAAAAAACTTGAATATCCCCATTCGACTTGCAGGTCTTTAAAAACCTATTAAAATACCTTTTTTCAAAAAATAGAGTTAGATCATTGAAATTTGGTACATCGAGGTTTTCGATACCTACAAATCGATTGCGGATATTTTTGATATATTCTCATTGCGAATATATTCTCATTTATTCAATAAAAGAAAAAAATTTGTTTTCTTATCGGTCACCACGCTCAAAAAGTGTAACTTGAATTAATATCAAAGAAAAAACTTGAATTAATATGAAAGAAAAAAAAAATACTGCATAAATAAAATAAATAAATAATTATAATTGCATAAGTTGATAAAAAATGCTATGCAATAGCTTTACCGCGGCAGTCCTCGAGTGCCACACGTATTTTTTTTATTTTTGGAGTTACACTGTGGCACACAACAGTAAGTGTTATCTTTTTTAAATGATTAGGGCGAGCATTTCCTTACAATCGCGGATAAAAACATGGTAAATAATTATAAGATTAAAAAAAAAACTTTTTATACCATGTTTTAAATTTTCTAATGAATCATAGAGCACAACTTTTTATAATTTTTTAACGTTCACGTTAAATTAAATGTATTTATTTTTATGTCCAAAGAAAATGAACTCGTAATTTTTTTTTTTTTTTTTTTTTTTTGGCAACAATTAAATTACAGTCGGTAACAAAAGTGTCCGAACACTAGCAAAAATTCCTATGTAAAAAAAGTACACTTCATACGGTTTTGTTAAATAAATCCTTATCGAATCATGTTCTTACACTGACTAAGAACAGGATTCGACAAGGATTTATTTAACAAAACTGTATGAAGTGTATTTTTTTTACATAGAAATTTTTGCTAGTGTTCGGACACTTTTGTTACCGACTGTACAGCTAATATTTTAATGGCTTTTCTTAAA
Source organism: Salticus scenicus (assembly GCA_963930645.1). NCBI lineage: Eukaryota > Metazoa > Arthropoda > Arachnida > Araneae > Salticidae > Salticus > Salticus scenicus. The sequence continues at coordinate 131,598,610 of OZ005648.1, forward strand.
GAGCTTTAGGAGCTTATTATTTTCATATTTTAATTAATTAAAAGAAAACTATTCGAAATTCGAAAATCTGACTTCGAAGTATTGTGTTGTCACCGGGTTCTGAGCTACTGTGGAAGTTTCAAATGTCTAGTTAGTAGGGAAGTTAGTTAAAATCCGATTGCAAGATTTGTACTGGACAAACAAACAAACAAGAATAGAAATTAATAAAAATAAGTAATTATAAGAAAAAACAAGTTTTTATAAACCATGTTTTTAAATCTTCTGTTGAATCATAGCTATAGAACTAACTACATTAACACTTTATCAATGCGTATGAAATCTTTAAACGATAATGACGTCAATTTTTGTGAGAGGCATAATTTAACTTAATTTTTTAACGCTCACGATTAATTAAATGTATTTATTTTTATGTCGAAAGAAAATGAACTCGTAATTTTTTTTGGCAACAATTAAATTATAGCTAATATTTTAATGTCTATTTATAAGGTCTTAGGAAGTTATTAGTTTCGTATTTTAATTAATTATAAGAAAACTATTCGGAAATTCGAAAAACGGACTTCGAAGTATTGTGTTGTCATCGGGTTGTGAGCTATTGTGAAAGTTTCAGATGTCTAGTTAGTAGGGAATTTAGTTAAAATTCGACTGCAAGATTTCTACCGGACAAATAAACAAACATACAAACAAACAAACAAGAATAGAAGTTAATAAAAACATGGTAAAATATTCACTAGTTTCTGAAAATAATATAATATAATTAATATATATATATATATATAAATTCAATAGCTTTAAACATGAATTTTTTACTAGAGAATATTTTTTCAAATAAAACATGCATTCTTTTCAGGACTGAGGACTATTAGTCTCAATCTGGGATTTTTGCGGCGTCATTTTTCGATAGTTGGACGTTTGTCGAAATAATTTTTCGATAGTCGGACATTTATCGAAATCTAAAATTTATCGAAAATATAATTGAATAATTTGAAAGCGATGTTATAATTTGAAAAAAAAAAAAAAAAAAAAATGTAATAGTCCTCCGTCCTAAACTAAATTCTGCTTTTGCCAGAATTTCATTAAAATCATTTTTTTATTTAATTTAATTTTTTTTTTTTTTTTTTTTTTTTTTTGAAAGAAAGAGAAAAGAAAATTGATGATAATCAGTGTCGTTACAAGCGATATCGAAAAAGTTTTCTTTAAATAATTTTGAATTAGGAAATAAAAAGTGCGCGTGCAATAATATGAAATAAAAATAAGTAAAAAAAATGAATTTAATGATTTTTTTTTTTTTTTTTTTTTTTTTTTTTTTTTGGGGGGGGGGGGGATAAGATGAAATAATGCTTTCACGCGAAAAATTAAAACTTATAATAATTAAATCTGCTCATGCATATAAAAAATGCTTATTTTATTTATTTATTTATTTTTTTTAATAGCTGCTGTTCAAGATGAAAACGATAGTGATTTATCATCAACAGAGAGCCGGTCACACATAGGAAAAGATGAAAAAACTTATTCCCATAACAATCCAGAAAATAAACATGTTAACAAAATAAATGTAACTAATTTAGACAAGAATGCCAGCAAAAACAAGCAGATAGAAATGACATCACTTAATAGTGAAGACAATCATTCAATACTTTCCGGAAGCACTATTGAAAATTATAGCATTTTTGATATTAAATATCCTAAAAATCTAAACGACATTGCTGACGATTCTCTATCAGAAATTTCTTCAACAAGACTAGAAAATGCCATTTCAGAGTTACATCACAAAACTAAATTAGCAAGTACAATATCTAAAACTGCTGAAAAACCTGTAAAAGACCATATAATAGATTTCAATGTTCCTATATACATTGATGTCAAGCAAAAGAAATCTACTGTTAAACCACACGCATTGAGTTCTACAAATATGACACAATATGAAATTTCAAAAATGCGGTGTGGTAAAAGAGACTGTTTAAAATTAAAAGTAAATGACAAAGTACGAAATATTAGTAAATGGACATTGCCTAAAAATAAAATCACTGTGATGAAAAAACAGGACATTTCTTTAAAAAACATGAAGAATCACGCTGACGATAGCACATTAACTACCCATATCGATAAAGCCCATCTGAATCACACAGAACGTGAATGGTACATGAAAGATAAACCTGATCGGAAAATACTATCATTTTTGTCTAAACACAAAGTTCCTGATAACCAAAAGGGAAATCCAGCATTAATTACAAAATATTTGCAGACTGACATGTATAAAAATGACAAAAACAGTGATTACCATAAATATGCAGTGAATTCCCAACGAAGACTTAAAGTTGGAGATAACTTGGTTCATGCAAAACATAAATATAAAACAGATAAAAAGTATTCTATAGATCCAGAACTTCAAAAATCAATGGTTGATGGAAAAAAAGAAGCAAAGGCACAAGTAAATGCGTCAAGCAAGCCAGAGAAGTGTAAATATTATGATTGCTATGATAGTTTAAAGCCAGATAATACGAGATTTTTGAGTAATGCAAAAACTACAGAAAGAAGTAATGAAGACATTACTTTATTCCCTTCTATTTCCAAGGAAAATAATATTTCTGTAAAAAAGTGTCAAAAGTTTCTTAACCTAAATATAATTTGCCAATTTTATAACGATGATGATGATGATGATGATATAAAAAATGAAAGTGTTCAAGATTTTCAGACTGCAAATGATACTTCTAACCCACCAGAAGAAAAAACAAAAAGTATGTAATTATGCATATATGTTTTTTTATTTACTAATTTTTATTTGCTTAATAAATAAAAAGTCGTGTTTTAACTTTCTCTTACCTACATATGGTACAGAAAGTAATGTACTTGAGTCGAATTTTCAAAACTTAACTTTTGTTATAATTACATTTCTTGAGGTTTCTCGAAACCAGAAATCAGGTTTTTAATGATTGGGCTACATGTCTGTCTCCGCATGCCTCTGTTTTGATGTCCAACAATTTTTTTCCACAGACCACTCACTAGCTGTGCCAATAACAATTTTTTTATTACAAGAAAAAGTTAGGTCGTTCTCATCGAAACATATATAGGTGATAAATAAACACTAATTGAGTAGAAGATCACAATGCGCTGGTTGTCACTTTAAATAATATCTATGGACTGTTTAACACTAATAAATTAATAATCACTAATCAGTTACACTAAGGAATTACTGAACAATGCTTTATTGGAATTAAAACATGCGAGCCCGAGCAGCCTTTCGCTGCTGTCTCGTTCATCGCTACGTCACAACACAACTGAGAAGAAAAAAAAAAAAAAAAAAATTACTCACAGTTTGCGGAAGTGTGGAGCTATCTGGTGGTTAAAATACTTACTCTTAACCAGGTGAAAGTAATAAAAAAGAGGCGTTGATAAATTCAGGCACGTTCGAGATGGACGATTTTAGAGCTCGCAGAAATAAACATAAATATGATAGTGTACTTTCACTTGAGCTAGCAGTTGAGTTTATCGGGCCAGCGAAATCCATTCCTACCATTTTGAGTAATCTGTGGAGAGTAATTCGAGTTATCGATAATCTCCACTTAACAATCAGGTTGTTTGAAAAAAGAAAGTTATATGCATTGGTTACATTAGTGAAGCAAAGGTTTTTTTTTTTTTGTGAATTGGTTATTGGTTGTATAATATTTTGAACGAATTTGAACCATTACCATAATTTGGATTTTAGTGCATACTGCGTAAATTGTAATACTGTTTACTAAAAAAAAAATTATTATTATTATTATTATTAAGAAAAATTATAGTTTTATAGTTTTTTTTTTTTTTTTAAGTAAGCATCTTATGTTAAATGTCATTACTGAAATTTTCAATTTATAAAGTGTCATTGGTAGAATTCTTTCAAAGTCAAAGAATTAATGAAAAAGTTTGCCAGTTTCATTTAACGGTTGTTTTTCTCAATAACTTTACTTTTATTACATACGAAGAATAAATTTTGTAACAATTTAACCATAGCTCTGTAAACTTGCTTATTTGAAGGGCAGTGACAGAACGAAATCCTCGCCTAATAGGCTACCCACCATTCAGTTCGATATATTTATCTTATTCTAATCTATTAATTTATTTTATTGGGATCAATTTCGTAGTTTATTTTCATGCTACTATTTCCAATGCAACAATCCCAAAAATGCATATTTATATGAAATATCAATGGTTGATGGAAAAAAAGAAACAAAGGCACAAGTAAATGCGTCAAGCAAGCCAGAGAAGTGTAAATATTATGATTGCTATGATAGTTTAAAGCCAGATAATACGAGATTTTTGAGTAATGCAAAAACTACAGAAAGAAGTAATGAAGACATTACTTTATTCCCTTCTATTTCCAAGGAAAATAATATTTCTGTAAAAAAGTGTCAAAAGTTTCTTAACCTAAATATAATTTGCCAATTTTATAATGATGATGATGATGATGATGATATAAAAAATGAAAGTGTTCAAGATTTTCAGACTGCAAATGATACTTCTAACCCACCAGAAGAAAAAACAAAAAGTATGTAATTATGCATATATGTTTTTTTATTTACTAATTTTTATTTGCTTAATAAATAAAAAGTCGTGTTTTAACTTTCTCTTACCTACATATGGTACAGAAAGTAATGTACTTGAGTCGAATTTTCAAAACTTAACTTTTGTTATAATTACATTTCTTGAGGTTTCTCGAAACCAGAAATCAGGTTTTTAATGATTGGGCTACATGTCTGTCTCCGCATGCCTCTGTTTTGATGTCCAACAATTTTTTTCCACAGACCACTCACTAGCTGTGCCAATAACAATTTTTTTATTACAAGAAAAAGTTAGGTCGTTCTCATCGAAACATATATAGGTGATGAATAAACATTAATTGAGTAGAAGATCACAATGCGCTGGTTGTCACTTTAAATAATATCTATGGACTGTTTAACACTAATAAATTAATAATCACTAATCAGTTACACTAAGGAATTACTGAACAATGCTTTATTGGAATTAAAACATGCGAGCCCGAGCAGCCTTTCGCTGCTGTCTCGTTCATCGCTACGTCACAACACAACTGAGAAGAAAAAAAAAAAAAAAAATTACTCACAGTTTGCGGAAGTGTGGAGCTATCTGGTGGTTAAAATACTTACTCTTAACCAGGTGAAATTAATAAAAAAGAGGCGTTGATAATTTCAGGCACGTTCGAGATGGACGATTTTAGAGCTCGCAGAAATAAACATAAATATGATAGTGTACTTTCACTTGAGCTAGCAGTTGAGTTTATCGGCCCAGCGAAATCCATTCCTACCATTTTGAGTAATCTGCGGAGAGTAATTAGAGTTATCGATAATCTCCACTTAACAATCAGGTTGGTTGAAAAAAGAAAGTTATATGCATTGGTTACATTAGTGAAGCAAAGGTTTTTTTTTTTTTTTTTTTTTTTTTTTTGTGAATTGGTTATTGGTTGTATAATATTTTGAACGAATTTGAACCATTACCATAATTTGGATTTTAGTGCATACTGCGTAAATTGTAATACTGTTTACTAAAAAAAAAATTATTATTATTATTATTATTAAGAAAAATTATAGTTTTATAGTTTTTTTTTTTTTTTTTTTTTTTTTTTTTTTTTAAGTAAGCATCTTATGTTAAATGTCATTACTGAAATTTTCAATTTATAAAGGGTCATTGGTAGAATTCTTTCAAAGTCAAAGAATTAATGAAAAAGTTTGCCAGTTTCATTTAACGGTTGTTTTTCTCAATAATTTTACTTTTATTACATACGAAGAATAAATTTTGTAACAATTTAACCATAGCTCTGTAAACTTGCTTATTTGAAGAGCAGTGACAGAACGAAATCCTCGCCTAATAGGCTACCCACCATTCAGTTCGCTATATTGATCTTATTCTAATCTATTAATTTATTTTATTGGGATCAATTTCGTAGTTTATTTTCATGCTACTATTTCCAATGCAACAATCCCAAAAATGCATATTTATATGAAATATCACCCCATTTTGCTATGTTGATAAAATCTTAAATTTCGAATAACTTACGAAATTTTCCTATTAGAATATTTGTAGTCAATCATGTTCATACAAGTATCAAAAATGTTATTTTGAAATTGTCTATGTTTATGATCCTCAAAATGGATGTTTACAGTGGCGTATCCAGGATTTTTCCAGGGAGGGGGGGGGGGGGGGGAGGGGGGGTTTCGTCCTTCCGAATTTTTAATTAAGTTTATTTAAGTTTAATTAAGTTTATTTTTATTAAGTTTAACAATCTTTTAAAATATCATAATTACTTGCCGAAAATAAGAGTAAGAAAATGAAAAATAGTAAAACAAACTCACCAAATAGAAGATCAAACTATAAAATCTTTAATTAGCGACGAATAACGTAGAGCCTGTACAAACTGCTACACAAAACATAAAATTCAATACATAGTTACGCAAAATATTTCATTGAATTTTCTTATTTACAGAGCGAAGTCTAATCGACGAGAAGTTTTCGCTCGTTCATTTAAAATATCTTCTACTGTTGGGGTATTGTTTGGGTCACTCCTTTAAGGTCACTCCTTCAATGGTCACCCCTTCCCAATATGGTCGACCCCTCTTGTCCTTGAGTATGAACTCGTAAAAGTGAAATCCTTTCAGGGAATTGTTTTCAGGGAAAACATGTTTCGCGCCGCGCAAATGGTTTAGTTATTTTCAGGAGAGTTTATCGCAGAGTAATGAAAAAAAAAAAGTTAGTCATAATTTTAAACCACTTCGTAGAAAAAATATTCTACGCTTGCCATACATTTTTTCCGCCTGAAATGTGAAAAAAAAAAATGTAAGGAACAGCCTAATTTTTCTTATCATACATTTTGTCAAGGGGGAGGGGGTTAACAACCCCCCCTTGCATACGCCACTGGATGTTTATGCTCGATTTTGCCTTATTCTGCCATTTTAAGTAAATTGTAAATTCCAAATAACTTACGAATTTTTTAAATTTGAAAATTCATACTCTATGGTATTCATGTCAGTATCCTAAATAATATTTCAAAAGTGGTCTGACATCTTTATGATGAAAATATTTCTCAAGATTGACGTTTGTGTAAAATTTTGCCCAATTCTGTTGTAATAAGACATTCGTAAAGTTCTAATAACTTACGAAATTTTTATATTGGAAAATTCATAGTCAATAATATTCATGCCAGTATCCTAAATAATGTTTCTAAAGCAGAGCCTCCTTAAGTAGATGCCTAGCGAGTCGCTCGAAAACTTGGCAACAGTACAAGAAGAACATAGCCAGTAGATGGCGCTTGATACCGTGTCGTAAAGTTCTGTTTATTTACTGCGATTCAATTGACTTGCAATTGAGTTCTTCATGGTTTATGTTTTATTAATTTAATAAATGTGAGAGGTTTTTTCTTTATAATATGGTGTATTACGCCGTTCCATTTTGTAAATCGGACAGTCGCCGTGAAAATATATGTTTTCAAATGGCCTGCAAATATTTCAAGACAAGGTATGTAAACTGCATAAGTAATTAATGCAAAATTACCAACCCTTCGGATTTTTGAATATCAATAATACTTTTCACAAAAAACATTATTTTTATTTATTATCGTAAATTCTATGATTAAGACGAAGGTAAATTTAAAAGAAATTATGATATAAAAATTCGAAGGGTTGACACCTTTATTAGTAAGTTAGATTTAACAAATAAAATAGTTATGCTTATTTCAAAATGAAATGAAATTTTTATTCATTGATGTAGGAATACAGAAAAATAACTTGTTCTTAGTTACTTTGAAGTAACTCAAAATTGGAGTATTTTATAGTTTTATTCATAAATTACTTTAGTAACTTACGAATAAAACTATAAAATACTGCAATATAGGAACAAGATTGATTTATATTTTTTTAATACCACTGTTTTTTAAAGACTTGTGTAAATGCGTATAAAAATTTGATTATTTCAGTTAAATCGAAACAAAAGTGTTGGGAATCTTGAAAAGAAAAAATAGAAAATTCTTATTTCTACTTTTTTTTTTTTTTTTAAATATTAAGTTTTAAGATTCATAACATTACTTTTATTAACCTTTTACCACACAAATGGAATATGGAATTAAAAATTCATGTAAAAATTAAATATCATGATTACTGATTTGAAAAATTATCAGATATAACAGAAAGATGACTTGATTTTTTGAAATATAAATTCTCCACATCCATACACTCACATATACACACATACACATATACTGGCTAATTGCCAAAAACTACTTTTTTTGGACTCATGAGACCTTAAAAATATAAGTCAGGGGAAAACTCGATATCGAATTTTTGGACCGAACACAATACTTTCATTACGTACGGTAGTAGGGTAATGGAAGTAAAAATATTTCAAGGATGTTATTAATTTGTCCTTAAATTTGCCAATCTTTATCAAATTTTTCAAATTGAAACCTAATACGAGTTTTAAAATACAATTTTGAATTTCATGCATTTGTTTGTTTTTGAGTTATTCTGATAATAAATATGCATATAAATGAATCACTTAAAAAAAAAAAAAAAAAAAAAAAAAAAAAAAAAAAAATGTTTTTTTGTATTCAGGGAACCCCAAAACGTGACTTTATTCAAAAACCTGAGTTGAAAGTAGAACTCAAAAAAAAAAATACTTTGTTTACATTATAGGTTCAAAAAATTAATTTTCCTTCTTCAACAGTATTCGTCTACATAAAAAAAGTGTAGCAAAGCACTTCCGTCAATTACATTCTACAGAAAAGAACGTTTAGCTTAATTTTGGATAGCCCTGTATATTTTCAATAAACTATGTGCACATCAGATTGTGCATTTAAATTTAGTCTTATATGAAAAACACCTAACACAAAATGAAATACACTTTCAGCATTTTCCAAGTATATCCGAGATAGACATACCGACGCGCACAGACCAACCGCTAAAAACATTATTTTTCGTTTCAGGAGACCTCAAAACATGTAAACACAACACAACTTTATTTCGAAACTGTCTATCAGTTTCGAAAGCATACCCTCTCGGAACTGGTGGAGCTAATAAAATCTTGAAAAAAAAAAAAAAAAAAAAAACTTCGTGCGAGAGAAAACTTATACTCAAGAAATCCTTAATTTTTAAAATTTAAATCTTAATGGTTATTTATTTATTTTTTGTGACGGACTAGACAACAGATTGTTTTCTTCTCCAATTTTTATTACTGAATGTTAACTTATCTCGTTAATGTGCTGGTCTATTTTTCTTATAAATAATATAAAATTCTCGATTTAAGAAAAATAATTCACACCTAATAAGGTAAAAATGTAACGTAAAGGACATGACCCAAAAAAAAAAAAAAAAAAGAAAAAAAGAAAAAAAGACATGGTTTTAATAATTTATCATTATAAATTATTCATTCTAAACTGAAACTCATTTAAAGTTCAGAGATTTTAATTTATATAAACAAAACTTTCATCTGATATCTAAATTAAAAAAAAATTTGAAATTTTTATTGAGTAAATATATAAAAAATAATTTAATCGCGTGATAGACATACCATGTTTTTGCTTATTTAATTTTAAATTTCGTTTTTTAATTAATAATATATTTAAAAAAAAAAAAAAAAAAAAAAAAGGTGGTATTTATTAGATACGCTGTAATTCAATTAGTTGAAAAGCTAAAATAGGTCTTGTCCACTTCCGAAGAAAATTAAACCCCATACTTTTTTAAATATAAATATTTGAATATTTTTTTGAAAATATTTACGATAAAGCACTTTCACATCATTTTTTCAAATTAAAAGAAAAAAAAAATACAATTTTGTACTTTCAATTGAAATTAATAGCTAGATTTTTAGATGAAAAATATAACTTATCTATGAAAGAGAAGAAAATTGTTGCTCACCGTAAGTGCTGTCACCTAGCGTTAGTTTTGTTTTTTAAATGTTGCCTAATTTAACATTGGGATTCGCTGCGCGTGGAAGGCATCTACTTAAGGAGGTTCTGTCTAAAGTAGTCTGACATCTTTACGATGAAAATATCCCTCTAAATTGACGTTTATGTGAAATTTTGTCCTATTCTGCCATGTTAAGAAATTCGTAAATATCTAATAACTTACGAAATTTTTAAAGTAGCATGTTTATAGTAACTGGTGTTCATTCCGGCATCAAAACTGATATTTTAAAACTGGTCTGACATTTTTACAGCAAAAATTTTTCATTTAATGAAAGTTTAAGTGAAATTTTGGCCTATTCTCCCATGTTAAGAAAATCGTAAATTTCAAATAACTTACGAAGTTTTTAAATTCGATTGTTGCAAATAAATAGCGTTCTTTCCAGTGTCGAAAGTAATAATTTAAAACTGATTTGACCTCTCTGCGACAATTTGTTCTTGAGATATAGTGTACACAGACTAAAATACTTACGGACTAACAAACTAACAGACACCCTACAGACGGACTCCATACAAATTTTGTCATTTTCGGATTCCTCACACGTTAAAACGTGCAAAAAAATATAAAAAACCGAGGTCGAAAATTTTCACGATTACCTGAGTTCCCCATACCTATATTATGATGGGGAACTAAAATTCCAATTGAATATCACAAAAATTTATAGAGATAACCGTGATTAAATGAGCTATTTTTCAGTTGTTTCCTAAAAAGGTCTTTACGATAAGGGGTCATTCACAAATGAAAATTTTCGTTAGAAAAAACAATGTTACACATGATACAATATTTGCGATTCATTTTTCTTTCTTTTTAATAGATAAATAATACATGCCTATTAAAAAAAAAAAAAAAAAATTGTTTGAAAAAAAAAATTAAATTCTTTTCTGATGCAAATTTCCATTTGTGAATGACCCCCTATCGTAAAGGCCGTTTTAGGAAACATCTGAAAAACAGTTCATTTAATCACCGATATCTCTATGAATTTTTGTGATATTCAACTGGATTTTTTTATCAGGTACTCTGTACAATTGTGTATTAAAGTACATCAAAATATTTTTGCTACAGTCCGCGCATACGCAGTAATAAATTATTTACTACAATTGTCCGTATATCTTTGAATATTGAATACATTTGTTTTAAACTATAGTATAATGGTTTAGGCACATGTTGTCGTGTTTTCCTAAAGCTTTATGAAATTTGAAGAAAAACCTTTGGAGTTATAAAGTAAAAACTTGTGAACAATTTTAAAACACGTATAAAATATTTATAACCATTTAAAACATTTATAACCATATCTAAAATGTGCAGATCAATCGACACTTTTCCATATACAGAGTAATCACAATCACAAATACTTTTTATTTTATTAGATTTCTTGTTTGTCCTCTAAGGGCCTCCGTGTCTTTGCTGAAAAATATGAGGAAAGACCTCTTTTCCTTATTCCCAAAATTGAAGAACAACACGTTAAATATTTTCAGGACATTCGACAAAACGTAAAAAAGATAACGTGTTTCCATTATTTTGTCCAACGTCCAACACCTGCGTATATTTAAGAAAAATAAAACTGTTATGATTTTAAGAGAATTTCTTTGCTAATAATACTTATTCCTTTTATCAAGAATGTGAGAGTCGAAAGAATTTAGTCCCATTCTAACAAAAAAGTATATATTTTATCCAGACGGGTTTTAAAACATTTTGGTAGATAAGACCTTCCTTAATGTTAATGTGGTGGTAAAATCTACTAAATCGTTTATTTAGAATGATCTGATGGCATCAGGTCTTAACAGAACATAGTGGAAAATATTTCGTCACATACCTATAAAATATTTACTGTAATTTGTACATTAATAAGAACATATTATGTGGCTGTAATAATAAGTTGTTACGGCAATTATTGTTGCAGCAATTATTAGTGATGCAAAAATTATGAACATGTATAGATCAGTACAAAGAAATGATAAACAGAAAGTTGTTTCTAGCAGGCAGTGAGAATATTCAAATAGTTGTTTTGTGAACAATGGCTGATTTTGGTAATGTTAACATTGAAGGAGTATTGTTTAGACATATAAAAATTGGTAATTTGCTCATCCGTCAGACCTTTTATGACCATAAAAGCGCAATCCTATCAGCGATCTTGTGAATAAATAGGTCTTCCACTTCCTGAAGAAATATACGTTGAGCGGCTTCATCGTACTCCTCTCGAATGAAAAAAAAAAAAAAAAAGACTGAACATTTACATCGGATGGCGAAATAATTGCTTTATGAGTTCTCAAAGAGTTTAGCAGTAAGAGCATTAGGTTTAAACCCTTAAACTAATCACTATTTTAACAATTCATTTCCGATTTTACCCAACTTCAGGGCTTTTATGGTAATGTTTGAAAGAGCAGTTTCTTTCATACAATTATTCACAATGAGATCAAACTAGCCATTAACTTCTTAGAAAACGATAAATAACGGCGACCAGAGCTGATCGAAAGAACAGTAGATTGAATAATATATCAGCATCAATTTCAGCTAAAATAAGTAGGGAAATAAAGAAAACATAGCATATGCGAAAAGAACTACAAAAGTTGTTTTTATAACTAAATAGAGAAACTACCTTTTTTTTTTTTCAGTATACATAGGACTTTTTACGGAAGAAACAAATGCGAAAAACGACGGATAGATAATTTTATTAGAAACAGATTTCAGTTTTTTTTTTTTCTTTATGAAGCAGTTTAAAGTATTATATCTGCATGTATGAAGTATATCATTTTTTAATTGTTTGTTTCTGTACTTAATTATGCCGTATTACGAATTTAATACTCTTTATTTCAACAGCATCTGAAGAAAAGGTTCTTCAAAAAGAGAAAAATAATAAAGTTAAGTATTTATCAAGACTATTTGCGAGTATGAAGATCAAGAGAAAACCAAACTAATCAGACTCCTGTGTTTAAATATCTGCATGTTTAATAAAACATTTCATACAACTCAGAGACATTTTTTTTTTTTTAATTAATTAATTTATTTTGCTTTGTTAGTATATAAATTAAAAACGATATTCATTTGTAACTTACAAGGAAACATTCAAAAGGAGTCGTCCTCAAAAAATATACGTGATTTTACTCTTCATAAAACACTAGAAAGTGAAAAAATTATCTGCTGAAATGAATTACAGAGACCACAAAAAATTATATCAAAATTAAGCATTTTTGGCGATTTAGCGCTGTTAGGCGATTGCTAGTACTGAGATTGCCGTGTACGAACAGAACCGTGTTTTGCTTCTCCGCCAAGTACTCAAAAGCAATCGCCTAACAGCGCCCAATGGCGTGAGCGGTACAGCACGAGGCTGTTACCCAGACGACCTGGGTTCGATGCTACCTACAGTACTTTTTTTTCTTCTTTAATTTTTTAGGTATTCTAAACATTTTATTTATTTTTACTTTATTTTGTAATTCAACTCAAAATTGTAAAATTTAAATAAATAATAATTATTTAATTTTCTTGAATTAATATATATACATATATAGGTTTAGAATTTTTCTATTTGTAATATTTATGATTTTCTTTAACTCAAAAAATGAATTTAAGCTTTCTTTTAATTATAAAATAAAGTAAAAATAAAAGGAACTTTTTTTAAAATTAATTAGATCAACAATTTTTTTTTTCTTTATTTTATAATTAAAACAAAACCATTTTATGTATATATATGTAAGTTGTAGAAAATTATAAACATTTCAAATAGAAAAATATGGCTATGTAACCTACATATTTTTTTTAATCACAAAAATTCAATAATTATTGTTTATAAAATGTTTTAAATTGTGAATTTAATTATTCAAAAGATTAAATTTTACATCATCCATCCTTACAATTGTTCAACTTCAGCTTTAATAGAACAATACTTATACTTTTATTTATTACTAGCAGGCTTTGCCCGCTTCGCTATGTTTAATCACTATGTTTAAAGGAAACTCCTTTCTATATAGCTTTATGAAAATAAATAAATACTGAAATTGTTCTAAAGCTCGCTTCAGGTCTCTGCTTCCTTCGGCAGCGATTTGGTCATCCACTGAATTTCGGGTGCCTGTCCTTATTGCCTGCGACAGTAGCGTACCAGTAGGCTTCCATTTGGGTGCTTATTATCATATGTAACAGTTTCAATACGGACAGTATCGAAACAATTTGAAGTAGCCCCTTTTATATTTGAATCCTAATTACATATGAACGACACTATACGTGGTGTACATAATATTTGCTTTCACGTTATTTCCTGTATTTATTTGATTTATCCGATCAACCATAAAATGACAGCAATTTCAAGCCAAATATAATTAGGACTCCTACACTGATCATGTAGGAGCCTTAAATATAATATTACAATATGCTATGATTGGCTACATCTATCGCATGAGACATTTTTTTTTTTTTTTTTTGGCGGTTATGTATACTTTATGGTTAGTTAATAGTAGTTAGTATATAGATAAATTGATTAATTAATTAATTAATATGTAAACCTGATCATGGTAAAGCCTTAATATAGCTCCTCTTGGAGACTTTTGAATTTTTGTCGCCATTTTAGACCAAAATACATAATTTATGCGATTGTTGTTTCTATTTCTTTCTATCTTTTCTTTTCTTTCTTTTTTCAATATTTTATAATTTAGTTATATTTTTAATGCGCTACTTTGCTTTAAGTAGAATCCTTGGCGAAAAATGTCCGATCTACTTCAGCATCAAAATTTAAAAAATTGTCCCGAATTATCAATAAGTAAATATCTAAATTAATAAAATCAGACTTTTATCTGTAAATTTATCAGAATCAAAAACTTTTGCGGTATCTTCACGTTTCACACACCATGAAAGCCGAAAATGACTTCAGAAATTTTTGCCTGTGTGAGTGTGTGTGTGTCATCGTGTCTGTATGTCGCTATATTTCTCTGGGCATCACACGAGAACCGCTGGACGGAATTTAACGGCACTTAGCAGGAATTTAGGACTTCGCCAACTTAAAATTATATCTATCAACATTTCAGAAATTCCCCCCCCCGTTCCCCCCCTGGAGGGCAAAAGACAAAATCACGTTTGTCCGGGTATCACTTGAGAACGGCTGGACAAAATTCAACGGTGTTTCGCAGGAATTTAGGTCTTTACCAAACTTAAAATTATATCTATCAATTTTTCAGAAATTCCCCCATGTTCCCTCTGAGAGGCAAAAGACAAAAACACGTTTGTCTGGGTATCACTTGAGAACAGCTGGCGGAATTCAACGGCGCTTCGTCGGAATTTAGGTCTTTACCCAGTTTAAAACTTTGTCTATAAACGTTTCCGAAATTACTCCCCTTTCCCCTCTAGGGGGGAGACAAAAGACAAAAACACGTTTGTAAGCATAATTCGGCTCCTAATTACTTCACAGTAAAGAAATTGCACATGGGGAAACTAAACATGAGTAAGAATAAAACGTTATCTGCGATTTAGGAATTTTCGATTTTTAAGGAAAGGGAGGGGGAAAATCAATTTTTGGTGGGAGACATCGAAAATTCCTGATTTTTGAGTAGAACTCTTCCAGAATTGGAACAAAGATATTGAAAAAAGCTATGTGATTTCGTTAGGATATTTCCAAAAACACATTTATTTTTTATTTATTTATTCTTTTTTGCGGGGTGGTGGAAGGGGGGGGGGTGTTACGAGAGAGCAAAATCGAGACACCGCTCTTAGCGCTAAATTTGGCCTGAGAAATCTATGGGAGCTGCGGTCACGAATTTTGGTGCTTGGATTGTTTATATGTATCCGACACCTAAAGTAGTGGGATTTATCAAAATTATCCTGGTCCCCCCCTTCCCAAGGGGAGACAGAAGGCAAAAGCACCTTTGTAAGCATAACTCGGCTCCAAATTACTTCACAGTGAAGAAATTGCACAAGGAGAGGCTGCACATTAGTAAAATTAAAATATTATCTGTGATTTAGGAAACTTCGAATTTTAAGGGGAAGGAAAAGAAAAACCCATTTTTGGCGGGAAATTTTGCAAATTCTGGATTTTTGAGTAAAGCTCTGACAAAAATGGAACAAAGATGTTAAAAACAGCCATGTGAATTATTTAGGATATTTCCAAAACACGTTTTTGATTTTTTGTGATCTGCCTTTTTCTCGTGCGGGGTGGGGGGTGGTATGGCGAATTCGGGACACCTTTTTTAGCGCTAAATTTGTCCTTGGAAATTTAGGAGAGATGTGGTCACGAAGTTTGGTGTTTAGATTGTTTATATGTATCAGACACCTAAAAAAAACGGGATTCATCGAAATAACCTCGCTTCCCCCCTGGAGGGCAGGAAGCAAAAAAAACGTTTGTAAGCATAACTCGGCCCCAAATTACTTCACGGTGAAGAAATTGCACATGGTGAGATTAGACTTGAGTATAAATAAAATAATATGTACGATTTTGGAATTCTTGATTCTTAAAGGAGAGGGGGGGGGGAATCGTTTTTCGGGGAGAAATTTCAGAAATTCCGAATTTTTGAGTAGAATTCTACTAAAGATGTTACGAAGGTATTGAAAACAGCCATGCGGTCTTCTTTAAGATATTTCCAAAAACACATTTTCTTTTTTTTTTTTTTTTTGGTGGGGGGGGGGGTTACGAAATAGTAAATTCAAGACCCCCCCCCCCCTTCCCCATTTTTAGCGCTAAATTTGTCTTGGGAAATCTATGGGATCTGCGGTCATGAAATTTGGTGCGTAAATTGTTTATATGTATCCGACACTTATTGTAACGGGATTTTACGAATTTCCTCCCTTACACCATTGAGCTCGAGGGGGGCTATTAACACGTGTAAAAACACGTTTTCTCGTTTGAATTCTCCTTAAATTATCTTAGAATGGCGAACTTTGGTATGTTGATTTTGATTAGGTGTATGCATTATGTACTTTGGTGAGATTTCGCAAAACTTCGAACTTAGTCACTGGGGAAGGGGAAGTAAGAATCGGTTAAGTTGCAACCGAAGACAGTGGGAACACGGACTCCTCACGTTGCGAGCGAGAAAAATCTCTACCGAACAGAGCGGGAACTTTAACTCAGGTTAATTAATAATGATATAGGATTTTGACAACTCATTTAAGTATAGTATCCAGCGAAGCGGGCAAAGCCAGCTAATCTTTAATATAATGCTTAATTAGCTTTTATGCCAAGCGTGATTCATCCGTGAAAAAAAAAAAAAAAAAAAAAAAATTCTAAAGTTGAGGTATATAAAAAAAATGCTATGAAATAAAATTCAGAAGAACATGCTAGATTTTCATTATTACTATTTTATTTTAAAGTTATAAAGACGTCATTTTCTCACTCACCAATTTAACATTTGGTAATTTTTTACTTTTCGCGTGAAAGCATATTTCATTTTATGTTGAAATATATATATATATATATATATACATCGTAAACTTTTTGGCATTAATTAAAAATTTAAATGGCTAATATTAAGGCAAGTACCAGTTTATTATTTTCATATTTTAATTAATTTTAAAAAATCTAATCGAAAATTTAAAAATTCGGCTTCGAGGTGCATCAGAACAGGCCATAATGAACCATCATGCAAATTTGTATAGCTCTGCGATCAGCCGTTTTCTTAAAAAGCTCCGGATATATATACACAATGACTCACACACACACACAAACATCTTATTTGATTATATGTATAGATAAGTAAAAAATTAAATTAAATTAAAAAATAAAATAAATATACAAAAACAAAACCTTAAATAACAAATGTAAAGAAAAACAGACAAAAAATTTAAATGTGTAATTAAAAAAATAAACAAAGAGTAAAATAGTTAGTAGCTTTACTTAAATCTTGGTTTGAGGTTCCTGATATGGTTTTATTGTGTATAAATTACGTAAACGCTTTTAGTTTGTTAATAATAGAGAGCAGCTGGAATTTTTTTTCGTGCACAGAAGGATTTTTTTAAAAAAAAGCAAGTCGTTGTCGAAGAAAAAAGCATGTTGATTAACATTTGAAATCTACATTTAAAGAAAACATTTCTTTGCCTGTAATGCATCGGAATCCTATACTATAATTTTTCAAGGAGCTGTATTGTTTGAAGAAGTAATTATTTAATTTGGATAGTAATTATATATGCAATTAAAATCATCATTTCTGTGTAATATTTTTTTATTTTTTGTAATTTAAACAACATTTAGTACTGTTTTAAATATACCTAAAATAAAATAAAATATTTAGATAAATAATTAAAAATAGTTTTTTTAGTTTTACCTTATTTTATAATTAAAACAAAACTGAAATTCATTTTTTAAGTTATAGAAATTTATTGTATTTTTAAGTTATAAATATTAAAAATAGAAAATTTTATTTATTTTATATTCAAGAAAATTAAATAATCTTTTATTAAAATTTTCAAATTTTGAATTGAATTATAAAATAAAGTATAAATAGGTAGCATCGAACCCTGGTCGTCTGGGTGACAGCCTCGCGCCCCACCGCTCACGCCACTGTGGCACTGACGTGCTTGTGAAATAATAACTTTTATTTAAAGATTACTGAAACTTTAAACGATTTTTTCTCGAAATTCTGTGGCTAGTGGAAGCTACTGTTTTAATATGTTGTTACTGTTACGTTCATAGTATACTACAATTTTGCGCAATTTCGTCCCGATCTGAATTTTCCACGTCATGACCTCTCCTTGTTAGAGAAAACTAACACTAAATTTTCAAAGAAAGACACTTTATTCTCTATAATTAATATCTTAAAAAATACGGTTTCACAACGGTTAACTCTATTTCAAGTTTCGTACAGTTATACGTCATAGAAGTTGAGCTATTATCTTTCCGTTCTCGGAGAATATTGCAGTATAGCAGCGCCACCTATGGGTCAAACAAAATACATTGATATAAGGTCGATATGCATTGATCGATAAATTTCTATGCAAATTTGTGCAATAGTCCCTGAGATATAGCCTTCCTTAAAATTGGGGAAATCTCTGCATAGCAATGCCACCTTTTGAGTAATTGACAGGAAAAGTTGATAGGCACTTATTTAGGTCAAGGTGCATCTGCATTAAGACTACTATATAACAGTTTGAATCATTCGCCGCCATTCCCAAGTAACACGGAATGGTTGGGAAACGGTTGGCCCTACGATTCCTTCTTCGTTGGCCAACGGTTGTTTTTGGCCGTCGGCCCTCGGTTGAGCCAACCGTTGGGTGACAGTTGGCCCAACTATGGAACGGTTGGTTCCTGGTTGGCGAACTGTTGGCCCATTGTTGGTGAACACATTGTAGGCTAACTGTTATATTTTGCAGTTGAAAAAAGAGCATTTTAGGACTGTTGGGCCAACAATACTATTTGCTGTTGGCCCACTGTTATTTTGAGCCTTTTCCCCAACGATAACCATTCCCCAACGAACTAACAATAAATCGCAGTTGGGCCAACAGTCTGTGTTACTTGGGTTTGTACGTTAAGTCCGTCATCGCTAAACTTAAGATTACTATACAGGGTGCATAGGAAAGTCCCTTTAACCTGAAAATACTTGCGAACAGAGAGTGCTACAGCCACGCAAGTGAGGTAACAGTATAGTAAAGTGACTATGCCCGACTTAATGCAAACGACAGCAGCGCCCCTAGTGGCAAAATTTGGAAGTTAGCTATTGCAAATCGAAAACGAAAAGAGATAGAGAAAAATTTCCAATTAGAAAGTTTTAGAGCCTCAATTAATTAGTACGAAACGATATTTGGTTCACACGGATAAGATAAATTGGCGCCTGTATACCCAAAAATGTCCGTAATCTATGCGCGACTGTTCTACTCTACATATTCACATTTCGGAAATGTAGCAGTGTGAAAATGCAGTTTGTGACTTTGTACTGTACTGTAATGTCTGAAATCTTTAATTTCCAATGCATTTAAAATTTTAGTTTAAAAGGGGTTGGCGCTCGCTTAGTACAAACAACATAATCTCATAGCATAAAATTATTGATGGCAGACGATAATTTTATTCCTAATGTGCGAGCGCTTTCATTTTAAAAATTTTATTTTTTGTGTTGTGGCAATTTCAATCGTTGCCTAGCGGCGGGTAGAAAATATGTGTTATTTTTTAAAAGTGACAAAACAAATGGAATTTTGAATGATCCTAAATGAATGAGATCCTACAAAAGATCCTACTCTTAAAAATAAACGTTTGTATTTAGAATTTTCGAGCTGTGTGAGAATGTCAAGCTTCACTAACTTTCAATATTGCGAGATGTTGCTTATTTATGGCGAATGTCAACGAAACGCAACGCACGGGAGTATGCCGTTCGTTTTCCAGGTGGGCCACATCCAAGTGCAGTTACCATCGCAAATATAGTGCGACGGCTCATGGAGACAGGAAGCACTAAAAGTCATCCGCGTTCTAGCAGACCAGTGAGTGCAGGTATGCGTATACCACCAGAGAGTATTTTGGCATATGCACTAGCCCATCCACACAGCAGTACAAGAGAAATCAGCATGGCTTGTGGCTTAACACGGGCCCGAGTATTGCAAATACTGCATAGTCAACATGCACATCCCTATCATGTCACTCTGCAGCAAGAACTGTTGCCACGGGAAAATGAGCGTTGATTTGATTGGTGCAACTGGGCATTAAATAATGTTGAAGATAAATCAGATTTTTTGTCCAACATTGTTTGGTCGGACGAGGCACTCTTTCAGCGTACCGGAGTACTAAACCGACATAATGCCCACTACTGGGCGCTGGAAAATCCCTCGTGGGGACTATCCATAGAACACCAAGTGCGCTGGTCCATTAATGTATGGGGCGGTATCTGGAAGGATCGCTTACTGGGACCTGTGTAAACCAAATATCGTTTCGTACTAATTAATTGATGCTCTAAAACTTTCTAATTGGAAATTTTGCTCTATCTCTTTTCGTTTTCGATTTGCAATGTCTAACTTCCAAATTTCGCCAGTAGGGGCGCTGCTGTCGTTTGCATTAGGTCGGGAATAGTCGCTTTACTATACCGTTACCTCACTTGCGTGGCTATAGCACTCTCCGTTCGCAAGTATTTTCAGGTTAAAGGGACTTTCCTATGTACCCTGTTTAATAGTCTTATATAGTCTCATATAATAGTCTTATATGGTAGTCCGTCATTGCTAAACCTAAGAATACTATAAAATAATCTTATACTGTCTCATATAGAGATGCAAGGCTTTCAAAACACCCGGTTTTTTCCCTGGGAATTTTGAAATTTCCCCAAAACTGAGAATTTTGAAATTATGAATATTTTTAGAACTTTTGTTAATTATTTAGCCTCCGATCTTTAAATTAACTTCAACTTTAATTCCTGCATAGATTTCCTTTTCATTTTCCTTTCCCGCTAATTCGAGCATCTTTGATGTTTATTCCGAAAACGAAGAAAATAATTAATTATAATTAATGTGGTGCTAACACTAAGTTTCTGTCATTATTCATTAATATTATTTTGTTATGTTCTTGAGATATCCTTTACATTCTTAATGAGAATCAATAACATTTAATTTTTTTTATTCATAATTCGTTTATGAATATACTATGAAACAATTAGAGAATTGGACTTAAGATTTTAGGAAACAAACCCAACTAAATTTATATTTCATTAAACTCAAATGAAGTATTTAAGAAATTAGTTTTTTACCTGATAATTTTTAAATTGCTTCTTTTCTTCTTCTTTTTTTTTTTTTTTTTTTTTTTTTCAATTACAAATAATAATAATAAGAAGAAGAAGAATTCTTAAATTTAATCTGTTTTAGGGAAATATATAAGTAATGCGAAAAATTTTCCCACTTTTTGTGTTAGAAATGCAGAAACTTTTTTTTTTTTTTTTTTTTTTTTTATGCATAAAATCAGGAAAACAATATGTGTATAAATTTTCATCAAAAAATTTTCATTGTAGGAAATTTAACATCATTTTTTTACAAACTCTAATTAGAAATATTTATGAAAATAACTTGTAAAAGAAACTATACAACTGTAGTAATTGCATAAAATGTCATCCCTTCTTTTTAAAAAACACTTCATTATTTTAAATAATTCTTTAAAAATAGAAAATTTTAAAGAAGTTTCCAAACCTTAATTATTTCTCTTCTCAAACTATTACAGGATTATGTATATTGGTTTCCTTAATTCTTCAGCTTGTATAATATGGAAATTGTATCCAACATTGTACCGATACATTTATCTCAAGTGCTAATTTAATAAAGAAAGCTTAAGTTTCTTTTCGAATTATGATTTGGCTGCAGTTCTAATAAATTGAAAATAAAATGATAAAATAATGTTATAAGCTTATCAGTATATCAAACTCCTTAAAATTGCCATTTATATTAAGTAAACAACTTATTATTTGCTTTAGAGATTTCTAATTTGTTTTTTCTCCACAAAATTCCCAGTTTTTCCCCCAAAACTCCCAGGTTTTTTTCGCTTGGTTTTAAATTCCCGGGTTTTTTGCATCTCTTGTCTCATATAATAGTCTTTTACAGTAGTCTTAGGTTTAGCAATGACGGACTTGAAGGACAAATGGCGGCGAATGATTCAGTTATATAGTAGTCTTAATCTGTATACAAACTTATATGCAATGGGATCTTCCCACCTGACTTCAGAGGTCACATGATATTTGAAAAACAAACAGCAGACGAAGTCTTCTATATCTGTAGCGATTGCTGAAATAACATATTTTCAATTCTCATTTTTGATCAATCGTATTTAATCTGTGTTATATTTTTTATGCATCATCATTTTTAATCCATTTTATATCATTATTCATCATCTTTTGTTTGCTGTATACATTTACAATCATCATTTAGTTTAAATTTGTTATTAATGTTGATGGAGAACATGTTAAGTACTCTGATTTTTGGTACTTAATACTTATATTATTAACAATGCAACATCGTACGGTGTAAAGCCATTTAGACCAGTAACTAAGTTAATTAACTTGTTTCAACACCTTTATGTAATTAAATTTAAGTAAATATTTGTCGAGTCATGATTTTTCTAGTCTTATGCTGTTTATAAAAAACTAAGTTGATGATAAAAAATTAGCGATCAAACTAAAAAATAATATATGAAAAGTGCAGATGTGTATGCTTCAATACTTTTGCTGCCAACCAGTGGCGGATTTAAGGGGGGGGGGGCTAGGGGGCTGAAGCCCCCCCCCCCTAAACACTGTCATTCATAATTGAATTTTGCAATTGTAAATTTTTTATTGGTTTAGAATAACACTTTGAAAAATCTTAGCCCCCCCCCCCCCAAAAGTCAAGTTCTGGATCCGCCACTGCTGCCAACTGTAATTAAAAAAGTCCCAAATTGAATTATGAGCTATTTCCAAAGAAGTTTTAAATGTCGCCAAGAAAGTGATACATAGCTCAATACATTCCACCTCGACTTTTCTCCTTTAAAATCCGGTCTAGTATTTTCTCCAGGTACTATTCTAGCTCAGTGAGTGGAATACATGTAACGGAATGAGAATTGGCAACATCAGTGAACAGTCATTCAACTTGGCAAAAATCATCTGCTACAGCTGTAGCGAATGTTTACATTAAATACTCATTAGCAGACTTTTTGTTTTCACTGTTTAACTGATTATTGTTTAGACATTTAATCTCTTAGTCATTAGATCCAACAAATATTTATCAGTTACATACGATGCATTTCTTTCAATGTGTATTTTTAAACCATGATGCTGCATCATTTTAAATCGAAATATGCTGCACCATAAGTTTTAAGAAAACTAATTGAAAATTTTAGAACAAACTCTATTTAGAATGAATGTGCTATTTATTAGTCGGAACTGAAGTAAATACCATTTTAAACATTTCATTTTTCTATTATTTGTATGTACATTTTATTATTAGGCTGAGTTGAGTTTTGCCAATGATAATCAAATTTGTTTGAGATTTGATTAAAAATGATAAAAAGTTATTTTTATTTTGTGCATTTATGTAAATTAAGGTTTATGTGTTATTATCTAAATTGTTTCGCTTTGTACAATACTCTCCAATAAGTTGTTTGAAATATTCATTTCCTATTACCTTATACTTATATATTCATAGTATAGAATAATAAAATTGGAGGCAGCGTCGTCAATTTTGGCTTGGTTGACGAAACACAAAGTTATTCACTATTTTACTTAATTACATACTACATTAATAGATACATTATAAATATTGTTAAAAAAAATTAATATGAAATGTCATAAAATTAACTTTTTATTATTATTATTACTTTTATTGTAGCTTTTCTGTATAATATTTTTAATTTATGTTTCACGATTCTATCAAATTGTGTTCTTAGGAAATTTGTAAGTAAGCTGAATCCTGAGACCTCCACATTGTTTTTGGTTTGTATGCGAAACACGAAGGTACTAGTAGACCAATGACATTGTATTTATATTAAACTATAATTATTTTGATATTTCACACTCAGCAGAAAAGTGTGGTGAGCACAAATATTTTCATGCTGTTTTTATGATAATTTTTTATTATAACTTTTTAAAGTGTACCGTTTACTACTTACGTGTTAACCACATGCCATGGGCAAAATATTTATATATATAAATATATAAGATAATGCAATAGATTTCATAGGATCACTTCTATAATATTTATACATATAACGTACAAATATAAATAATAAAATACATATAAAATTTGCATTTCATATTAACCACATGCCAGTGATAAATAGCCTTCATATGGTTAATATGTATACCACAAATCTTTGCACACTTAGATATATCCCACTTCTTAAAATTCTGTTTAATATGGTCTTTTGATGAGAGGTTGTAGAGTAGTAGGCAGGGTTTAACCTGGCAAAAAAATTACTTTAGCATTTTAGCAAAAATAGGCAAGCACTATTTTAGCTTTTTCGAAAGTTAATTCTTTGGATACCATTGATTTCTTTTACTTAGCTTTGTTATCCTCAGTTTTATTTTTTATTCTTTTGTTCATTGATGATTTTAACCAAGCATCCATATTTGTGACTTTAAAAATATGAATCAGGGAAACTATGTTTTGATTTTAACAATAGAAAAAGTGGTACTCATATCATATGTGTAAAATGAAAAAGAAATTGAAAAATTAAGTAAAGTGTAGTGGTAGATAATCGTGAAATACTAGTGCTAAGAATGCTTCTATGAATCGAATTCTGAATTCTGACATACTTTTAAATATTTTTGCATTTAAATTCAATCATTAAAAATAAATCCAAATTACTATATAAATAATCATTCCCAAAAATTTCAGTCCTTTCGTAGTTTTTGCCTGCAAATATTACAAAAAAAAAAATCCGAGTTATTATATAGAGATATTTTATACAGTTATCCAGTTTTAGCTTTTTAGCGAAATTCTGACCAACATGTTTTAGCAAAATATGATACCTTTTAGCAAAATGCTAAAAAAACTAATGGCAGTTTAAATCCTGGTAGTAGGTAATACCGAAATTATGCCAGACCAAAGTATTAAATCAAATTCACAAAGAACATTTTAAACTAGATGCAGAATTTAAGCCAGATGTTCTATTGATAGCTAACATGTGTTGTTTTTCATCAGTGTCTTGAATGCCAAGGGAAATAATAAAATAACAGACATCTGTTTTGGTAGCATTTAGAGTATCATCATCAGTGTAAAAGGAAAGTGCTCCTATAGTCCTATAAATAAGAAAGGAATCATATTCTATGATTTGGATGTTTAATCAACCAATTGAATTAAGAAAAATGTGATTAGCCAATAGGAAATTGAGAAACTGTAGTCATGAAAAATGTAGAAAAAATTTGGAAAGCAATGATTAAATATGGAATTTCCAACAATCAGACAAATGGGGTTCAGCAGAAATCACAATTCTTTCATAATATGGGAGCACTTTTGTTTTGTTTTTTTACGCACTGATGACGGTACACTAAATGCTACTGAGATGGCTATCTGTTATTGGCATTGATGATGTTGATATTTCTTGTGCTTATTTTTTTAGTGTCAAGTTTCATAATATATGTTGTTTTTACTTATAAGAGTCAGAATAGAGTTCTAAATTTTTGCTGTATTAACACAAAGATAGAAATTAAGAAAATTGAGTCACTGGTCTTGCAGGACCAGTAATTTTACAGTTTTACTGGTTCGTACGTACTTTGACTAGTCTGTTCACCCATTCTATTTTTAAAAATTTGTAAAACTCTGTTTTTTAAAATTTTATTAGTTTTATAAATTTACGTAGCAAATATAATTTTTTGTAAATAAATAATAAAAAAAAAAAGCCTGTATTTAAATTTTAAAAAATGCTTTAATAAACATGTTAAATATCACATACTTTTATTATTAAAAATTAAAAGTTAAAAAAAAAAAGGGGGGGGGCATTAAAGTGAAATTAATTGAAAATTTACAGAGAATAGGTGATAATGACAATTATAATGAAGTACACTTACTGTTGTTATAATTGTTACATACTATTTTTTGACAGATTTACGGGCAACTTTAGAAAAATTTAAAAATGAAAAATTTGAAAAGCTTAATGGTCAATTTATATTTTGCTAGTCCGTTGAATATTTTTGTGGTCTCAGACCAATTATAATTCCACCATAAGTTGCAAAGCCTATTTCATCAGATCAGAATTTACATAGTTGGAAGCACATACAAAATTGCTTTGGTGCAAAATGCGTGGTTTCGAACATGCATGCATTGATTGTTGTCAGATTTGACACATCAATTTGACAATCAATACATATCAGTAATCTTTGCAGTTACTTATTTTATTTTTAATATGCTTTGCAATTTGTGTAAGAAATTTAATCTTTTTTTAAACTATGTTTTGTAAGGATTTTATGCTTTTAAATTATTATTTAAAAAATGTTTTTAGCATTTTTTTTTTCTTCATTTTTTTGCCATCTAAAAAAGTGAAGACTAAGTAAAGGGGGGAAAAATAATAATAGAGCACGCCACTAAGGTTTTTTTCATACAAAAAATTTCATACAAGTCACATAAAAATTATGTGAATGAACAAAATATTTTTTGGTATAGTGATATATTGATATTCTTTTAGGGCTCGTGAAATAAGGTCGCCTGGTCATTACTAGCGACCAATAATATATTTTGGATGGCGACTATAATTTCAACTTTTACAGAAACTCAATGTTTTTAGTTTAACTATTTTAGAATAAATTGGGCTCCAATTTCACTCCCTGCACTTCTCACCATGTTTCACAACCCGTTATTGAATCAATGTACCATTTTAGGGTATTGGTTTACGTTGCTCCCATTTGCACCTGCTTTGCAACCTGGTGCCGAATCTGTGTATATAGTTATAATGATGTATCGATGGCGATGATGTTAGATTCAAAGATTTAAACGTGTGTTTTCTGATTTATCACCCAGTCATAATAAATATTTCTTTTCTTTCTTTCTTTTTTTTTTTTTTTTAATTTTATATTTGTATTCCAGCAAATTTTAAAATTGAGAAGAAAAAAAAAAAATGGTGGGGGTGGGGATATATTTTTTACTGACTACCAGAAATGCTTGCTGGTGACCAGTTTTTTTTTTTTTTTTTAAATTCCTGAAGCTCTGGTTATGAATATAATAAACCATTTATCCAACCAAATGTGCCAGAAGAGTAAGCTAGTTAACAAAATTTTAGATTGGTAGAAGTTCTATAAGGTGTTTTACTGTTAGTGTAGCAAACTTTCAGGGCATTGTAAGAGTATAAAGGTAAAACACGATGTAGAAGATATTTGATATTTTGCAGAAGCATTCATACAGTCTTCCAAATGGCAGTGCTTAAAAATTTTAACATTTTTAGAAAATTCTTGTATAGCTTGTATCTTTCCAGTAGCTGTGGAGTTGCAAGCAGTTAAGTCAATGGGCCTCAGAGGGTTTACTGTAAAATATTTCAAAGTATAACCTTTAATATTTTAGGCAAATATTTGTCCAGAGGCTGAAATGTAAATGTAATTACTCTTAACATTTTATATTAATGGATATACCAATCTTTTTGTCAATACATCTTTATTATGTTAATTAATAGTTTTTTTTCCCTCCTCCCTTTAATTTTATGAGGGTATTCTTTTTTTATATGTATTACTTTGAAAATTTAGGAAATTAATATGTGCATATTACTTATTTTGTAGATAAATGTACCTAAATAAAAAAAGCATAGATTTCTTTAAAAAAAAAATATATATATATATATATATATATATATATTGAAGAATCTTATTTTGAAGGTATTTCAGCCACTGGTGAAATAGTTAAAAATTTGATGAGAGACTACAGTTGTATACAATTGGTGGCTAGCTACCCATGATAACGTCATCTGGTCTGTTAAATCCTTTGAACCTTATAAGTCACCATAGATGGATGATATCCTGCATTTCTCATAATGAGTTTGATTTTCTTATCCCCATAATTTGCAGAATTTTTCATTCTTGCATTGCTTAAGGGTATATACCAAAGTTTTGGAGGAATACCAAGATGGTTTTCATTCCTAATCCTAGGAAGAATAACTGAGGTTTAGTCCTTTTGGCTTATGCCTATCAGTGGCTCTTGTTTTCTATTGAAAGTATTCAGGAAACTTATTGACTGATTTCTAAGGAATCTTGATCTTTATGATAGACCACTGCCTTCCTCACAGCATGCTTATAAATGGGGAAGATCCACTGCATTGTATGAGCTTTTCCTTTCTCTTAGAAAAGAGTAATGATAAAGAAATTGCCCTTGTTACTTTTCTTGATATTGAAGGGGCATTTGATGAGGCCTCTTTTGATATCATTTGTACTCTTTTCTCATGAAGAGCTTATCTCATTATTATTAGATGAGTTATTAATTTGTCTTCTAGGTATGTTTGTGTCTCCTTCATGGATATCTTGTTGGATCCTTGTTGGATGTCTGAAAACACCGAGCAAAATGACATAAAATTTTTTCAAAATATTTAAATTTTCAGTTTAGATGGAAATTTTAGAATCTTTTAATTTTGGTATAACAAAAACTGGCTTGTAAATTGTTTTATTTCTCACAAATTGCATTCATATATGTTACCGCTAAAGTGCAGAAATCAGTTAATCTGCAGATTAGCTAGGTAATCTGCACATTAACTAGGGTGATCCGTTAAAGTGAGGAAAATTGTTTTATTTCTCAAATTACCTAGGTAATCTGTGAATTACCTAGATAATCTGCACATTACCTACTAGGCACTAGTTAAAGTGAAAATAAGATATCTGGTGTTGTAATTTTACAGCACGCTGTGTTGTATTTGTTTTTTCATTCGGAAAAAAAAAATGGTTTTCTTTTCTTTTTTATTTCTTTCTTTACTTATTTTAATCTGTATGTGTTTTAATTTTTATATCTTTTAAAGTTATATTTGTTTTATTTTTTATTTATTTCATCTTTTTTATTCTGTCAATATAAGTTTGAAGATGTTATGCATTTTTAATATGAAATATAATAGCTTTAATAGTTTTCAATAAATTCTATTTTATAAACGAATGTTAGAATTGTAATACAGTAACGATTTCTTTTCAAAATAAAAATATTTAAGACAATTTAAAATTAAAAAAAAAAAAAGTTTTATTAACAACTTATATTGCTATTACTATTTAAATACTAGAAGTATTAAATTATATAAAATATTACTAGAAATATTAAATTAGACAAATCAGAAGCATTATTTAAGAAGTACTTCAAATAATTAAAACTGCTTTAACATTTTTTAGAATGCATGAAAATTAAAATGACAGTTTTCAATGTTTTATTAAACTATATCTTGCAGCATACATATATCTGCACAAGTTTAGCAAATATACCTATTAATTTTACAAAAAAAACCTTTATTAACACTTTTTATGTGATAAACTACAACGAAATTATCTGAAAAAGCGAACAAAATTTAAAAAAATAAAATAAAAATAAATAAAAATATAATAATGATATATAAAATATGTACAGGAAACTTGAAACTGAAAGAAAAAAAAACTGTAATGAAATGCTAAAAAATGTACAAAAATTTCATATTAAGTATTTATTAAATGCCATAATATTTTTCAAAGTTAATAATTAATACATCTTTTTTTTTTTTTTTTTCAGTAAGTAATAGTAATTTAAATCAATTTTAAAATAAATTAGTTTTAAAAAGTTATGGTTTAATAGTTTTAGTTCGGAAGGAAATAATTACTGTAATGTAAATCTAATATTCATAATTCAAAATGGAGTTTCACGAGAGACAGCTTTTAATTAAGATTACATTTCATTAATAAAATGCAGACCCTTATCAAACTTATATTGACAGAATTATAAAAGATAGAAATAAAATCAAAATTAAAACAATTATAACTTACTTGTTACTTTAAATTTTGTGCTAGTCATAATAATAAACCTAATCATGGCTTCCATCCTCCACAATTTGCATTTGCCGTTTGTTGGTTTATCATCACAGCGTAGCGGAAGAGAAGGGGTAAAAGTTTTAGTTATGTTTGAAGGTCATTCGCATATCTATATCACATGGCTGTTTGACGTCATAGTGAATGTAAAAAAAACTAAGGCTCGAAACAAACATTTGAACTTTAACGATACTGAAACCATTAATCTGCAGATTACCTAGTTAAAATGCGGAAAACTCTTTATTCCGCACTTTAACGGGTCATTTTAGTTAATCTGCAGATTAGCTAGGTAATCAGCAGATTAACGGATTTTGCGTTTTAACGGTAACATATACCATATATTTCCGAATATAAGCCGATCCGTATATAAGCCGAGAGTACGTTTTTCCCTTCAGAAATTTGCCCAAAATTGCAAACCCGTTTATAAGCCGAATTGAAAAAATACTCTTTTAAAGTTCGAGTTTATCGCAAAAACGACAAAAATATTGCCAATCTATAAAACTTTCAGGTTAATCTAAATGTAAATAAAAAGCATTTTTGTTTTGTTACACAGAGCGTGGGCATATTTTGAACTCAAATCAGCAAAGAAATCGCCATGCTTAAATAAATAAAATGTCTTATTACTTACCTTAGAGAGTTATTTTAAGTTAAGTTTGAGTAAAATATTGTTATATTTAGTTTAATAATATCATACAGTCTATTTACACAAATAATTTACTTTTAAAATATATTAAGTTATTAAAAAACAATATAAATTCATATTTTTGTAATAAAAATCTTTAAACATTTCTAGTAATGTTTTTTGTTTTAATTTAGGTTTCTGTGCAATTGCAATGACATTAACTCATGTTCAGTGATAAAGTTTCTTTGTTTCAAGCTTTTTATTTTATTATCTAATGCAGCAATTAAATTTTCAGTAGAAATTTTGTTGTTTTCAATAATTTTCAAAATCACTCATTATTTACATTTTTCTGAATCGCTCAAGTAAAAATTGATTGGTACAGCCATCTATCGGCAGAAAAGTAAAACAGAAATTATAAATAAAATATAGGAATTAGTTTATATGCATTTCGATTTGGAAATGTTTCTTTTTACTATTGCTAGAAATCTTATATGCTGAAACATAAAATAAAATAAAGAACTAGAAAATTTCACAAAAATCCTGTATTAAAATAAGCTTAAACAAAAAAAAAAAAAAAAAAAAAAAAATAGAATTGAAATCATTCATTGTTGTAGAGAAAATTGTTTGGTGCTGCCATCTATTATCAAAACAGAAAAACAAAAATGGCCGTAAATGTGACCTTTGGCGAAAAGTGCTTCATCATGGAAAAAAAAAAAGAAAGAAAGAAACACGCGACTACATCGAGCTGCTCTAGAAATAAATTTAAAATTGCTAATTTAAGAGTTTATGTGTGATAATTATTTAAAAATAAAGTTTAATATCACTATTTTACTTTATATATAGTTTTTAAGCTTAAAATATATGTATTCAATCATCGTTTCTAACGTACGTTTTTTGCTAGAAATGTGGATCCGTGTATAAGCCGACCCTCCTAATTCAGCTTCCGAAAAATTTCCAAAAATTCTCGGCTTATACACGGAAATATACTGTAAACTGTTTAAGTTTAAAGTTTACATCTGAATTTTTTTTTCTTCATGAAGTAAACTTTCATGTGGAAACATCACAATATATCGCCATTTGTTGAAAATTTCATAAACCTTTTGTGTTTATTGTAATGTAGCAAGACAGCAACAGTTAATAAAATCAGATTTTAAAGCTTGCTGTAGAAATAACTTTGACTTTTTGGTATGTTGCAAAAATGCAACATGGTGGTACAAAGGGTTAAATAAGGTAGTGCCTTGAAATTTTGTGTCAAAAGATCTTTGGGGATGATAAATTGATTGCACATACTTTTGAAAGTATAAAATTATTAGAGGAGCGGGCAGATGAAGGCACTGAAGGCATTTCAAAGGAAGAGAGGTGGTTGAGGGCACCACAGAGTCAGAGTTTGCTGCGGTCAGAATTTTTAAAGATCTTTCATAGGGTAAGTGAACAGGCTGTTGCACTTGCTGCTGTTCGGAAATTTGATACAGTTAGAATTTACACCATGAGCAAACAAGTTATAAGTTCTGAAATGGGACACCACTGAGCAGGAGTTTAAAACTATCTGATTTTGCAAGTCAGCTGGTCGCCGAAGGCAGCTAGTATTAAAATAAAACAAAACATTTCAGTTATAAGTTTTACGGAATCAAAAAGCTATTCTTGGCAATTTTATCACATTTTGCTAAGTTATACATAAGCTAATTGTGGTGTGCAGTATGTAAATATTTTCTGATTTTGATAAATTTTTAAATTTCTTTTTTTTTTTTTTTTAACCCTACTGTATTATATACTGTATTATAAAACAGATAAAAAAGTATTTGAAACATATTCTTTGTTTAGTTACTTAAGAGTATTTTTTAAAGAGTTATACAGTAAAAAAAATTAATATCATCTCATCATAGTAATTAATGAGGATTTTGTGAGATGGTATGGTGCTTTGGGGTACCATTTGTTCGTAGAAATCGAAATATTTGGGAACATTAAAAAAGGTATAAAAAAGTTCTTTATATTTTTCTAATATTGTTCGAAGATTCTTGAAGTAATATAAGAATTATTAATAACACATGTGAAGATCTTGAATAATGCCAAGCAGAAACAGAACACTCTACAAAAAATTTCTGAAACACATACAACTACATATAGTGTCTAGTATCTTGTAGTGAGATTAAAGTGAGGTATACATGGCCTATTGCTTTAAATATCTTTGATATTTCTTCCACAAATTCTTTTTTGTACACTAAACTAATGTTACTTCAAAGTACCATCGGTAGGTGAGGAATTAAAGCATATGTAGTGAATTAAAAACTGCATAATAACTTTAAAAATTTTAAATATTTAATTATAAAAAATGCTGTTGGTTAGAACCGAACAGAGGATGGATCCTCTAATTTGTAAATAAAATACTAAATTTTCTAGTTTTTAGAGTGAGAGGAGAGACCTATTTCTTTTTGTTCTGAGTAAATGTTTCTTTATTCCTTTTAGCATCAAATTAAAAGAAACAATTTATAACTGATTACAAAAAGAAAAACTTCGCAATTTTTTTTTTGGTCCCTAATTAAATTCTGTTTAAAACAAGATCATTATTATTATTTTTTTATGTATAATTTATCTTTTTTTTTTTTTTTTTTTTTATTATCTTCGATTTAAAAAAAAAAAAATTATAACTTGAAAAAAAAAAAAAAAAAAAAAAAAAAAATGAACGTAAAATCTTTGGAAAAGCGAATATTCTGATGTCATATGTTACAGGATAATGTATTATAATTGATGCCACAAAAGGAAATAAGTTATCTATGGTAAAAATAATTAAATAATAAATAAAATAAATAAAATAAGCAAAAAGATAATCTAGGCTTAAAATAATTTTATTGAAAAATCATCTTATAATAATATTTTTTACCCAGTATTAAAAGTAATTAAAACTGTAGAAGGAAGTGTAATGCCAGTGGAAGAAAGGAGAGGAGGGGGATTGTTCATTCAAAATTAAATTCTGTTAAGGACAGAATTTTAATTTACGAATTTTACAAAAGAATAACGGTGTGGGTATTATTTGGTCTTTAGCATCATTTATCTTTTTTAATTAATTGCTTTAATTACGTTATTCATTTATTTTTTGTGTACGTTTTGGAGTTGTTAAATATCGAAATATATATCTAGGTAATGAAATCTGTTAAATAATTTACATATTGTTTGTGTGAAAGGTTTAATTTGGCAGTTATTGTTTGAAATAAAATTTTAATATTGGTCAATAATAATCTGATTATGTTTTTAATTTTATTTCTATCTTACACAGATTTTTTTACAAAGATTTCTCCCATGCAATGTTTACTGCTTTGAAAAAACTTGTCAGTAGCAATGAAGCAAAGGGTCTTCCTCCACCTGGAGTTCAGGCTATGGGCTTGTCTCTCCAGAGAAAATTTGCAAAAGGAGTTCAGTATAACAGTAAGTTTTGATGAGGCAGTTCGCTCAACTTTTCTCTCTATATATATTTTTTCATTTGCGATGTGCATGCATTTGTGGAAGAATATTAAATTTCAATTTTTTAAAATTTTTTATAAGAGATGCTTGACGTTGTTTCTTTAAAGTTAAAAAAAGAAGAGAGAAAATTTTGCAGTTTGTGGCCAATTTATTCAACAGTTGGGAGGTTGTGATTTGGAATTTTGAAGTATATCTATCTCTAGCTCAAAAATGACACTCGAGCCAACAGTTATGATAATTCTACTCATGAACATTGGTGAAAAAATATTTTCATAATTGGAATTGAAATTATTTTTTAATTAATATTATGAAATAATTAAATTTAGGATGAAGTTTCTTCTTCTTCTTCTTTTTTTTTTTTTTTAATGCTGTTATAATGAAATTGATATTATTCATATCATCTGCACAAAAAAAAAAAAAAAAAATTTCTATTGAATACAGTGTAACTAGCAATAAGATTTACAGGGTCACTAAACAATATTTACATACATTAAGATTAAGGCTATAACTAAAAGGTAATGAAATTTTCAATCGTGTTTAACACTTTCCAACAATGTTTAAGTGCGATTATGAATTCAATTAGTCTATCTGTCTGTCCTTCTATCTATCTGTTGTTTGATTAAATAGACAAAGTACATTGAAGATTTAATGAGACCAAGAATCTGTACAGTTGGAAAATATTAATAATCTATGGGAACTGCATGATTTTCTATTCTTGTTTTTACTTCCAGAGGCTTTAACCCATCCTTTTAAACATAGTTATCAAATGTGTAGAATGGTTTAAAAATTTAAAAAAAATATTGAATAATATATAAAGAGATATTTTTAAATAATCTTATATCATTATTTTAAGGCAAATCATTCTACAATTTGTTATAGTTTTACAATACTTTGTTTATGTTTGTGAAATATTGATTACTGTAATATGCTTATAAAAAGTCATTTATTTAAATATGTTAAATATAGAGAAAAGTACTGTTAATTCTCAGGTTTATTATTCTTGCAAGGTAACCTCAATTTTTATTCAGCCTAGTTTTTTTTTAATTGCATGGAAATGGTAGGTACTTGCTGGTTTAAAATGTGTGCTTTTAAAACGCAGCTGTTATTAAAGAATAACAAGCCATAAAAGAAGTACAAATAATGGAAACAACACCTAAAAGGTGCCATTAAACCAAAAGCAAACAAATACTAGTGGCGTCATATTGTTAATTTTATGATGACAATTTATGACTGAATTTATTATAACAAGCAGCTGGACCCACACAAGGGACCTTATGTGCAAAATAACCTCTTGATGCTGCAAAAGGGTTTGATTTCCAGAAAAGGCCAGGAGAGACACCAACCAATAAAAATATGAGCCAACGAGAAACATGTACCAAAAGCCAATCAAAGGTGGATTACTCCCACTTGGATAATAATGTGCTAATTTTCACAAGAGAAGTTCCTTGAAGAAATCCAATAAGACAGATGAGATTTGGAATCCTAGATATGAAGATGAGACTCGTAGCGATGAATTTTTGGATAAAAAGATACTGGTTTTACATCTTTTGAGCTGCTAAAGGGCTTTGTTAAAATTAAAATACGTTGTAAAAAAATAAAAAATAGTAATAATTTATTACTAATTTGAAGTCCTAGCTAAAGCATTCGTTCTGTATGAGACCCTCCTCGATTTTGCTATTTTAAAGGAGCATTAAATGTGGCATTATAGCCAGAAAATTATATAAAACAAAGTTAAAGTAAATTATATGATTATTCTGTGTGTGACTAGATTTTAAAAGATTATGTGTGGATACATGTAAACGTGTGATGCCTGCAATCAAGGATGAAACTGGTGAAAATAACGTTTTTTACCATCTTTTGGTCAGTCTCATTCTTAATAAACATTAAATTTTGGAAAATTATTGATTTTAAAAATTTGATCTATTTAGTGTATTGTGCTCACATTATATCACTAGTATTTCACAATAAATAATAATGTAATCATGAATTAAATTATCATCATAAAATGCATTGAAATTCACTAACAACTGATATTCATAAAATTGTTAAGATAAATATATATTGTTCAAATAAACTGATTAGCTTTGATAATTTAAATATTTTATTTGTTATTTGTAAATAAATATTGTTAATTATACTTCATGTGTCTTTTTTTTTTTTTTTCAGTGATTTAAAAGTTATAATTTTTAGTATTTTTTATTTCAGCATATAACTTTGGAATTATTTCTGATATTTACTTAACTATTAATATTTACATTAAAAACATTATAATTTACCTTACATAAGTCCTAGAAACCTTCACAATACGCATTTCAAGTGCCAGCGCACTCATCTTCAGGTGAACTGTGACATCTCTTTCCACTGTTGTCATCCGGGATCATCGGCGCTGTTTCTTCATTTCTCTTCGTCTTGGTTGATTGCTTGATTAACTGGCTCCATTCTTTAGGGATTCTTGCATGTTCGCGGTCATTTACTGCCATGGGGTTAGTAATGATCTCTAGCGCTTTTCTTTTGAGGGCATAACTGTGATTATTGTAGTGGGCGATTTTATTAGTATGTATGCTGTTAATATTAATTGGGTTATTGAGGTGAGCGGATGTGAGCGCAGTGGATTGACGGTTATGATTTAAGTCGGATTTATGTTCTTTTTCGCGGTCTATTATTTTCCGTTTAGTGACACCAATATAGCACGCGCTGGAGTTATTATTGTAGGTGAAGTCTATTTTATAAATACCGGAAGTGGATCTATTGTCAATCTTGTCTTTATCATTTCTAATATGTTGAAAAATATTCCGGTTAGGTTTAATTGGAATGTTTATATTGTATTTTTTAGCGGCATTTTTTATTTTTATACTTGCGCCGTTGCTGAAAGGGATAGGGGTAGTGAATTTTGGTTTTTCTATTTGAGCATTACTAATTTTATTAAGGGTTTTTATACGTTTTTTATATAGTTTGTTGACAAGGTTTTTTGGGTATTTAGTTTTATAGGCGATATCTTTAATATATTTAAGTTCTTCGTTGAGGAGGGTTTTATTGGAGCAGATAAGGATCGCGCGATTTATATAAGATCTTAAAGCGGCATATTTGTAGGGAAGGGGGGTATGGCAGTGTTTATTGATGATTTCGTTATTGGCTGTTGGTTTCCTGTAAACAGTTGTATCGATTGTATTGTCTGGATTTTTCGTTATTTTAATATCGAGGTAGTTCAATGTGTTGTTAGTTTCGGTTTCCATCGTGAATTTTATGTTTTTATCAAGGCTATTGAGATCGTTAAGGATTTTATTGGAGTCGGAATTTTTCGGTAAAACTGTAAAAACGTCGTCGACGTAACGAGTCCAGATTTTAGTTTTATTAATAATGTTTATGGCGGAGTTTTCGATAAGTCTCATCTTTAATTCTGCGAGGATCCCTGAGATGGGCGACCCCATGGGAACGCCCTGTTTTTGTTTGTAGATGTCATGATTAAATTGGAAGTATGATTCGTTTAGGAGCAAGTTATTGGTGCGGATTAAGGTTTCGCTAATCTTATTATCGCCGTATGTTTCAACTATTTTTTCGTTAACAATATTTGCTATTTTGGTAGTGTCTATGGAGGGATAAAGTTCTTTGACGTCGAAGCTTAACATTAAATCTTCAGAGTTTATATTGCTATCGCGAAGTTTTTTCATGAATTGCTCGTTGGAGTTTATAGAAAGGTCGGAGTGGGGGAGAAGTGTTTGATAAATATTTTTCATGTATCGTTCAAAAAAATATGTGGGGCCTTCTGATTTGTTAACTATGGGGCGTAAAGAAGGTGGATTTTTGTGGTCTTTATACTTAGCGAATATGCGAGGGATAATAGGTGCGAAGTTGTTATTAGATGGTGGGGTATTGTGGGGCCAGTGTCCAGTTTTTAGTAGATCTTTAATTTTAGCGTTTAGTTTATTTAATGGGGAGGTTTTAAGTTTTTCAGCGTTTAATTTGTTAATCGTATTTAGCATAAGTTGTTAATAGTAAACCTATAGTTTGCCGTTTTTTCTTATCGTTATGCTAATTAAATATATTAAAAATTAATCACTCTTAAAATAAAGCTTAAAGAAAAAAAAACGTTAGTTGAAAAAAATTAAACATTTATTAAAAATCCTAATTTCCTTTTAATATATTTTCTACTTACCAGGAAAATAAATATATCGTTCAATGAAATGCTATATTAAAGAGCTTTCAAATTTAAATCATCCATTTGAATTTTTCAAACGCGAAACGTAAACAATAGCTAACCTTCCGGAAATTCCGACTGAGCCAAGTTTCAAAAATTTGCATAAAACATCTCTAAGAACGATAGCCGAAGACTACGCACGCGCCGCGTCGCGCCGGCACATGCCCCAACGTACATCCGGAAGATCACTTCGTTTCTCCCGCGAAGCTATAAATAGCGAACGCCGATGGTAGTGGGTGTTCGCGGTTGCCTTTGCGGTTGCTTTTACCTTTGCTCTTGCCCCTGCCATTGTTCATTTTTCGCCGATGCCGGCTTCATAAGATGTCGCCGTAATATGTGGCGTTTATTTCTTATATTCAAATAAAATCTTTTCATTTTTAGTTAGTTATAACTCACGTTACTCCTTTTTGTGAGTTCGAAATTTAAATGAAATTTATAGGTGTTCATATCGCGACAATAACAAGTGGAAACAAGAACGTCACGTCTTCTACATAAGTGTCACCAGCTTCTTTCTAATGGCACGTAGTAGTTTCTTCTGCAACCTATATGGGAAATAAAAAGATGTTAAATATTGTCTTCGTACTCACCTTGTTTGTCATCCAGCATCTGCTTTGGTATGTTTGTTATATATAAAAAGTATTTGTCTACTTCAATTATCTTATTGTTATTCATATAAACTTATTGTTATATTTATATAAACTTTTTTGAATTTATTGTTTCAATTAAAATACAAATTAAATTAAAATTTGTTATGGTCATTTATTTAACAATTTCTACATATTTATCTTTCAGCATATTTACTTACTCTAGCTTCCATGTATCTAATTCATTTAATTAACTTTAAATGTTGTTACGCTGGTGTTTACGTCTAGAGTAGGCTCCTCTGCTAATTCACTTAGCCTTGGATCTACTTCACACCAGCTAACAAGAGAAATAAAAAGTGGTTATGGGCTTTTCCTTTTTCAGCATGTAAATATGCTGGCCCTTTCATAAATTAATGTTTTTCTGTTTTGTTTGAAAAATAAATTGAAAGTTAAATTTTTTGCATTTATAGTAAATTTTTTGAAACAAGAAATTGTTTAAATTTAGATTAAAAGTTGTTCAATGTTAATAAATGAAAATCTTGAATGTTTTGTTTAATTTAAGTAATGATGACCATTTTTTTGCATATTGTTGAGGGAATATTGTAAAAAATTTTTCAGTAAAGTAGAAAAAAAAACTTTTTGAAATTTCATATATATATATTTGAATAAATTTTCAAGTCATAAATGAATTTACCGAATGTTTAATTCGGGGGGGCAAAGGTTTTTATAAGAAAAATTGTGATATTTTTAATATATTATATTTTTAAATTGTTTGAACCATAATTATACAATTTTTTTTACTCAAAAATGGCTGTCAACAATTTACATTCTATTCCCAAACTGAATGCGGTTAATTTCGAGGAATGGAGGAGTGACATTAAATTTGTTCTTCTTGACCGGGGACTCTGGGACATAGTTGTTGGTACGGAAACAGCCCCAGTTTTGGCTGATGACAGAAGCAATGCTTCTGCTGTTAATAAATTTAAGTCTAGAGCTAATGCTGCTTTGGCTGTCTTGTACTTAAATATAGAAACTGAGTATAGGAAAATTGTAGAAAACGAGGATGACCCCGTAAAGGCATGGAATTTAATTAACAAAAGTTTTGTTCCAGATACTCGTGCACAGCACATGAGTTTATTTTCTGAGCTGTGTGATTGCAAAATATTGCCTGGTGAGGGTGTAAATGTCTTTGCGTCCCGGGTCATGAGGATATTTAAACAAATAGAAAATTCTAAGGGGGGACTGACGGAAATTTTTGCATCTTATCAATTGTTACGTTATCTCCCATCATATTTCGACGGTATCGTTCAAAACATACTGAGATGGGAAGATGATAAATTTACATTCAATGAAATTGTAACTTGCTTGGTAGCCGAGGAAACTAGGCTAAATTTAAGAAATAAAGATAATGAATTAAGTAAAGCTAAAATTTCTGCTCAGTTTTCTCATCTAAATGATACAGGTAAAAATAAGCTTCTAAAACAAAAATTAATTTGTACATTTTGTCATAAGAATGGCCATGCTAGACAAAATTGTTTTTCTCTCAATAGAAGTAGAAATGTTGACTTTAAACCCTCTTTTCAAAACCAAAACTTACCTTCTCAGAATTTCAATCCTAAGAAATCCTTCCAATCAAGAGGTAGGCAGAGTCGAAAAAAATCTTCATATCAATCTAGATCAAATTCTAAGACCCGTAATAGTAGTAGGGATTCAAATTCATCTTACTACATTACTGAGGCCAGTTTAGCTCAGCAAACAAATGAATCAGATTGGGTATTCGATTCTGCTGCGTCTCATCATTTTAGTAAAGACCGTGAACTTTTCACATCATTTAAACCTCAACAAAATGAAGAAATGGCTGTAGCCATGGAAGGCATCACTTTGCCAATCGAAGGAAAAGGAGACATTAAATTGCGTTTTGGCCAAAGAAATTTTACTTTAAAGGGAGTGATGTATTCATCAAAGCTTAGGAGAAACCTTATATCAGGGCCACAACTTGACAAAGAAGGTCTACAGTTTATTGGGGGAAGAGGCGAAGTCAAAATTACGTCCAATGATAATATAATGTTCAGAGCAAAATTAAAAAGTGGTGTTTATCGTGTCCAAGCAAAAATCCCAAAATCTATAAAACAACATGTAACTTTCGAAGCCTCCACAACATCTTCAAAAGAACAGGAAGTTCTAAACCTGTGGCATAAGAGATGCGCTCATGTAAATCCTCAAACTTTGACGCATACAAGTAATAAGAGGGGTGCAAAGGGATTACCATTCTTAAAGGGACATACAGAATTTTTTTGTGAAGATTGCAGGTTGAATAAATTTAAACGCACTTCATTTAAATACAGAAACTTTGTTCGATCCAAGAGACCCTTAGAACTGTTATATACAGATGTTTGGGGACCATGTCAAGTAAGAGGCAAACATGGAGAACGATATTTTCTATCAATCATGGACGATTATTCCCGTAAAGTATTCATTTATCCTATAGTCCAAAAATCTGAAGTAGCTGAAACCTTAATTAATCACATCAAAAGGGCAGAAAGATTTATAGGTAAACCTTTAATAGCTATCCGCTCAGATAATGGAACAGAGTTTGTCAACAAAGAATTTTCAACATTTTGTCAAGAAAAAGGCATCAAACATGAACTAACAAACACGTTCACTCCAGAACAAAATGGTGCTATTGAACGTTATAACCAAACTGTTATTAATGGAGCCCGTACATCATTATATGAAAGTGGTTTAGACTTTTGTTTTTGGCCAGAAGCCGTTTCACATTTCAATTATGCCTGGAACAGACTATGCCATAAAGATTTTGAAAAATCACCATTTGAATTGTACGGTGGAAGAAAACCATCAATCAGACACCTTAAACCATTTGGATGTGTAGCTTATGTAGGACTGGCAAAACAAAGAAGACAGAAACTGGATCCAAAAGCTGTGAAAGGTTATCTAGTTGGATATGCACACCATACAAGAGGATACCGTATTTGGATCCCAGAGCAAAATAAAATAGTAGAATCTTTAAAGGTCACATTTAAAGAAGATCGTTTGTTCAAAACAGAAGCAAGTGGAGCAGTGCTGGGCACCATCAACCAGCATTACACAATTCAAGATGTATTTCCAAAGGATAGTGACGATGATTCTGATGAAGAGGCTGTTGACGAAACTCCTGAAATAGAGTCCAGCATACCGTCTGAATTATCTGACACTGAGGAATCCTCAGATGATGAAAAACCTGTTCAATCATCTCAATTAAAAAACATAAAGTTTGAAAGAAAACAAGTTTTAAGAGGAGATAAATCCAGAACAGACGTATACTACTATCCCGAAAATACAAGAACAAGATTAAGATCCCATAGAGACGTTAGAAAATATTGCCAAGAAAACAAAATCAAGTATGACCCCACTAAATTTTCATTCACTCCAATAGAAGAATCTGACTCAGACACAAGTGCCAATTTTTGTCATAATTCCTCTTGACTAGAATTAATTATACCAAGAACTTTCAAGCAAGCCCAAAAATCAGACCAGTTTCAAGAATGGCTAGAAGCAATGAAAACCGAAATAAAAACCATCCAAGAACGAAAGGTTTGGCATCTTGTAAAACCTCCTCAAAATAAGCAAATAATTGGATGTCGCTGGGTATATGCAATAAAACGAGATGAAGAAGGTCGAATTGCTAAATTCAAGGCAAGGCTTGTAGCTCAAGGTTACGCTCAAGTAAAAGGCGAGAGTTATGAAGAAACTTTTAGTCCTGTTATAAACTTCGATCTAATTCGTTTTTTCTTTTCACTTTTGGTAGTGCAACACAAGTGGAATCACGTACAATGTGATGTCACTGGCGCATACCTATATGCTCCGCTAGAAGATGAAATATACATGCAGCAACCACCTGGTTTTATTAAACAAGGAGAAGAGAAGTTAGTTTGCAAGCTCGACAAAGCTCTCTATGGCCTTCACCAAAGTGGACGAGCATGGTTTTACGAAATTGACAGAGTTTTATCAAATATCGGTTTTATTAAATTTACTTCTTGCAACTGTGTTTATACATTCAAATTTCAAGTTATCCTATTATTATATGTTGATGACATGGTTTTATTTGGTAAAAGTAAAATGTTTTTAGAGGAAGCCATTAATGTTTTAAAACA
This sequence comes from Salticus scenicus, assembly GCA_963930645.1. Lineage (NCBI taxonomy): Eukaryota > Metazoa > Arthropoda > Arachnida > Araneae > Salticidae > Salticus > Salticus scenicus. Next base: position 131,641,901 of record OZ005648.1, read on the forward strand.
AAAATTCAAATTAAAAATTTTGGGAAGGACAAAGAAACTACTTGGAGTAGAATTTGTTGAAATTGACTCAAAGCTATTCATTCATCAAGAAAGCTATATTCAAGAAATATGCAGTCGTTTTAATAGTTTTAACCCTCCAATTTCATCCTTACCAATCAGCAAAGGCTGTATTTACTCAAAATCAAGCTGTCCTCAAACCGAAGAAGAAACCAAAGAAATGACAAAGTATCCATATCGCAATATTCTAGGGTGTTTATCATATTTATCTAACAGAACAAGACCTGATATAGCATATGCCGTCAATATCTATAGCCAATTCCAATCGAATCCAGGAATTCATCACTGGAATGGGTTGATCAAACTACTGGGATATGTAAAGAAAACCAGCCAATTAAAATTAAAACTTTCATGTGCTGATTCACAGATCGTAGCCTACACAGACGCCGACTTTGCTTCAAATCGTGATGATCGGACATCCATAGGTGGACAAATAGTATTTCTAGATAGTAGCCCCATCAGTTGGAGGACCTTTAAAGAGAAGGCTGTTAGTTTATCCACTATGGAATCTGAGTTCATTGCCGCTACAGAAGCAGCAAAAGAAATTGTCTGGCTAGATCGAATTCTAGAAGAATGCCAAAGCATGAAGATTATAAAAAATAAGAAAATCTCAAAATTACTAATTGACAATATGGCTGCTATAGACTTTATTAAATCTCCTATAGAGAACAATAGAAGCAAACATATAGAGGTCAAACTATATTTTATTAGAGATCTTGTTATCAAAAATATTTTTGAATTAGTTTTCATTCGTAGCAAATTAAATTTGGCTGACATATTTACTAAGCCACAAACTAAATTTGAATTACAAAAATTTGTGAAAAATCTTTTCTTCGACAATGTTTCAAAAGTTAATCTTAAATTGTCAATTTCAAATTTTTCTATGAATTTATAAAATTTAAAAATGTAGATTTTCTAAAAAAATTTTTTTATGAATTCAAATCCTTAATGAATTCAAACTTTTTTTTTAAGAATTCAAAATTTATGAATTCAAAAATTTAAACTTTTCTATGAATTCAAATGTTTTCTTGAATTCGAAAAAAAAAAATTCAAATTTTGCAAGTTAAGCAAAATCTTTCCAGATTTAGGCTGGAAGTTTTTTTTTGAGAATTTCAATTCTCATTCTTTCGTTGACAGTAAGTCAATTTTTTTTTTTATTCAATTGCTCACAGCAAGTTTTCTCTCTCTCTCTCTCCTCTCCATTCCCGAAATAATCCATTCTGTTCTTTTTGTTAAATATTTGTATGTAATTTATACTTTTATATTGTAAGAAAGAATTGTGTTTATACATATATTTATAATATTGAATGTGATTATACTCATGTTATATTTGTTGTTAAACTTACTATACAAATAATTCATTGTATGAATTTCTTTTCTACAGTTTTTTAAAAAAAGAGCATGTTAAAAATCTTTTCAAAACTGGAGAAGAGGTTTGAGTAAACAGGTATATGTTATTTGTGTTTCAAAAACAAATTGTTTTGTAGATCACCTCTATCCAGATATTGATCTCTGTTGCTGTGCAGCTGAAGATCATACCTAATTGTTTTTAATTCTGAAAAAACTGTTAAAATAGTCAGTCGTATGATTATATAATTTGTGCAAAGTTTTGCTGGATGTTTTTTTTTATTAACTTTCTTAAGCTTAAAAGTGCAAACGATAAGAGGGGGGGCCTTGTTAATAGTAAACCTATAGTTTGCCGTTTTTTCTTATCGTTATGCTAATTAAATATATTAAAAATTAATCACTCTTAAAATAAAGCTTAAAGAAAAAAAAACGTTAGTTGAAAAAAATTAAACATTTATTAAAAATCCTAATTTCCTTTTAATATATTTTCTACTTACCAGGAAAATAAATATATCGTTCAATGAAATGCTATATTAAAGAGCTTTCAAATTTAAATCATCCATTTGAATTTTTCAAACGCGAAACGTAAACAATAGCTAACCTTCCGGAAATTCCGACTGAGCCAAGTTTCAAAAATTTGCATAAAACATCTCTAAGAACGATAGCCGAAGACTACGCACGCGCCGCGTCGCGCCGGCACATGCCCCAACGTACATCCGGAAGATCACTTCGTTTCTCCCGCGAAGCTATAAATAGCGAACGCCGATGGTAGTGGGTGTTCGCGGTTGCCTTTGCGGTTGCTTTTACCTTTGCTCTTGCCCCTGCCATTGTTCATTTTTCGCCGATGCCGGCTTCATAAGATGTCGCCGTAATATGTGGCGTTTATTTCTTATATTCAAATAAAATCTTTTCATTTTTAGTTAGTTATAACTCACGTTACTCCTTTTTGTGAGTTCGAAATTTAAATGAAATTTATAGGTGTTCATATCGCGACAATAACAAGTGGAAACAAGAACGTCACGTCTTCTACATAAGTGTCACCAGCTTCTTTCTAATGGCACGTAGTAGTTTCTTCTGCAACCTATATGGGAAATAAAAAGATGTTAAATATTGTCTTCGTACTCACCTTGTTTGTCATCCAGCATCTGCTTTGGTATGTTTGTTATATATAAAAAGTATTTGTCTACTTCAATTATCTTATTGTTATTCATATAAACTTATTGTTATATTTATATAAACTTTTTTGAATTTATTGTTTCAATTAAAATACAAATTAAATTAAAATTTGTTATGGTCATTTATTTAACAATTTCTACATATTTATCTTTCAGCATATTTACTTACTCTAGCTTCCATGTATCTAATTCATTTAATTAACTTTAAATGTTGTTACGCTGGTGTTTACGTCTAGAGTAGGCTCCTCTGCTAATTCACTTAGCCTTGGATCTACTTCACACCAGCTAACATAAGTTCGTTGTAGTTAGTGCGATTTAGTATGGTGATAAGGTTCGTTTTATCAGATTTTAAGATAGCGATATCTTGATTATTTTTCAAATTTTCTAGACATTTTATGTCGGCGGTATTGGTGTATTTATTGTTAGGTTCAGACATGGATTTTATAGCAATATTCCGTATATTTTGTTGTTTTTCGGGGGGAATCCTTTCGATAGCGGTTTCGATATGCGCGATGGTGTCGCGCATATCGAAACCGCTATCGAAAGGATTCCCCCCGAAAAACAACAAAATATACGGAATATTGCTATAAAATCCATGTCTGAACCTAACAATAAATACACCAATACCGCCGACATAAAATGTCTAGAAAATTTGAAAAATAATCAAGATACCGCTATCTTAAAATCTGATAAAACGAACCTTATCACCATACTAAATCGCACTAACTACAACGAACTTATGCTAAATACGATTAACAAATTAAACGCTGAAAAACTTAAAACCTCCCCATTAAATAAACTAAACGCTAAAATTAAAGATCTACTAAAAACTGGACACTGGCCCCACAATACCCCACCATCTAATAACAACTTCGCACCTATTATCCCTCGCATATTCGCTAAGTATAAAGACCACAAAAATCCACCTTCTTTACGCCCCATAGTTAACAAATCAGAAGGCCCCACATATTTTTTAGAATGATACATGAAAAATATTTTTCAAACACTTCTCCCCCACTCCGACCTTTCTATAAACTCCAACAAGCAATTCATGAAAAAACTTCGCGATAGCAATATAAACTCTGAAGATTTAATGTTAAGCTTCGACGTCAAAGAACTTTATCCCTCCATAGACACTACCGAAATAGCAAATATTGTTAACGAAAAAATAGTTGAAACATACGGCGATAATAAGATTAGCGAAACCTTAATCCGCACCAATAACTTGCTCCTAAACGAATCATACTTCCAATTTAATCATGACATCTACAAACAAAAACAGGGCGTTCCCATGGGGTCGCCCATCTCAGGGATCCTCGCAGAATTAAAGATGAGACTTATCGAAAACTCCGCCATAAACATTATTAATAAAACTAAAATCTGGACTCGTTACGTCGACGACGTTTTTACAGTTTTACCGAAAAATTCCGACTTCAATAAAATCCTTAACGATCTCAATAGCCTTGATAAAAACATAAAATTCACGATGGAAACCGAAACTAACAACACATTGAACTACCTCGATATTGAAATAACGAAAAATCCAGACAATACAATCGATACAACTGTTTACAGGAAACCAACAGCCAATAACGAAATCATCAATAAACACTGCCATACCCCCCTTCCCTACAAATATGCCGCTTTAAGATCTTATATAAATCGTGCGATCCTTATCTGCTCCAATAAAACCCTCCTCAACGAAGAACTTAAATATATTAAAGATATCGCCTATAAAACTAAATACCCAAAAAACCTTGTCAACAAACTATATAAAAAACGTATAAAAACCCTTAATAAAATTAGTAACGCTCAAATAGAAAAACCAAAATTCACTACCCCTATCCCTTTCAGCAACGGCGCAAGTATAAAAATAAAAAATGCCGCTAAAAAATACAATATAAACATTCCAATTAAACCTAACCGGAATATTTTTCAACATATTAGAAATGATAAAGACAAGATTGACAATAGATCCACTTCCGGTATTTATAAAATAGACTTCACCTACAATAATAACTCCAGCGCGTGCTATATTGGTGTCACTAAACGGAAAATAATAGACCGCGAAAAAGAACATAAATCCGACTTAAATCATAACCGTCAATCCACCGCGCTCACATCCGCTCACCTCAATAACCCAATTAATATTAACAGCATACATACTAATAAAATCGCCCACTACAATAATCACAGTTATGCCCTCAAAAGAGAAGCGCTAGAGATCATTACTAACCCCATGGCAGTAAATGACCGCGAACATGCAAGAATCCCTAAAGAATGGAGCCAGTTAATCAAGCAATCAACCAAGACGAAGAGAAATGAAGAAACAGCGCCGATGATCCCAGATGACAACAGTGGAAAGAGATGTCACAGTTCACCTGAAGATGAGTGCGCTGGCACTTGAAATGCGTATTGTGAAGGTTTCTAGGACTTATGTAAGGTAAATTATAATGTTTTTAATGTAAATTATCGTCCTATTATGAAAGTAATTAATATTAATATTTAATTTTAATTAATTGTCACCAGTGCCTGATTTAAGGCAGGGCATTCAGGACATGTGCCCTGGGTCCTCACACTGAGGGGGCCTCTAAGAAATTTCACCATACATTAAAAAAAATAGTTAAAGTGAAAAATTTCCAAATTTGTTATAATGATCGTTGTTTTTTGGTTTTTTCGTAAATGAATGGACGTATTACTGAGCTGTTTTATAAATCGGCGGTATGACCTTTCAAAGAAACTATCAGCTCATCGAAAAAATTGCAATATTTTCGCTAAATGCAAATAAAACTGCATACTACCAATACTGCATTCCAAACTCTTACTAAGGCTAACTAAATCTGAGGAATGAAATGGGGGGAATGAAAATGTACGGGAATGAAATGTGTGATAATCTTGCTACGGAAGGTTGCAGGATTTCATCAAATCCCTCCTCCACACTTACTTTTCTGGAGTTATACTCCCGGGAAAATTAAAAAATCTCGGAGGAGTGGAAAACTCCCCCCACCCATAATTGGTACATGGGCTCAAAACCGGGTTTGTCCCTTAAAGTGCAAAATTAACGGTCGCCACCGGCCACATGGCGACTAAATAAAAAAAGTTGGCGATTAAAAATTATGCATCGATCGCCAAAGTCGCCACTTTTTGTGATCATTAAAAGATTCTAAAAATCGAGCGACGATAGGCAATCGAAGCCTTGTGATTTCCAATCTTTTTCCATCCATGGCATAAATGTCAATGTTCATTTTAAACTTGCTTTATTATATTCTATAACCTATAAAGAAGTAGAATTGTTTAATATATCTCACTCATATAATTTTTTGGACCCCCTCCTCTTTCCCTCCCCTAACGATCTGTGATCACACAGCTTATAGAAAGCTTTATAATTTCTAATCATTCTCCATTTGCTACAAAAATATAAATATCTATTTTAAACTTACATTTTTAGATTCTAGAATCTGTAAAGAAGCAGAATTGTTTAATATCGCTTACTCATAATTCTTGTAATCGACCCCCCCCCCCTCCCTCCAACGATTGGCAATTACATGCTCCACTGAAGCCTTGTGATTTACAATCTTTCTCCATCCATAACACAAATATTCATTTTAAACTTTCTTGATTAGATTCTAGAACCTATAAAGAAGTATATAGATGTATCCCCCCCCCCCACACACACACACATGTGCGCTCCATTTCAACTGGCAGTTAATGATCAAATGTCCTGAAAACCACAATCTTTTTCCATTATTATCTCCATAGTATTTAGCGTATATTTAACCCATTTAAGATATTTGACAAATGTGTGTATCAAAATTTGATTTGGCTTAAATGTGTATTTTTCAAAATTTTTTGTATTTGCTTTCTTTTGAGTAGAAAACTTCCTTTTTCCTTCCCATTTTAAAGTAGAAATCTCCCTATTTTAAAAGCTACAAATTTGGCAGCTAAGTAAATTATTTTTAATGAAGCAGCTAAGTTTCCATATCTGTACTTTTTAAGAGGAAATATTTTAACTCTATTGAAATAAAATCATTTAAAAAAGTGTGTCTTTAGAAATAAGAAAAAATAATAAAACTGCTAATTGTATTTACACATGACCATGTAAAAGGTTGATGATGAATCAGCTGATTCATTTACTAGAAAATATCAATTTGAACTGTGAATGATAACAGCTTATTTCACTTAAATAAATTGAGGAAAAAAAAAAGTACTACTGAATTATCTGAAAGATAAAAACTTTTGCTGTTATTATTACAGCCCTAAAAAGATTTTAATTTAGGATGTGCAATTTAGGAATTTTAAAAAGAGTGTAATTACAAATTACAATTTCAGTGTCCCTATGTTAATTTTATTATTATATGTATTTCTTATTTTCACATTTTTCTTGTGGTAATTATACCGCAAAATGGTGACAATGCTTTTTGCAGTCTGAAAGAAATAGTCTTATCATGTGAAAAGTGGCCACTAACTTAAAAAAGTGGCTACTAATGAAACTGACAGTACCGGCCACTGGCCACTAATGAATTTTCCCAGTTTTGCCCTTTATTGTCCCTTGACTTCCCGTGGGACAGACGTACCCAAACTGTACTCTCCAGACTCGCTAGCGGTCACATCAAGTGCCTCACTTTCAACGAGGGCAGGAAAACCTTCGCCACCTGCACCAAGGGCCAAAATCATCAGGCTTCTCCTGAGCACCTTTTGGATTGCATGGGACTCTCTAAGGAGGATCTCTTTACCAATCTTCTTCTGGTCTTTGACTTCCTAACAGTCAATGGACTCGCGGATCTTGTCTGACTCCGTCAGAGAAGGAGGATAAGCAACAACAACAAATCTGAGGCACGTACCACAGCACAGATACACAGGTGTGATGTACATTCATCCGATAGACAAGTATCAGACCTAGTTAAGCCTTACTCTGACCAATAAAATGAAAAGTGCATTGCAGTGAAGTGAAGAGAATTTTTAGACACATGAATAGAAAATATACGGTTTATTTTATTTGTTGTAATATTAAAGTATGAGGAAAAGAGGCACATTGAACATGAGTGCCCTGGCCCTCCAAGTGAGTAAATTGGTCCCTTATTGTCACGGCCATTTCACAGTGCATGCCCAGTTATTATTTAATAACTAAATTGCACTACTAGGTTTATACAATCACTTTTCAAAAGGCAGGCCTAGGAGATTATTAGGATTATATTTATTTGGAGTAATTAAAATTTTAATGAACACTTTTCCCCCCTACAATACTAGCAAAAGACCAATGTCTTTGAAATATTTCTTGAACTGCATATGGAAATTTCTAGGAAAAAAAAAAAGTGCGAAGTTTATATGGATTATTTATATTTAGTAGCTCCTGTTTGAAGTTTAATATGTATATTTACATAATATGTGTGATTAAGTAGAAATAAACATATATGTGGTATGTTTATCTAAATAACAATATTACATGATACTACATTATTATAATCTGATTGTAGTTAGTTCGATTTGATTGTACATTATTTTTGCAATAAAAAGAAACCAAATATTTTGTACATAAATATAAATTACTGTATTCCAATTATTTTACATATTCTTCACAATGCTGATACTTTTCATTGAAATCTGTGAAATTAAAAATATTTTATATTATTTCATTTGAGACACAAAGGCAATTTTTTTCTAACTCTTGACATATTTCGCACAGTCTACTTGGGACTGTCATGATGCAAACTACACTCTTCGCTCCTAATCTCCTGTGCTACTAATACATATTTTTGAAAGCTCTCTCTCCCACCCAATTTACCTAAGTCCTCTGAAAGTCAATGTTATATAAAAAGCATTGTAGAAACTTATTTGGATCTATTCCCTTACTGCCTGTGAATCTTCAAATCTTCAAATAAAATATTTTATTGGACATGATGAACTGATCATTATGCACAGATGTTATTTTTACTTTACCGGTGGTCTTTGCGAACAGTTCTCTATTGCAAGAGATTTTCATTATATTAGTGATGTTGTACTTTTTGTGTAACAGATTAGTAACATTGAAATGGTATATCCTCACCATAGTGGTCTTCAGAAATTATATCCAATATTGAATGCAAAAATTATCTGCATTAAGACTTCCATTAAGTAATCTTGTACCAGCCATAAATGTACATTCAGATGTGCTTAAAAAGAGAAGAAGAAATTTTCTCTTGTGCTAAAAATCTATGTAAATTTTGGAAATTTTTTCTTTGTATATCTATGCTCAATTCAAAAAATATTTCAAAGATTATTCAAGAGATAGTTTTTCACTAACACCCAATGTGTTCATCCAATTTCAGCTGAAATTAGCTGGAATAAAAGTTGAGGGTCCCTTGTTAGATGAGATTTCTCAATCAGGGATGAAACTTTTTCAGCCTTTTTGAAAAGTCTACTGTCTCTGAATTGCATGTTAAATTGTTTTGTTTTTATAGGTAATGCTCATTTTGAATGTTTAATTTACCTTATAATACATTCAGAACTCACCAAATGTCGCTTATTATAGTATATACTTTTAATAAAAGCCATATGTTATATCACTAATAAGTCTCTTCTCACTATTCTTCTGCATGCAAGTAGTAGTTTTAAGGGTTTTTGCATGTTAGGTAGTTTTAGCTCTGATTTAGATTGATGTTGAAGCATGTTTTATTAATGACCTGTGTATAAGCTTATTTTAAGAGAATCATATTCCCACCTGTCTTATTTAGTAAGATTTTTGAGACGAGGTTTTACAGTGAAGCAGCAAGCATGACTGATATCAGAAGGGACAATACATTTGTCCCCCAACCCTTCTCCCCCCAAAACATAGGTACAGTTATATAATAAATAAAAGGAAATTGAGGATTATTTTGCAATCCTCTGTGAGAAGCACTCAGCAGGGCTCGAAAATTATATTGCCTAGGTCATATAAAAATTCAGATTGGGCATGTATTTCTCTCCTTACATGCGCTGCAAGGCATGAAATTATTTAATCAAGAATACTTTTCCTAAAATAATGTGTTATTATCTTGTCTTTGACTTTTACTTAAATTAAAAGGAACTAAATTATGACAATATAGGATAATATTGTTAAATTATTTTTCAACAGATCTGTGCTAAATATATGAATGTTTTTATTAATTTGCATTTGAATAAGATAGTTAAGCATGTATTCTGTAGCTGACGTGCCTGACTGGTCATGTAAAAATTAGGTGTTTATAAGTGTGTATGTATTTTTCTGTTAATTTTATTCAGCTGTTTTGTAAAATGAAAATGTGAAAGTATATATTAATAATTTTTCTTTTTCTTTTTTTTTTTCAGTGAAAATAATAATTAAAGGAGATAGAAATGTTGGAAAATCCTGTTTATTTTCACGACTGCAAGGAAAAAAGTTTATTGAAGAATACCTACCAACAGAAGAAATACAAGTAATAGGATTGTGTATTGTATCATTGAAAGTTTATACTTCATAGTTAAAATATATTATTCTTGTATTTGTAATTATTTAAGATGTACTTTGCTTTATAAAGTATACTAGAGGGATTGTGTTCAGGTGATGCACTTGAATTCAAGTATTTATTTTATTTTATATTCCAGAATTTCAAATTTTTTTGACAGTTTAAATTCATAAAATAAGACTAAAATATTAATTACATGTGACTGCTAAACATAATTAAAACTAATATTTTTCATAATAAGTAGATTAGACTCCCCACCCCCTACAATAAATTATATGTTCTCTTCTTGTATGAAAAATTTCTTGTTAAAACCTCATGTATTTTTTTTTCACAAATTTACAATTATTTACAATTTAAATTTAAATACCTTATATTTATCCTTTTCATAAAAACAAATATATTTCGGCATGCTTATTGCAGCCCTCTTTAGCGTTGAAATGACGACTTCACATTGCTGGCACCTCCAAAGTGAACATTCCTCCCTTGCAGTCATTCCACCTTCACTTCATTTCTTGATTTTTAATAGCTGTTGCCAATCTTCAGAAATTAAGCTGCGGAATTTAATTATATGTATTCTTCCATCATCCGTAATTTTATAAAGTTAACGAATCGATCTTTTATTTAATCTGTCACATTACTTTTGTTAAAAGTCTGTTTAGCGCGTCCTTTAAGCATTTATTTATTATGAAATCCAAATTTATCAATTATTTTTTTTATTAATAAACATGTTTCTTGTAAAAATTTTAAGAAAAAATTGTCTTTTAATTTATTTCAATACATTTTTGTAAAAAAAAGTAAAGAAAGAAAGAAAAATAAAAACAGCATTTATACTATTTAATGTCTTATTAAATGACAAAATTAAATGCATGGAAAACGAGCGCCATCTCTTGACGAAGTCACGAAATTTTTGGGTTAAATATCGCAAAATTGAAAATAACTACCCTATATATTGGCCAAAAAAATTTTTGATTGCAAAATGCACTAGTACAGGTCAGAAGGAATGTCCATGCAAATTTTCAGTTCATTAGCTGCAGAACTCTAGGCTCATTTGCTGTCAATCTTAACAATAACAAGAAGAAGAAGAATATAACCATCAAATTTCGGGTTTTCAAAGTTATATAATTCAGGCCCCTTAATTCGGAACGACATGCAAATTTGTATGTTTTGTCTTAAGGGTATGCTCAAGGTCTGTGCAAAAAATCATAGGTCTTGGGGATCAGGGAGCTGAGATACAGGTAGTCGAAAAGTCCGAGATGCTATGTCGACATAATATATACATTTGTAGCGTTTCATCATTGACTTTCCTACTTTGTAAATTTCATTTGTTTTTCTTAATGTTTGTTTTAGCTTGGCGGGGCAGAACGCAACCGCATTCCTTGATATATTCAATAAAGTTTTTTTTCCCCCTCAAATTTCGTGTTGAGTCTTTTTTTCTTTTTCTTTTTTTTTTCTGGAAATGACACAAAGTATTTCTGCAAGTATTGAGTTCTGGAATCCAGAACTATTTTTCTGATGGGTCTCTATATTATTGTGAATTTTTCTCATTTCATTTAATATGAAAAACTAATAAAATTCTCAAAAATGTTTATTTAGGTTGCTAGTATTCAATGGAATTATAAAGCAACAGATGATGTTGTTAAGGTCGAAGTTTGGGATGTTGTTGATAAAGGCAAAAAAAGGAAAAAAATTGAAGGTCTTAAGCTTGATAATAAGATAGCCGAGGTAAATTTCCAGTTCTATGATCTTTTTATTTTAGATATGATTAACCTTGCCAGTTTTGTAATTAATGAGTAGTGAATAAAATCATTGCTGTAATGAATATTGCAATTAAAACTGTAAGCAATTTTGTTTCAGGGGTTTTTTTTTTTTTTTTTTTTTTTTTTCAAATTTAATTCTCTGATATCTTAAAATAAAATTAACTGAATGAAATGTGTATTAGATCTAAGACCTATAAAATAAGTGAAATTTAATATAAATGTAAAAGTTGTTTGAAAATTGTTAAACAAAAATAGAATTGTTGTAGTGTATTTTATTTTTATTATTTGTTCCCCAGTGGCAGAAACACCGCGACACGGCGACATAGTCGCGGACACAGAAAAACGGCTTGCAGACAGATTTTGTCAGCACTAATAAAAAAATTAGTCTGCAACTTTCAGACACTCTTTGTCTGTACTACGAAAAAAAAAAAAAATTGCCCACAACTTTCAGACAGTTTTTGGCTGCAGTCATAAAAAATTGTCTGCAATTTACGGACATTTTTCTCCCGTGACAATGCGCTCGTGATGTATGACGTCTTACACGCTCTCAGGTAGGAACTCTAGAGCCCCCTATAGGTGCCTTGGTAGGAACACACAAAACAGTGCTTAACAAGGGCGACCTAGGAGCCCAGATCTCGCTTTATAGGCAGCATTATGCGTGTATTCTTTTCTCCTGTTACCTGTTACTGAGATTCTATGGGAATGTAGAAAAGGGCTAATTTCATTTAAAGCTGCTCCAAAACTTCTCCTCCACTTCAAAATTTACTTATAAAAATTTCTGTGTCAAAACTAAAACTAATACTTTTATTATTTATAATGTGTTGTGTCAAACATTGCTATAAAATATTTAATTGAATGAGTTAAACTTATTGTTTATAATTTAACTTAATTTTTTATTAACGTTTATAATTTAACTTATTATTTTATAATTACAATATTGTTCTGTAGTAAAATCGTATTGTGCACTGTTGCACAAGATCATCACTTTTATTACCCCCCCCCCCCTCTTTCAGGCTTTTTGAGTTTAAGCCATTTTTACCCCTGACTACATGCAAATTTCGCAGACAGATTATGAAATTTTAAATACCTGTCGCAGACAGCTACAAAATTTTCTGTCACTGGGATTTGTTCAAGCTTATCTTTAATTTCAGAAAAAAAAATTGTTTTCTGTTAATCATGCCTTTTTTCCCTCCTTTCCCCCTCTTTTTTTTTTTTTTTTTTTTTTTTTTTTAAATGGGGGAAAAAAATTGTTGAATTTAAACTTACAATTATTTTTTTACTGTAATTAATGATATCTTGCAACTTTACTTCTGCTTACATTATTTTAAATCAAATTTTGATACATTTTAAAGATCTATGTTTTGTAGCAAGTTCCGGAAGAGGCTGCCCTTGATGCGGAATTCATTGATGTGTATAAAGGAACAAATGGTGTCATCATGGTATTAGATATTACAAAGCAGTGGTATGTACCAAATATAATTAAAGCATGATGCTCAATATTAATTATAATTTTATTTTTTGTCTGATTTTTAATTTTTTTACAGGACTTTTTCATATGTACAAAGAGAATTACCACTTGTTCCAAATCACATTCCTGTTTTAGTTTTAGCTAATCATAGAGATATGGGACATCATCGCACCGTTACTGAAGATCAAGTAAAATTCTTTATAGAAGGTTTGGAAAGGTAATTAAATTAATTTTGATGTTTTTAATTTATTTATGCCCTTATCTTATGTCTGTTATCAAGTATCTTCTTTAAGAAAAAACATAAAATATCTCAAGATTAATCTTTTTGTATTTTGATATTTTATTTCAGTTTAGTAATAGTTTTTACTTGTGTTTGTTCTGTTATATTTATACTAATATTCAGTAAAAGAATATATTGACAGATACTTATACATTTAAAGATTAATAATTATTTCTATTATTGCTACTAATAGTTTGATAAAAACATTTTTGTGAAGATATAGTTCAGTTTTTCATCCTAATACAAGACTTATGATACAGTAATTTTAATGTTAACATGTTTAGGACAGATTATGATTAGTATAAACTAAAATTATAATTTCTATTCTTTTATCTTAAACATTAAAATATTTGTCTAAGGCAAGGTAATATTACAATTTTTATTTTAAAATAACTATTTTTTAGCTCCAAAATATAAAAAAAATTATGTTTTTTTCAATAGCTATAATTTATCCCTTTTTTTTTAATACTTTTAAAATTTGTTTTCGTTTGAGGGAAGAAGTTATCAATATTAAATCTATTGCAAACCTACTAAACTAAAAAGTAAATCTGTTTCCTTTCACATTATCAAAATTATGCTGATGAAATTTAACTTCATTTAGTTGAAAATAATGAATTTAATATAAAATTTGAAATTCATTCTGGAAGATTCGCATTTCTAAGTGCAATTGATGAAGATGATAATAATAAAGCTTTAATATCAGAAGAATTGAGTGTCTGTGGTACGTTTGATTCAACAATGAATGTAGAAAATACAAATAATCAGGGTTGGGTTTCTTCCGGAAGAAACTAGTTTCTTCCAGGACAGTGGAAGAAACTGGAAGAAACCGGAAAAAATAGAAGAGACCAACCAAAAGACAAAACAGATGTTCAAAATTAAAATTTATGAACTATATAAACTCAAAGTATAACTATAATGCCAAATCTAAACTATAATTCAATTAATATTAAAAATATCTTTAGAAAAATAAGTTATTTGATAACAAACACTAAATATATTCAGGTGATGGGTTTTTACTTTTCAATGCTAATATTTTTAGAACTTTTTGCATAGATACTATCTCATAATGTTATTATATGTTCAAACAATACAAATGATAATAATTATGGAATTTTTAGCCATAATATTTGCACTTTTTTTTTTTTTTTGGTAGTATACAATTTTAAGGATACCCAATGAACTGTATCAATAAGTAAGATACCTACTTTTAAACTGTCCTGCAAGCTCTCTAGGATTAAAAAAAGAAAAAAATCTATAGTTTGTATTTATCTATTTTAAGTTGAAAAATAAAGTGCAGTATTGAACTACGAAAAAACTTTTTATTTTGCAGTCAATTCCCTCTAACTCTCAAAAGTTTTGTCCAGAGGTTGTGCAGATAATAGGAATTTGCAAATTAGAGATAACTGCCTTTGTTTACAGTTTTCTTTTGCAGATACAAAGTCAGTTATTATTAATTAAATAGACATCAAAACGGAAAGAGGATTTTTATAAGCATATTCAAATAATAGGTACCTATAAAATGTAAACAAACATATTTAAAAAAATACGAAACAAAATATTTTTGAAAGTCTGGAAATAATATTCATCGCTGATTAATTTTGTTAAACATTCATGTTATAGTGGTTTATTTTCAGCACTAGTCTGTATGAATTTCAGGATAATAAATATAAGAATGTTACTCCCCCCACTTTCCCCATTTGTGTTTCAGAGTAAGGATTATGCTAAAAGTTTGATAAAAAATAATTATAAGATTTAAAAAAAAAAAGCTTTTTATATACCATGTTTTTAAATTTTCTGATGAGTCATTAATAAAATACGAGAGGCTAAAAAATAATATTTAAGCAATATTTAAGCACGCGGAATCAGTTCAGTGAAATAATAATACTAGTGAAAAAAAAAAAAGTTGGTTTTAAAAATAAAATATTACTCCTTTTAGAACAATGTATATTAGCATCATACATTAGCACTTATCACTATGTATAAAATTTTAAAATTGATAATGACGTCCATTTTTGTGAAATGCATAATTTAACATTTTTCAATTTTTTCCCATTCACGTTGAATTAAATGTATTTATTTTTATGTCGAAGGAAAATGAACTCGTAATTTTTTTTTCCTTTTTCTGGCAACAAATTATAGCTATTTTTTTAAAATGACTATTTTATTGCTATTAAGAGCTTATTATTTTCATATTTTAATTAATTAAAAAAAAACTATTTGAAAATCTGACTTTGAAATATTGTGTTGTCACTAAATCTACATTCCTATAACTTCTTAAAAACATCTGCAAGAGAAAATAATTATAAGATGAAAAACTTTTTATAAACCATGTTTTTAAATTTTCTGTTGAATCATAGCTATAGAACTAACTACCTTAGCACTTTATCAATGCGTATGAAATTTTTAAAGTGATAATGACGTCAATTTTGCTCACGTTTAGTTAAATGTATTTATTTTTATGTTGAAAAAAAATGAATTCGTAATATTTTTTTTTTTTTTTTTTGGCAACAATTAAATTATAGCTAATATTTTAATGGCTATTTATAAGGTATTAGGAGGTTATTATTTTCCTATTTTAATTAATTAAAAGAAAACTATTCAAAAATCGGGCTTCGAAGTATTGTGCTGTCATCGGGTTGTGAGCTATTGTGAAAGTTTCAAATGTCTAGCTAGTAAGGAAATTAGTTAAAAATTGATTGCAAGATTTGTACCATACGAACAAACAAGAATCGAAGTTAATAAAAACATGGTAATAAAAAGTAAAAATGTGAGAAATGTGAATTTTTTTAAATATGAGATGTAAATTTCTTTTAAATTAAAAAACCAATTACGGATTAGAAGAATTTGCAGATTATAAATCTGCAGATTAGAGGGAGTTGACTGTACTGTATGTGACTATAATGAAAATAAATTTTTTGATGATATTTTGTAATACAGTAGTAATTATTGCATACTGGTTCTTTTAATTAACTGGATTACATTAAGAGCTGTTTTATCAGAAAGTATAAGCAAGTGATCCAAATTATTATTTATTACCAGTTAAAGAAATAAAATTGTCTAAATTATAAAACTTTATACTGTTTAAATTGAAATTGATTTTTTTACTGGATTTTGAGTATTTTGGAACGTGATCATCAGATACTGAGGCTCATTAGCTCATTTTGATTAAAAACTCATAATTATTAACTAAATATGTTATTAAATTTGTATAGGTATATTTAAAGTTACTTAAAGTTGTTTATAAGATCAATGCATCCATTGTATCTTACAAACCTGCAATTTATAGGATAAATTTTTAAGAAAAAGTTTCTTCCATTTCTTCCACTTGGAAGAAACCTATTTCTTCCAGCCGGTTTTTTCCATGTTTTTTTCCGCGGTTTTTTCTGCCTTGGACGAAACTTGCCAACCCTGCAAATAATAAGAATAAAGTTTCAAATTAGATGAGAACAAAAAATGATAATAAAATATCCTTAATGTATGCAATTGTATCTTTAGATATCATTCATAAAGTTTTTGCATATCATTGATCTTCGACAGTTTTTTGAAATATGCAGGGAAAATATGAAAAGGGAGATCTGTAATAAAATATTTGTTAAAAATGGTGAACTTTTATTAAAAACTAGTCCTAAATGACTACTATTTTCTTTTGGAGTCACTGTAAAAACTTTTTGTAGGGTAAATATAGTGATTTGTTTTCAGAAATCATTACCATCATGATATTTCTTTACTGATTGAATTTTTTTGTACTTGTATTTCAATGAAGCATAGTAAAATAACTCATGGATTTCAAATTTAAAAAATCCCTTTTTCTGGGATTTTTATAAAAGTTATTAAATCTATTTCCAAGAAAATCTGATTTCTGCCATATTTTGCCCTGTGCATAAGCATGGGTTACCAGTGAACTGTAATTATCTTATAGATGAAAATAATTCAAATCAAATTTTCTTCTGAAAAATCCACCAACTCTAGTTTTTTATCGATATCATTCAAACAGCTTTCAAGAAAAACAAATTTCTAACATATTTTGTCCTAGGCAGAACACAGGTTTTCCTGAAGATAAAAGTAATTAAAACCAAATTGTCTTAAAAACCTGTTAACTTTAAATTTTTATGAAAATCATTTGAGCAGTTTCTTAGAAACCAAAGCTTCTGTCAAATTTTGTCCTGGACAGAGCACAGTTTACCAGGAAAAGCTAGTTTTTTTTTTTTTTTTTTTTAAGATGAAGTGAGATTTGTGTGTCGTTACAACAAACCCTTAATCCTAAATTTTTGTCAAATTCGTTAGAGCTGTTTCTTGGGAATGCAGGACGTTTGTATAACATTAACTTGTTTAATGCTAAAGGTGGATTTAACAAAATGAATCTTTCGTTCTATATTGTCATTTGTTTCCAATATATATAGTAATTAAATTTAAAAAATGTTAGCTACATGAAAAATAATAATAATAATAATAAATAAATAAAAAAAAATTACACCTTGAATGCAGAAAAAGAAATATTGTAGAACAAATTTATTTGCATATGGCATTATTTCCTTCTCAAAAATTGTGCATAAATACAGTCTAGGACCCCTTAGAAAGACACCCCCCCCCCCCCCCCCAATGAACGGGACTTCCCCTCAGGCCTAGGACCCTAGTGCAGTCAATCAGCCTTTATCCCCACAACCCAACATTCTCAAAAAAATGATATTTTAGTTGATTTAAAAAAATCTAACTGATCCATCTCTTAGCGAACAATATCACCAGTTTCAGAAAAATGTTCTCCATCAAATCACATAAATATTGAAGTTCTTTCTTATTAAAAATTGGAATTATACATTATTTACTGCAGTGGTTTATTATAATAGATCAAAGAATGGAAAATATCTGCTAAAATATCCTCTTGATGAATGAATTTAAAACAGATGTTTTGGAATGGCAATGACACCACAAAATTAATCATGTTTTAAGTAATTAAAAAAAAAAAAATCTTATTGTTGTATCACTTAACAAAATATATCACCTGCTTGAGAAAAAGTTTCTCTGTCTCCAGATGTAAGTCTGAAGAAATCAAAGCGATATTTCTATATTATCTGCTCTCTTAATTTAAGACTAAATGATTTTCAAAGAATAAAAATTAATCCTTTCCTATCTGGGAATAGAAAACCAGTTTTTGTGCCAGGCTAAGCTGAAATTGCCAACAAACACTAATTTTCTTGAAGATAAGGATAAGTCAGATCAGTTTATCATCTAAAAAATTCCATAACCCAAAATTTTTATGAAAATCATAAGAGCTGTTTTTGAAAATCCCTGGACATATATGTACATACCAGTTATTAATAAGGAAGATAAAAGTGCATCTATGTTAATACTTAATGGTACTTTTTATTATGATTCCAACTAAATTATATCATTTGCTTGACTTTTAGTGACTTTAATTTTTATTTTAGTGATATTAGGCACTTCATTCTTTTATACTTTATTAGATGTTAAGGTAAAGACACCAACACCAGTGCTCGTCACTCTTAAAATCTGCACCAGTGTTCGTCACCCTCACAAAAGACATGTTAAAATAATCATTAATTAATATCTATGGATTTGAATCCACACAAATTAGATTCTCCGATTCTAGGGAATCTAGTGGCTGTGGTTTCAAATCCATAGGTGTTGATTAACAGTTACTTTAGCATGTCTTTTGTGAGGGTGACAAACACTGGTGTAGATTTTAAGGGTGATAAGAACTGGTGTCTTTACCTTAATTATTGTAATTTTATTTTAGTATTTTCAAATATATTTACTCCATGAAGTTTTAGTGAATCAGATAGGTAAATATTAAATAATTAGTAAATGTTAATGATGGTAGTATCAGTTTAATGCTTCAGTGATGTAATGTAATTTCATATTCATTATATGCAATATACTGTGCTCATGAGATTAAAAAGTTTTTTTTTAATGGATGAAATTACTTTTTTATTTTATTTATTTATTTTACCTGAATACTTTTCAATGTTAAAGCATAAATAGAATATTTTCATAAAGCATTTTTTTAAGGTAAGAAGCTAAATTTTATTGTCAGTCATTCAATAAAATCTAAACATTATTTTTAGTTGAGAGTTTTTAATTTTTTCTTTTACAGATATGCGGCACTTTTAAAACAAAGGAAAAAATATGTATATGTAATATTACTGCATATTTAGAGAAATAATTACAATAATAAAATTGATAATATTTATGAAAAATATGATGAATAATGTTTATGAACTTGAAATCATTTGCATTTTTTAAATTAATAATATTTCCTTATTCATTTAATTTAAATTTTTATGTTTAACGTTAAAGTTTCAAGTTTACTTTTAAATACAGCTTTTTTAAAGCTTGATAAGCATGAACAAGGGTCTCTCCATTGGTAAAACTGGGTCTGTTTAAAGACCCTTCACAAAATTTTATACCTTGAAAACAGATCCTTCGCAAATCTTTTTTACCCTAAAAATGACTTTTGATAAATGTCTTTCATTTCAAAAACTAATCTTCCATGGAGTAAACAAGCCACTTTAATAACCGTATGCATTTTGCTGTATTTTCTCCAGAAAGCTGATATTCAATTTCTAATTTATATAAGGTTTCTGTGTATATGTGTGAGTTTACTTCTATAAAAGTTAACCTTCATTGTCTAAAACAAAACCTTATTTTAATTGTAATTTTAGTTTTGCAAAATTACATTTTTTTACAATTACATAAAAAAGATAACCCTGGCTGAAAATTTCAGAAGAACTTAATTTGCGTACTAAATTTAGATTCACAAAATTGTGTTGATTTTTTACAGTTTCATAAAAAAATATATATATATATATGTCTGAAAAGTCTAATAGGACACTTGCTAAAATGCTAGTAGAAACAATTTTCTGCGTGTGATTTTTTTTTTTTTTTTAATGTGCTAAAAATTATATGTTTGTTTACATTTATAATTTAAATGTAACATGTTACTGATCGTTGGAAATATACTGTAAGTAGTTTTCACCTCCAGCTTTAATATTTTGTTTGCAGTATGGTAATCAGAAAAAATTGGCATCTGTATCTGTAGAAAAAAATCATATTTTCTTCTTAAAATTAATATAAATTTCAGTATTAATAAATATTTATGAAACATTTATATTTTTAGGCCCAAAGGAAGTGCCCAAATAAGATATGCTGAAGGTTCAATGAGAAATGGATTTGGGCTCAAATATCTGCATAAATTTTTTAATCTTCCATTTTTACAACTTCAGGTAGAATTAATTTATTATTATTATTTCTTTTGTTGGATATTCACATGTTTAAAAATTAATGTTTAGTAATAACTAGTTCAAAATATTGCCCAGTTTTTAGCAATTTTTTATCTTTTAATTGCTTTTATTTTTTTTACCCCCCCCCCCCTTTTTTTATAAACATTTTCTTATGCTTATTTGGTTAAAATATTTATAATAATGATTGTTTCATTATAATTTTTATCCTGTATATAGAGGGAAACTCTCCTAAAGCAGTTGGAAATTAATAATAGTGAAATACAAGCTACTGTGGAAGAATTAGATTGTCTGGCTGAATCAGAGGAACAAAATTATGATGTGTAAGTTTTTGTCTGTTAACACAGAAAATGCATCTTTTCTTTGAGTTTTCAAATACATTTCTTATTTTCTAATATATATAAAAGGATATAAAATAATTGACAATATAAGCAAAACTCTGTTCAGAATTTGTAATGTGGAAGTAATACTAATAATGTTCTATAAAATCAAGTTTTCTTCAGCCCATAAATTTCTTTTAATAATACCAAATTAAATAAAAAACAAAATTAAAAGTCTGGAAATGATATTATAAAATAAACATTGTAAAATTAAATTTTCTGATTTAAAATGATAAAAGATTAACAATGTTTATATAAAAAGAATAATTAAATGCTAAAAGGTTTCAAACGGAAAATGACTGATGAAAATTTGCTTTAAATTACTTTTATCAGAACTCTCACATCTGAGTGTTGTGTCTGGCCACTGCTAAAGATTTAGTTGATTAGAAATAAAACTTACATTAAATTATTAATGAAAAATCTTAGTAGAAGTTATCCCTCTAGTGGTGAGTTTAAGAACATGTAAAGTTTATATTACATTTTAAGTTTATATTAAAAACCAGCTTCACTGCTTGGGAAGGCAGAATTTGCATGAAATTCAGTTGCAGTCAAAACTCATGCAGACTTGTCTTAAAACTAGAAATTTGTCAGAAAACATCATTGTCTTGCTTTTAATCATGGAAAATAAGTGAATCAATATACTTTGATTGGAAACTAAAGACTATTAGTCTTTGTGGTTTCAGTGATCTTGTATCTTTTGCTTGGCTTTTTACTATGTTTAATAATGCATTATTATATATATATTAGCTATTAATTGTGTAGCAACTATCCAATAAATTTAATATTTGTTTGACAGCTTGAGTTTTCTTAAAAATTATTACTATATATTAAATTCAATGTTTGATTTTTCTATCCACTTTCAAAGAAATGAAATACCGTATTTTCCAGCGTATAAGTCGACCGGCGTATAAGTCGAAGTGTTTTTTTTTTTAGTTAAAGTGTGGAATTTCAGCTATATTCGCCGTAAAAGTCTATCCGATTTTCACGCACAAATCGAAACTCGTGAATCGTCTAATCAGCCAGCGCGATAGGCTTTCTCTTTTCTTCCTCCTTCCTAACCACAGATAATTCTGTGTTCCTAACTAGAAACGACTCAAACATACACCGCTCTGCACATGCTTACTCACACACCCGGAGGCCAAGGTGAGAGCCGACACACCCCCACATGACGTCACGACTCTCCATCACCATTCATGATAGAGAGGAAAATACAGTAAAACCTCTCTAAGTTGGACACCCACGGTTCCAAGAAAAAATGTCCAACTTAGAGAGGTGTCCAACTTATAGGGGTTAGACATAATGTTAATGGATACATTCCATTCCGAGAAAAAGCGTCCAACATAGAGGGTTGTCCAACTTGAGAGGTTTCACTGTATTAGCAAAGTGAGATAAGCTAACTTCGCAGATCATTTTGTACTTAGTATTTGTTTAAGAAATGGCTGGAAAAAGAATGAAATATGATGCCGGGTTTAAATTAAAGGTTGTAGAGTTTGCGAAGAAGTCAAACAATTCTTCAGCAAGAAGGCACTTTGATGTTTCTGAAAAACTTGTGAGAGACTGGCGTAAAGCAGAAAATACTTTGAAAAACATGCCTAAAAATAAATGTGCACTAAGAACCGGCAAAACTTCATGGCCGGAGCTGGAAGATGCCATTTTCCAGTGGGTGATTCAACAGCACCAAAATGGATATGTTGTATCGAGAAATGCGATACAAATTCAATCGTTAAAGTGGGCAAAATTGAATGCAAACCATGCAGTTAATTTTAAAGCTACAAAAATAAAAAAGCTGGTGCAACAGATTTATGCAGCGAAAATCGCTTAGTTTACGTGCAAAAACAAAGATTGCAAAAAAACTTCCAAAAGAACTGGAAGAAAAAATTACAAAATTTCAAAAATTTGTAATTAATTTGCGTAAAAAACATAAAACATGATTACCCTCTCGGCATGATTGGGAATATGGATGAAACACCGGTGAATTTCGACATGCCGAGCAATAGGACTGTAAATGTAAAAGGTGAAAAAACAATCCGGATTCAAACAACAGAAAATGAAAAGAGGAGATTTACTGTTGTTTTGGCATGTATGGCTGACGGTAAAAAACTTCAGCCAATGGTTATTTTTAAAAGAAAGACAATGCCAAAAGTTAAATTTCCTCCTGGAATTTTTGTTCACGTCCATAAAAATGGCTGGATGGATGAGGAAGGAATTGCCTTACGGCTAAAAAATGTTTGGAATAAACGTACGAAATGCGTAGTCTTCTGGTTTGGGATATGTTCAGGCCCCATAAATCCGAAACTACAAAAAAACGATTTCAGCGATTTGAAACGGACATCGCTGTTATTCCAGGGGGATTAACTTCTGTTCTTCAGCCATTAGATGTTAGTTTAAATAAACCTTTTTAAGATGCGCTAAGGGAACAGTGGAACCAGTGGATGATTGATGGTGAGAAAACATACACGGAAAAGGGAAATATGCGTGCCGTGCCGCTTGAAACACTGTGCTGTTTTATTTTAAAAGCGTGGGATGCGGTAAAGACAGATTCTGTAGTAAAGGCATTTAAAAAATGTGGTATTTCAAATGCAATGGATGGAACTGAAGATGATTGTCTGTGGCAATCAGATGATAGTGGTTCGGACTCTGAAGTTATGAACAGTGACAATGAGTGGGACCCATATGATATTGATTACAAAGGTGCATCAAATGATATTTTGAAATTAATTTTCGACAACGATAGTGATGACGCCGAAATTTCAGGCCTTTGAATATCCTTTTGTTTTATTTTTTAATGTATTTGTGTTTTATGTATATTATAATGTTTGTACTAATGCAAAAGATTGATGCATCTAAATTTTTTTTCGTGAAATTTTTGCTGTTGTGTTTTATATTCGCCGTATAAGTCGATAGCGATTTTTAAAGGATTTTTTTTGCTTTTTACCCTCGATTTATACGCCGGAAAATATGGTAGTTCTTATGTGAAAGGCGATTGAAGCAGTTTATCAGAACTAATGCAGGGTTCACTTGCCTCAGGGTAGTCCGGAAAGACATGGGAATATTCAGGGAATTAAGATTTCAATTTCACATCTCAAGGAAATTTCATAGAAAATGAAAATGTTCTTTAAAGATTCTGGGAAAAAAAGTAAAATATTGAAAAATGAATTTTTTCTTTCTTACACTTTTTTTTTTAGCTCGATTCAAATCAAGTATGCCAAAAATGTGCACATATCCAGAGATTTCTGTTGCAATCAACACCGACAGTAACATAGCATCATACAATCTCTAGTAATTTTATAAAAAAAAACATAACAGAAAAGTACTTTTTAGTACTTTTCATTTTACTTTTTTATTCATCATGTCTTAATTTGAAATGAAATAAAAGATAAAAAGTTAATATCTGGCTAAACCAATTCTATGCTGCAAGGGCAGTAGATACTAGATATCACCCAAATTCTTACATAATGTATATAATAGTTTTTTAAAAATGATATTCAAAGCTCTGGGATTTATTTATTTTTTACATTTAAGTATAAAACCTGTAATGTTTTTGCTACTTTTTTTTTTTACTCTATAATTCTTACTGGTTTTGTACTGAAACCAAACACTTAACCTTTTTTTTTATGCAAAATTTTTTCAGTATCTTTTCCTCATTTAAATTATTTTTTAAACTCTTGTTCCTACTTCGTTCAGTAGCAGCAATACTCCATAATTTAACAAATAACGTTTCAGAAGAAACCATATGCAGAAGTCACTTTAAATTTCTTAGCAGGTACGAGTGTACCTTTCTGCTTTGATGATGCACTCCTGCCTAGTTTTTTCACCTGATGACGGGATGTGCTTAATTTTGACCTAGAACAATTGTGAATTTTTGCTATTTAATATTTACTTACAAAGTTATTTATTTATTGTATTAAACAGGGGTGAAACTTTTCTGGGGCTCCTGAATTCAGGATTTTTGAAAATTTTGCAGTCTCCGAATTTCATTATACATTATTTTGTTTTTAAAGAAATATCTTATTTTGAGTGTTTAATTTGCGATGCAATATATTAAAAACTCTCCAAATATCACTTATTATAAATGGAAATAAATAACTTTCGATAACAGCCATAGAATAGATTGTTAATAAGTGTTGTCTTGCCATTCATTCTCCATGCAAGAAGCAGTTTTCAGTCTTTACATTTTGGTTAGTTTCATCTCTGATTAGATATTATTTGAATTTAATAAGGTTAACTTATACATATTTTAAACCAACAATTTTCCAAAAATGCTATTTTTTTTTTTTTTCTTTTTGCATATTTATGATCAGCTATGTGTCTAACACCCATTTTTAAAATTAGTTTAGTAATTAAAAAAAAAAAAAATTATACATATATATAGTGAATATTAAAAGGTTAATCTGTATTTTTGAATTTCAATGATGATTATTTCAGATTTTTGGATAATTTAACTAGTCGAAGGAGGCAAGTTGCTGAACAGCTGTCTCAAATTAATTCTTCATCCATTGAATCTGTTAATGCATTTTCAAATTCTCAGGCAAATGGAATATCACCCGAGCTTCCCTCTCCTGTTACATACAGTAAGCAAATTATTTGATTTTAAATTTTCATAATCTCATTAAACTAAATTAACTGGACTTTTTTTTTTTAATTAATGTTGCTTTTAATAACTGTATTATTGTATTTTAAACTAATTTTTTTATTATTAACTAGCTGGCTGTGAACACTTCACTGGTCACTGTATTTAAATTAAAAAAAAAAAATAATAATAATAATAATACCATTGTAATTGTTCAAAACTTTATTTTGGGACTTTCTTCAACTTTCGACTTTATTTATTAATTGAATCAAGTTGGAGTGAAAAAATTTAATATATCGCAATTCAATATATGTTTTTTCTACATATTTTTCTATGTATCTTTCTTTCTGTAGTAGTTATTTCTCTTTGTTCATATCTGGCAAAAGGCAGGGATGAAGTCAAGATTGAGCAAAACATGTCCGTCAAAAATTGTCTGGGATAGCTCAGTAGTAGAGTATTAGTATGTTGAGTTGTAGGTTGTCCTGCTTTGCACAATTTTTGCTCTGAAGAAGATTGTTTGAATTACAACTCCAAATTTATTAACTGATTAACTTGATGGGAAAACTCTAAATCTTAATTATATATTATACAGTGTTAAATTTTTTTCATTATTTTAGTTTTTGTACTGTAATTTATTATTATTATTGTGTAATTGTTTGCTGTGTGTACGAGTGCTTACAAAATTTTTTCTTTTCTGTGATGTTTTATGATTCCTATTTTTGATACTGAAGTAAAGAAAAATATTGTTTGGTTATTAAAATCACAAAAATTTATATATTTTCATGCTTAAGGTGTATTATATAAAACTAGTTAAAAATTTCTTTTTTTTTTTTTCCTTGTATTTTTTTAATAGTTGGCCATACTACTTCATTACAGATGTCTTCAAAAAGTATATCTATGCCTGCTAATCTTTCTCAAACACTCTCTGAAAATCCATGCCCTCCAGTTATTATTGCTCCAGCTGCTCCTGCAATAGCAACTCAGCAGGTTATTTATATTTTTACGTTAACTAACTTTTTTTGTTATATGTCAAATGACTATAATTAAAAGTGTGTTGAAATTGTATGTCATTTTTATAGGAAACACCTAAAAAAGAATCCAATTTTATATCTAAGTTTTTCAACAAATCTTCAAATTCTAGCCCAGTCAACACTTCTTCTGCAGCTAATGGCAAAAATGGTAATTTCCTTAATATTTTTTAGGACTGTTATTTGTTTGTAACATTATTTATTAACAACATTTGTTGTTATTGGATGAAAGTTCGTTTAAAAAGTTCATTTTATTTTTGTTTATTAAAATTTTAAAGTATTTTCTCATTCCTAAGATGTTGGTCTTATGCATTAAAATAATTTCTACAAAAATAAAATATTGGATACTGAAAAGACAACACTGGGAATTTTTTTTTTTTTTTTTTTTTTAATCATTATGCTGTAATTATGCATAGTTTATTTTTTCACTGGAATTGTTAAATATGCCATATGCATTAATCTATTAATTATATTAATCACAATTTTAGTTTTATAAGGTTATGTTTCTTCAAGATAGATTAACCCTCGCTTTCCCAAGATCAAGGCATTACTGCAGAAAGATTGCTTTCAGGTGCCGCTTGGCACGTTTGGCAAAAATCACCAGCACTGTGCTTTTTTGTATCGTTTAGAAGTTGCAACATTCCACTGGTTACGTTTACTATCTCTGGCGAATTAGTGCACTTTTTAATGAGGTGGGCTTAACTAATATTCAACTTTGAAATGGGGTCAGAATGACCCCATCTTGGGAAAGTGAGGGTTAAAAGTCACAATGACATATTCCTCATAAAAACTAGCATTATGAAGCTTATAAAAGAGTTGCTTGTAAGGTTTACTTTACTTAATTATTTGAAAGAAATTTTGGTTTCGTTAAAAGGCTTTTCTGTGCTAAAATAACTAAAATTAGCCGTAAGGGGGAAAAAAAGAGCACTACAGAAATAGTAAATACCTTTTGTATGGCTCTTTTTGTCAGGTTCTTTTTGTCATTTCAGATTACTGAAAGAACTTTTAAGGCCCTGAAAAATTTGAGGTCAAATAAATGCCAGTTAAACTAGGATTTATGCAAATTTATAGGATGGGAAAGCAATTAAAATACAAAATATACAAATGATTTGTTTTAATTAAAATTAAATTAATCAAACTAATTATCATATTAAATATCAATCTTATCTGTTGATGGAAAAAATACAAGGTTATTGAATTTTTTGGAGGAATATGCAAATTTTCTGCATTCTGAGAAAGCACAAAATGTAACAACGCATTTAAGGTTAGTTTAATATTTCTCTGTGCTATTGACAACAATGCCGAGGCAGAAACAATTGTCCGATGTAAACGGGGGAAAATCCTTGGAATGAAAGCGAGTGGAATGAATGGTACAGCTATTTCCAAGTCTGAAATGGTAGTCAATGATTTTTTTAAAAATCCTTCAAAGAGTATGGTAAATACAAGCACCCAGAAAGATAAAGTGCACTTTCAAGGCAACAAATATCTACTATTTTTCAATGGGCCTGTGACAGAAAAATGTCTTTTCTTGAAATATTTCATGCTTTAAGCCTACCATGTACCAGCCAAACTGTCTGCAATGTTTTAAGTTCCAACCCGAGAACATAGTTCGTAAAATTACAACCTCCATCACCCTTGACAAAGAAGCATAAATTAGCTTGCTTAGAATTCATTAAAAAATATGCTTCACTTGGAGATAAATGGAAAGATATAATTCTTTTCGGATGAGAAAAAAAAAATTGATGGACCAGACCAGCTTGATAATAATTAAAAAAAAAGAAACCTTTACTTTTCAAGCAACAATATGGAGGGGGATCAGTAATGGTATGGAGAGCGTTTACTGCTGATTTTTACTGCCGTTTACCACATTACCATTTGTGGTAATTGATACCAAAATGCATGCAAAAAAGTATCAAGATATGCTGGGCGATACTTTGCTTTCCAATGCTCCACTAGTTACTTCAGGAGATTGGACATTTCAGCAGGATAATGCCAGCATTCATGCTGCTCATTCAACAGAAGCTTGGTTTGAAGTATCTGAGATCCATCTGCTTGATTGGCCATAGTACAGTCCAGATTTAAACCCAATGGAAAATATTTCAAGCATACTTACGCAGTCTGTTTATAAGGACATGCAACAGTATCGAGGGAAAGATGAACTCATCAATGCAATCAGCAAGGCTTGAGAAAATATCAAAAAAGAAACTTTATTTCGACTTGCTGCAACGATGACTGATCAACTAATAAAAGTCATTGAAAAAACTGCGAATTTGTAGATATTGATTGTATATTTTCATTCACAACTCCTCGACTGTATATTTATCTTTAAGATGAAGTACCACCAGATATCTAAATTGTCATTTAATGACTTGATTATATTTTACATATGTTCATAACCTATGTTTATGTTTTTTAATTCCATTTCTAAAAAAGAGTGTTATTAAATTTTTCATGTTTAATTAAATTTTATACTTTTTTTGTTAATATATTTTGTGACTTTATACTTTTTTCTGGGGCCTTAGATGTTAGTATCACTGCTTAAATCTTTATTCATAATGCTTTAAACTATGAGAGCGCTTTAGAAGCATTTGGGATTTTTGACAAATTTTCATAAGACTTATTTTATAACTACTTAAAATCTAGATTTATTTTGTAATATTGAAAAAAAACTTAGTTGATCTTCATTTTATTTAGTACTTAATTTTGCCAACATGTTTGCCTCCAACAAGAAAACTGTCGCAAGTAAAAAAAGGTGACAATTTTGAGTTTGTCATTAAAAAATGTTTATGAATTGCCCCAAATATGC
Organism: Salticus scenicus; assembly: GCA_963930645.1. Taxonomy (NCBI): domain Eukaryota; kingdom Metazoa; phylum Arthropoda; class Arachnida; order Araneae; family Salticidae; genus Salticus; species Salticus scenicus. Next base: position 131,671,464 of record OZ005648.1, read on the forward strand.
ACAAAAAGCGCCACATTCCTCTCTTACAATTTATCGACCTGAGTGGCAGTTATGTCTGTTTTATTCTGGGCTAATTAATATTTTATTGTAGTCTTTAAATTAATTTTTCTCAAATATTGCATTTTAAGTGTTACTTTTCTTGTCAGGGGGCAGTATGTCACACAATTGTTTAATATTTTAGATACTACTGTTGCTCAAGGTATTTCTAAGGTATCAGAAAGCAGTGTAGCCAGTGTGGATGATTTTGTACCTGAAGATGCTGATCAAACCTTTAATTCATTCTTAGAAGAATCCCCAAAACACTCTGCACAAGAAAAGGCAACTGATGTTCCAGAAGAAGAATCTGAAAGGTATTTATTATGCTAAATACACAATGTGGCATATAGAAATGATTATAAAATTATAGTATCCATATATCTAAAACGATTAGGGTTCATGCCAGCATGGTAACAGAGCAACAAACTTCACCCAAATAATGCATACAGTCAGCAATTTTTCTGCCTAAAATATTTTTAAAAACCTTTTTTTACAAATATATTTTGAAATTTATAGAATATTAGTAAAAAAAAAAAATAATAATAATTCTTTTAATAATAGAAAACCATATATTTAAAACATACTTTTAACTATAATTTTCAATATTTAATTAGTAAACATCATTAACAGCTCAATAGTCGATTTAAAGATATTTTCCATTGTCAAAATTCTATACCAATGCTACTTTAAATCTATATTACAATTTATAAGGCAATGAGTGCAGTGAGGACAATGAGTGTGCCGACTCATTGACCAAAGAAGCCCGTGAAAACGATCAACCGGATAACACCATCACACTTGCAGATGCAAACGCAGCAGCCAAAAACAGACTTCTACCTCACACCTTTCAGAAGCCACTTGTCACCAACTTCAATTGCCCTAGAACCTTGACATCAGTTATTGCAAGACTTAGAACTATTGCATTTTAGAGGGATGAAGATCCTCCCGGACAAGACCAGAACATACGTTCTCTGTAAAAATTGCCCGTATGTCATGTTAACACCAAGACACATTTTCGAGTGCCCAGCACTCACTCCACATGTTTTAAAATTGGGATAGGTACCACTTGAGGACAATCTAAGAGCTGTTCTCTACAGCCAAGAGGCTCCAAAGTTGGCAGCCGCAATTGTCCAGACCTTTGATGTCATCTGAAAATCCATGGACACAAAAACAACAACATTACAATTTATAATACAGTTCATCAGAAGAATTCAATGGTTCACCTATCCCATCAAATTAAAAACACTATACTAATGATATTGAAGGAAAAAGTAGCTATGGCAACGAAAGTAATCAAAAATAGAAAAATTTCAGAAGACAAAATGACTGTAGGTATTTTAAAAGAAGTAGGGAACGAAGCCATTGAAGTTCTTACTGAACTATTCAGTATTATATGATGTTCCAATGCATTGTTCACACACATAAGGGAAATCTAGAAAACCAGGAATACTCAGGGAATTTGCATTTTGGTAAAAAAAACTCTCTGAAAATATAAATTTTCATTAAAATTCTAGAAAAGTTGGTTGTAAAACCTGAAAAAATGAATATTTCTTTTATCTCATATAATTTTTTCTTATTTAGCTTTATATCGAGATTCAGATGATTAAGTGTCGCAAAAATACATATGTAAACAATGATTTCTATGTGAATTTCTAACACAATTGTCAATAACATGACATCATACAGTAGAAGTATTTTCTCCCTCTCTAAAGGAGTGTTTCTTCTAATATCTTCTTGAAAATTTGTTTGGAAAACTCAGGGAATTTTTCCCCATATTTGAGTATAAGCCCTGCAAAGAACTGGAAAAATGCTATCATACTCTTACTTTTTAAGAAAGGAGAAAAAGAAAATATTAGAAACTATCGTCCAATCAGCCTGCTCTCAATCCTGTATAAAATTCTAATGAAAGTTCTGACAAACAGAAACAATTAAGTGCAGCACAACTTGAAGAATAAGCAGGATTTTGAAGTGGTTTTAGTACCATCGACAATATTCATTCAATCAGAGAAATTGTTGAAAGAAATAATGAATATGAGCTCCCTCTCTGAGTGGCTTTGTGGACTATGATAAAGCTTTAGACTCTGTATCATCACTAGCAGTTATGGATGCATTAAGGAATACTAATATTAATTCAAGATATATTCGCCTTATTGAAAACATTTATAAAGAAACAGCAGCCAAATTAAAACTCCATGAAGCGAGTAATGCATTCAAATTCAGAAATTGTGTAAGACAAGGTGATGTAATTTCACCTAAATTGTTCACTGCAATACTTCAAGAAGTTTTTAAGAAACAAAATTGGGAAGAGAAAGCATAAAAATTAATGAAGAATTTATAAATCATTTGAGATTTGCCAAGGAGGTTAGAAGATTATAGAGATGGTGTCAACCTTGAAATCGTGTATGCTATATGAAGCTGTTATCGCTCAAAATTAAATCCCCAAATGTAGCCCAAACGCATGGTTGTTGTAAAAGAGTATAGCGATTTTCAGAAGACTGGCTACTCACATTGCTCTCACTAGATCATGTGCCAATGTTTGGACTACATTTGAAATGGCTTTTAGGGCTGTACTACAGGCTTCAAATAGGAAGGTGTTCATTTCATCTCAATGATCTTTTAACCTCTTTGGAGATTTGCAGATGATATTGTACTGCTTATTTCCTCATTTAAGGTTGTGCAAGAAATGCTTAAAGAAATAAATAAAGAATGCAAGCTCATTGTGTTGAAAATGAACTTCATAACAAAATAAGAAAAACATTATGTTAAATTCCTTCGTTTCTCCACTGACGGTCACTTTGATATTGATGAATTAGAAATGGTATACAGTTATACTTATCTGAGACAAGTCATGATGATGATCGTAAATATCACAGAAGAAATTAACAACATAAGAACTACTACTTGAATGGAGAACTTTTGGAAGAAATAGCGCTATATTCAAAAGTGACCTACCAATTTGTTTAAAAAGAAAAGTTGTTAATCAGTGTTGCTTGTTTTAACTTATGCTTCAGGAACTAGGACATTAGTGTATAAAACTATACAGAAGTTTTGAACAACTTAGAAAAGTACAGAGAGATGCATGTTAGAAAAGTACGGAGAGATGCATGTTAGGATTCACCTGAAGAGACCGAAAGCAAAACACATTGGTTAGGGAGCAAACTAAAGTTATTGATCATTTGTAGAGTAAAGAAGTTAAAATGGAATTAGACTGGGCATCTTGCCAGAAGAAACAATTATAGATTCACCACCAAAGTCCTATTTTGGATACAGAGAGATAAGGAAAGACTGGGAAAGAGACCACAGTGTCATTGGAGAGATGAGATTGTCAAGTTTGGAGAGCAGAATGGAGAAGAATTGCAGAAAACAGGGTAATTTGGAATCACCTAGGAGAGAATTTTCATATTGCAGTGGATTGATAAAGGCTGAAATTTTCATTGCTGATGTGAGCCCTAAGAGTTATCTTGCTATATTTTATGCATTCAGTTAATTTTGAAAATGAGCTAGAAAGCAGATTTTATAATTGCCCTATTTTGTTATTATCCCCTAAATGTTATTTTAAAAAGAAAAACTGATTGGCGCTTACTTAATTCATTTTTATCCTTTTAAAAGAGAAAGAAAAAGAAAAGAAAGAAAATCATATTGAAGACAAATCAGAAAGATTGTTATGACTAATAATATTAATTTATTTGTTAAATATTTTATTTATTTATTTATTTATTTATTTATTTTAAGAAAAAGTATAATAACCCAGAATAAACATTCTAGTGAGAACTTTCTCCATTTTTTACTTTAATATTTTTGATTTGATAACATATATCATGTATTATTTATAAGTGTAGTGTATGCACTAAAGATTCTTAAATAAGAATTACTTTTATTAGTGAGGATGATACTGTAAATCCCATGGTTGCGGGCTTTCAAGATGAATTAGATCCAGAAGATATTACAACTAATTTAGCTGATACTTCCATCCATGACAACCAAGAAATTCACTCTGACCAAAATAGTGATGCTGAGGAAAAATACAGCAGTGTTGATCTCAGTGTTGAAACAGGTATATATTTTTTAGTAATTTTTCCATCTTTTTTTTTCTTATATATGTGTATGTAATTTGATTGTTTTATAAATATGAAAGTATGTTAAAATATTTGTTTCTCAGTTGAATAAAAATGGCTGAATTTATTCCATGAAATTTTTTTTATGTAGGTAGATTTATGACTTTTAATAAGATATATTGTTCATTAATATTTATAACACTTTCCAACAAAGTTTAAAAGTTTTTATAGTCTGTTTGCCTTCCTATGCTCTAATATCCATAAATATTTTCAAAATTTCTTCAAACTGATATATGTTTTTCAAGTTTACTATGGCATGTTTGCTAATGAAAATGATAGTGGTGCCACTTTTCCGCTGAACCGCAGATTTTCACTTTTTATAAATTTTTTCTGTCCTCTTCCCCTCAAACTAATGATCGGTAATCATCGAAGTCATGCAGTTTCCAATCTTTCTCCATCCTCAACATAAATATGAATGTGCACATTAAACTTATTTTATCGGATACTAGAACCTTTAAAAATATGGATTGCTCAATATTTCTCATATACATAATTATATTGTCCTCTCCCCCCTTAAAACTAGTGATCGTCCATTAAACAACTGGGCAAAGCTGTGCAATTCTCAGTCTCTCTCCATTCAACATAATTGTTAGTTTAAAATAAAACATTGAAACTTCTTAACAACATTAAAATAAAATGACTATAAAGGTCAATTTGCAGTTTCACGTGAGATCTTTCGTTGCAATGCCACAACATTTCCGAACATCCCCACATCGTGCTGTTTGGCGATGAAACTAATGTTCTTCTCAGCAGGTGGCGCCATTTCTGGTCTAAGTTTATTATAAGGTCATTTTTGTTGCAACTGCAATTACTTGTAAAAATTTAGATTGTTTCCCGATCGGGAAATTGATTCATATATATTTGGGTTTATTCAGATATGTTTGATGAGTTTTCCTTCTTTGTTATTATTATTGTTGCCGCGGTAGCCTGATCGGTAAGAGCAGCGAGTTCATGATCGAAAGATTGCGGGTTCGGTCCTCGAGCCGGCCGAAGACCGTCGTGTACGCTAATGGCGACTGGTGCACGTTAAATTCCGTCGTGGTCGCAAAGTCTTCCAAGTTCCCATCAAAAATTATACCTCTGGGGGTACCGGAACATGGGTTTAAACTCAGCCTTGTCCCGGATCAAAATTCGAGTTCCTGCTGGTGCTGCCATCTATCGCCAGCTTCTGGAGCTAAGACGTACTTCCTCCCGCATGGGCGCTCCTCTGTTAAACGGAATGACGCACCCCTCCTGCCTTAAACCCGATTAGTTCCACTACCGGGGCTCGGAATTTCCGAGTGGCATAAGAAACAACAACAACTACAACAACAACATTATTTTGATTATATGAAAATATGATAGCGGAATTTAAGACAATCCACTTTGCACTTAATTTAATATAGGAAGGTATATATTTTAATAAGAAAAAGACTTTTCCTAGATAATTAACTATTAATATTTATGTGTATAGAAGCGAATATATGGAGTTTCACTGTATAGGTATCAATTAGTACAATTAATTGCATAGAAAAACTTGCAGTATAGATCTTCATTTTTAAATACATTCATACAAGAAAATATTGGATTCATAAAAATTTTCAACTTCCAGTTTCTGATGAATTTACACATTTTGAGATGTCCTGAATATGATTTGACCATTTATGTCTGTGTGTGTGACGCAAACTTCTTGGCAACTTCTAGTACAAAAACTAATGAGTAGAATTTCATACAAATTTATGTTTAGTTGCATCTTTATATAAAGCTCAACAAGTGATGCTACTATTTTGTGATTTCTCCCAGCTCCTATTCTCTGAGGTTGCACAAAACTTGATATGGGATATAACCATTACATCATGAAAATAAAATGCTGATTAAATTCGTTTTATAACAGCCATTGGATGGTACTGCTATTCTGCAATTAAGCAATTCATGTACAAGGAAGGTTATATTGTTTCTACAGCATAAAGTGCATCAAATCTGGTATGTGAAATGGCCATTGTTAAAAAAAATTCTGGCTAATTTTGGGTGTATATCTACTGAAAGGTGCTGCTGCTATTATTTACCTTCTGCGATTTTCCATATGGCTACATCACAATATATATTGGTTAAAATTGTACCAAACTATATACCTAAAATCTTTATTATAAGAATCTAAGATTAAATATTTATTTATGTTAAATGGTAGATAGCACTGTTGTATTGAATAATGCAAGCAACAAGAAAGTCTAATAATGCATCATATGAAATTTTGTTATTAGAAAATTCTAAATATTCAAAGTTTTTCTGGGCGAATTGAGCAGATTTTCTCTAAAATAATCTGTATAACGAGAGGAGGTGAGGGGGGGGGGGGAAATAAATTTAATGAAATATGTGTTAAGGTGAATATTTTAAATTTATTACTTTAAAATATTTTCATGGTATGCTATATTTACTTTACATTTCTTGCTAGCTATAATGCTTTCAATTTTTATTTTCAGAGTCAAAGAAAAATTCTATTCATCCAGTGCCTGTATCAGAGGTTGTTATATATATTTTTTGTATTTACAAATATGTTTAGAGCACTATTTAAACTGTTATTTTTAACATTTTTCCAATATGTTTATTTTATTTATTTATTTTGTGCAATATGTTTTTGAAATCCTTTTAACTTTTAAATAGGAATGAATTTTAGAATTCAGTAAGTTGCAATTACTGATAGAGGGATAAATACTTAAATCTCAGTACGTAATGTATCATACCATTGATATTCCTGAGTTTTGAAAAAAAGTTTGTTGAGCCATCATAATATTACAGTAAAACCTCTCTAAAAATCCACCTCTATTGAACAGCCACTTTCCTTTAGGACAAGATGGGCTAAAGTTTCTCTCGGCATCATTATCCTGCGTATTATTAACATTTTGTTCAAATTATGCTATTACTCTTTTTACTTTTCTTTTACCCATATATACAGTAGAAAAAGTATTGTTTTTTTTTATATTTAAACATTTTGAGGTCCTCTGAATCCAGAAATGTTTTTAGTGGTATGTCTGTCATCAGTATATCTCAAGAACAAATAATAGCAGAAAGTCCAAACTTGGTATTTCAAATGTGTATCATATAGGGATGCTACAGTAAACTTTTTGTTGCGATCTAGCAAATGGTTCCTGTACAGGGACATCCAAGAGAATTCAAATACATTATGTCTATGGGGAAATTTCTGGTAAGTACAGTGTAACATCTATAGACTGATTTAAACGAGATGGAATAAACAAAATTTGTTAGATTCATAAAAGCATGTTTTGTGTAAATTGTAGTATAGAAATCATTCATCATTCGTTTACAAGGCTACCCAAACTATATGGATATATTGGGGCTATACTTGGAATTGCAGAAATTCCTATTGTGTTAGATGTTTTTCAAGTAAGACTAATTTTAAAACACAGTATTGTTTATAGTGCATATAGATTATAGACAATATAATAGGGGTACCCAGAGAATTAGGCAAAATGTTTTTTTTTTCTATTGAATGTAATTAATGGAAGTGCTTTGTACATTTTACTATGTCGACGAATACTGCAAAATCAATTTTTCATAGCCATACTGTAAACAAAGTATTTTTTAAAGTTTTATTTTCAACTCTTTTTTTTTTTTTTTTTTTTTTTGTATAATATCACATTTTGAGATGCCCTGATTGCGAAAGTCCAATTTTTAGCGGTTGATCATTATGTATATATGTTATCAGCATAACTTAAAAACAAATAATTGCAGGAGATTCAAATTTGACATTTTAAATTTCGTACTAGGTTGCCACTTAAAAATTTGATCAAGACGGTGTAAAAATATAAAAAATTTATATTTCAATTAATTAACTGTTGGAATGGATTGATGGAAGCAAGGTCATGTGATGATATGAAAGAGAGAGTTAAGTGGGTCAAAGCCGCTTGATGATTCATTGAGAGATAAACAGATTTACATTGCGTTGTATAGATAACAGCGGACTTCATTAATAAATGCGGCGATTTTTTTTAAGTGCCGTTTTATCGGCAGACGGCAGGAAATATACTCTCTTGCTGATTAATTATCTAAAAAAAGGCATGGTCATCAAAAAATATAAAAGACAAATATTGAAAGAACTTACCTTCAACTCTGAAATATAAATCAACATTAAACTGATGTTAATACACAAATAAGAACACCATTATATTATTCAATCTTATTTAATTGTTATTCTGAAAAATATGACAGAGGTACCTCCTACAAAATTTATTATTGATTTATATTATCATGATTAACATTATTATTTATTATTTCGGTATCATTTAAATCTTATTTCTTTTATTGAAATGACGTTCATCATGAATCATTATTTCCTTTTATTATTCATATATTGAAGTTGTCATGATTTCTTATTATAATCACGACTATTCTCGTCAAGTCCACTTTTTGTATTATTAAGTTTTTTACATCGTTCATTTTTGAGTGTTAAAGTCACTTTTATTATTTATACGATGATTGATAAACGATCATAATCCTGTTTTTATTTGAAAATTGAATCCAATTAGTAGAAATGGCGGCACACATTCAATTTTAGTTAATAGTGCATTTCCGTATTTCGTTGATGAAGACCGGTAACTATTGCAAGCTCATAGAAGACACCATGGCATAATTGATCTTGCACAAGAGCCTCCTTAAGGAATACATCTCTTGATGAATTTAGTAATTATATTTCCAGAAGGAGACAAACAGAATCTGGCTGTGCATGATGACCGGAGATTAAAATTTTACATCCAGGAGCTTCTTGGCTGTTGTTTTTGTGAAGAGCTGTGGTCCGGAGCTTACTTAAATCAATGGATTTTGTTGAAATATTATCATCAAATAAAATAACTGCAGATTGAAATTAGGAAGAAGGGATATTACGATCCGAGCCGCACCCAGCGACTATTTCTAACGGCAAAAGCCGCTAGGCCGAGCTCGAACCGCACGCCCTTACAGTATGATGTTTTTCGTCAGAATGTCTCGGCATTCCTTCCCAAATCTCCCGCCTAGGAGTGCCGATTTACCGGTGAATTAGTACGCACTCAAATAGCTCACTCCAATTATTTTTAATTGGAGTTTATTTTATAAATAAAAGTTAATTAAGGTTGATGAAAGTGAATTATCTTTATTCACCATTTATTTATTTTTGATTTATTGAAGGAATAATTTCTTTTTTCTATTTTTTATTGAAAATTTTGTAATGACGCTATCTTTTGAAAATGCGTAGGAGTACTTCCGGGAGGGCATCGAACTCAAGCAGAAATTCTCGGAAATAGCTAACGTCATAGCGTCAGAGAGAAAACGATGTATTTCCGAACATACAAAATATCAGAGATAACTTTTTTGAAATAAATAGAGGAATCCAGAACTTATTCAAATAAATTTTCAGATGATAATTCACCAAACATTTTGAGATTTATTCTGGATTTTGGGAAATATTTATTAATTATTTTCTGAGTTTATTAAATAATTTTTCAGAGCATATTAACTGAAAAAATAGATTTTTCTGGATTTTAAATAAATTATTTCCGGAGTTTAAATAATTATTTCAGATTTCAATTTTTGAAATAAATTATCTCCGTTTTTATTATTTTATATTAAAAATTCATAATAGTTGAATTTTGGAAGGAAGTTTTAAAATGATGAATTTTTGAATAAAATGTTAAAAGTTTTTACCTTTTAACAGACGGCAAGTTTGAAGACAAATTAATATTAGCCTGGATTTTTTTTTTTTTTTTTAATAATTGTATGAACCTATTTGAACGGGGTTTTGCACCCCCCTCACACAGAATTACATGTGAAATAAAACTGTTTCTAAACCTATTTTAGATTACTTTAAAAGCACATTGAACTTTATTATCTTGCACTATTGATCTTAAGACTTAATATGTAATCTATCATTATAGTATTGAAAAGCAGGGTAAGAGAAAGTCGTGTGAGTGACACACCAGATTATTATTATAATTATTATTATTATTTTACTTAGCACTTTTTCTCAGGTATATTATTTTAGCACTTGTGTTCAAGATATTTAAAATTTATTCAACGAATCACAATATTACTGGAAATATATTGCACACAGCTATAAACCAGCATTGTAAATGTAAACTCAGTTCTGTCAAATTGAAATCATTTTTCCAAGTTTATGTACAAAGTTTGCCAGAACATGTGATTATTTCATTATCTATCTTAAAAAGAATATATTAGCTGCATTTTCAGATTGTCCCCCGAAAAGTTGAAACAAACTTTGTCTTTAAATGATATTTATAGCATATGGCCCATGGTCTAATAGGAGGTGTAAAAATTTATCATTTTTACAGCTTGTCTATAATATATTTCTTCCTTAGTACAGTAGCAGATCATGAATGGTGTTTTGGGGGTGCTGCAATAAAATGTCTAAAAAAAGTACATAGAATAGAATTTTTATTCATTATATTGGCTGATATGTTTATTTCAAAAATCAATATATAATTGACATTTCAACACCCAATAAGAAGAAAAAGCTTTCCGTACTCCCAGTGGCAGAAAGTTTTGTAGCTGTCTGCGACAGGCTTTTAAAATTTCTTAATCTGTCTGCAAATTTTGCATGTAATCAGGGGTGAAAATAGCTTACACTCAAAAAGCCTGAAAGCTGATTTGTGGGGGGGGGGGGGGGGGGCTTAACATAAGTGGTGATCTCTTGTGACAATACAAAGATACAATTTTACTGCAGAACAATATAGTACAGGGTTCGCACTAAGGAAAAAATATGAGTGGGATTCTCCCACTCTAACAAAAAAATTAAGTGGGATTTTCAAAATTTAAGTGAGATTTTTTAAATTTAAGTCAGTAATTACAATTTACAGAAAAAAAAGTATTTTCAAGAAATATGCAAATTACAGACATGTGATTGCTGAAATTAGAACTTAGCTGAAAATTTTTTGCTAATATGATTGATTGGATGATTAGTTGAATATTGATAACATCACTTTCAATAAACTGATGACATAAACATTTGTATATATAGTTTTTATCTACATTAAGCATTTTCAAGATTTTTTCATTAGCGTAAAAAAAATTCTTCAATTCTTTTATACCTGCAATAACTTTTTTTTATATTCACATAAAATCTTATTAAAATTTCACACCAAGAGAAAAACAAATTTTTCAAACAAATATAGAATATGATTTTTATGTATGTACATTAATCATTCATACAAAAGTAGCAGTAGCTAATTATTAGTTTCAAACATGCATAAAACCAACTGAGTATTAATTTTCTTAAACTGATTTGGAAAAAAAATTCTTACCTGAAAAATCTATTCTTCATTTCCCCCATGTTTACAAATTTGGTATAGATATGACACCCCAAAAAGATTTAATTTATTTGAGAAAAAATAAATAGATTCATTAAGTTTAGCACCAAAGGTCTAAAAATAATTACATATGTCAGAAATATTGAGCACTTCTATTGCTTTATTGTTTCTAGAATTGATCATCGATCACAATCCGGAGATGGGGAAAGAGGGGGAGGGATTAAAAAAATAATTACAGAGTAAGAAATATTAAACTCTTTCAGTTCTATTTCTAGAATCTAATAAAGCAAGTTTAAAATGAATATTATAAATATAATTTATGTTGCAGATGGGTAAAGATTGGGAAACAAGACTTCTGCAGAACATTTGATTGCTGATCACTATATGGAGATAAATAAAGGGGGAGGTGGGCAAAAAATAATTACATGAGCAAGAAATATTTAACAAGTGTATTTCTTTACAGGTTCTAGAATCCCATAAAGCAAGTTTGAAATGATATTGATATTTATGTTGTGGATGGAGAAAGATTAGGAATCGGAAGCTTTTGTAAAACATTTGATCGCTGATTGTTCCATTTTTATTTATTTTTTAACGAACGATATCCGCGATTTTTTTTAAAAAGGAAAAAATAAATTCGCAGAGTTCAGTGAATTAGATTATAAAAATAAATATATATATATATATCGCGGAAAATAAGTGCAGGAAAAATGTGCATATGAAAATTTTTTAAGTGGGATTTTTTTTAATATTGCATGATTCCCGCGATCCCGTGCTCTAGTGCGAACCTTGTAGTATAAACAATTGTGTGTACTCATTCAATTAAATATTTTATAGCAATGTTTGACACAACACAATATAAATAATTATAAATAATAAAAGTATTAGTTTTAGTTTTGATACAGAATTTTTTTTTGTTTAAGTGAATTGTTATTCGAAATTTGCAGACAAATTTTTTTATCAGTGCAGTCAAAAACTGTCTGCAAGCCGTTTTTCTGTGTCCGCAACTATGTCGCCATATCACGGTGTTTCTGCCACTGGGTCTGTACTAACAGACTATTTAGTCAATAGCAGTATCATTAATGCATCACTCACAAGCTTCTACTGCTTAAGTATCTTATTTATTTTATCATTTCATTTAAATTTGAGATTTAGTAATTTGCAAAACTATCATTTTATAGCAATTTTTATGAATGTTCTAAGCCTAAAAAGTCAAAATATTTAATATATATATATATGCATGTATTCACAATTTTTAAGCTCAAATCTATAATTTAATAATACACAAGTAATTTAATTTTTCAAATGTTAAAAAAAAAAAAAATATATATATTAAAATCCCTCTCTCTCTCTCTAAAATACAGTATACTATCTGCTAAGGCAAAACCTTGTTTAAATGGATTTTTTTTTTAGTTTTATTTCCATGAACTTACATATATTTAAAATAGCTTTTGAAGCAATAATTGAAAGCACTGAATTTTATTTTACAATTATACAGATATCTTTATATATAAATTACATAATGATGTTGGTGATCATAGGTTGATGATGACTCTTTAAAAGATACATGTAATAGTGAGCAGCCTTTGACAACTGGAGGAATGCTGACTTTAGAAAATGAAGATTTAAATATTTTAGAATCAATGTATGATTACAAAAGAAAAATGTCTAGTGAAACACCTAGTGGTAATATTTGTTCAATTTTACTTATTTGTGTTTTTCATATATGTTTTGTTATTAATTTAATGAATCTCAGGGTTATAGGATTTATCTATTATAATTGAGAGGAAAATTTGACACTTTAATCACATGATATTTAATTGATTTACATAATTAGTTAATAAAAGTATTGTATTTTTTAATGATTTACTTTGTATGTCTAATATCCCTTTAAGACTGAGAATGTGCTGGTTAGACATAAGCTTCCTGATGAATATCCATATAATAAACAGAAGAAAAGAGCAATTGTACAAGTTTCCTGAAATTCAGTTGCACGCATTTTTCTCAAAATACACCATTAATGTAAAAGTCTACCTATAGAATAAAAATTTAATTTAAAGATGAAAATGCTTCCAGTCTTAGAAGGATAGAGTATGGCTAAAATGCATACAATCTGATATTCTTATTCATAATTAAGTCTGACATCTTCTATAATATTTAAAATCATAAGTTTAAAAAAAACATTCATTTTTACATCATTGTTGTAAATGAAAGTAAAAATGTAACAATTAAGTATAAGACATATTTTTGTATAGTCTTAATTAAAGAAATATGAAAGTCGGAAAAATTATTAATATTATTTTTAAATTATTTGAGCACGATCGAAAATGATTTTGAAACAATTTAACTATTATTTATTTTTTATTTTTCTGATAGGTGAAGTTGTTTGTTTACCTTTTAGAAACATCGGTAGTTTGTTTATAAACAAACACTTCACATGAAATTTTAAACTTTTCTATTTCTTTGAATTTTGAGTAATTTAAAGATTTATTGGGGGAAAATAAATTAAATAAATAAGAGCCAAACTATTTTTTGGAAAATTTGAGGAAATTTAATTAAATTCAATAGTGTTAAAATTTTTCAATTTTAACAAGTCTGAATAAAATTTTTTATTTATTTAAATGACAAAAATATTATACTGCATAATAGAAATCACAGTTTGACTGAAAACAGGCTCTGGAGGAAACACTGTTTGATTGAAACCCCAACTTTCTAAGAGCGTTTATAATGTGATAAAAAAATTTTTGGTTTAAAATAATAGTATAATTTTGCGTTATTTAATGTTGAGTTCACAGAAAAATCACTAACTCATTTTTTTATATTTTTGGAGAAAACACGGTTTGAATGTTTGCTCCTCATATATGTAGGAGAAGCTCAGAAAGGTGAAAAAATTTATCAGGGGATGAAATATACATATTTAAATAAACCAAATTTATTAATTAACGGCCTGCAAAACAAACGAAACAATAAATTAACTCAACAATATCTTTATATATATATATTTGTCTTATTGCTAAAATACTTTATGCTATTGCGACTGATTACCAAAAAATGCAATTTTCTCATTCATATTGCTTCAAATAAACTTTTTAAAATCATTCAATTTTTTAGAAGAGTCCATTTTAAGTTAGCCAATTTTTATAAAGTGTCTGATTTAAGTTTGTCAATTTTTGTGAAGGGTTCAATTTTACTGGGATAGATCTATGATGATCAAATAGTGACTTAAAAAAAAAGAACCCTGGTGAGAAAACAGTGCGTTTTCTGGGTTCTCTTTATTTCTAACAAAAAAAAAGTATGAGAACGTTAATCTTCAGAACTTACTTTCATATCTATCTCTCATTTTCAAATCTATCGAAAAATTTAAAGAAATTTTACTCCAATTTTCCAAGTCGTAAATCAATTCTTACAAAAAATCAGTAGGCCATTTTCTGATTTTTCATTTGATATTTCCAGTAAAACTGATTGTTTTCCTCTTATGAAACAAATTGCTGTTAGCTTTTCTGCTGTTGATATTTGATTAAATTGTGTTTTCAATTTATTGCTTAATCAAAGGAAAAACATGAACTATATTCATTTATGGTTAATTTGAACAATTTTTAGCCACTGTGTGAAAAGTGATAGTGATAAGCAATTGCTGGTAAAGTTACATAGAATAAAAAAGCTTGTGTCCCAAGTTACATTACAAATGTAAATGTTGTTATAAGAAAATAAATAAAAAAAGAGAAGAAGAAAAAAAAATTCAAGGTCTTTGATTTTTCAGAAATGATCGTACTGGTGGGTTCCAATGCACACTATTATTGCATTCCCATGCATTCCATCTAATACGCAAATTAAAATAAAAAAGTTCATATGCGTTTCCATGCAAACTAAACTCTGTCTCTGGGATATGTTATGTTTGAAATATGTGGTACGTTTTGTGTATTTTATGCAATATAGTGTGTCGACGATGTCCTAATTTATGTTTTCATGTGTTCATTGGGAATATTGTTTAATTACTTTAATATTTTTTGTATATTTATTGATTATGCTATTTTTAAGTATAACTAAAATATGCAAGAGAAAAATCACTCCCATATATTTTAGTGAGGAGTCGCTCTTCACCCAGTGCTACTCCAGAAGGATCGGAGGCTGTTAGTGAAGATTCTAGTTCTACTAAAAGCAAGAAAAATAAGCATAAAAGCAAAAATAAGGTAATTGAAAAATTTAATACATGTATCATTTTTTTTAAATATATAGTTTTGACCTTCCAATTACAAACTCTTAAATTTAAGGAAGAGTCTTCAATTTTGCGAGGGATTACATTTAATTTCTAAGAATTTATATATTTTGGAGTCCACTATACATTATTTTATATGATTTTATGTTGTTTAGATTTCGTAGATTCTACAATTCAAAAGTGTGAAGCACACAATTATAAGAATTTTCTCATTATTTGGCACTTGTGAACAGGGGTACAGAAAATGTTCAGACCTCTGAAATTTCCCAAAAAATAACACAAGAACCTATTATCAGAGATTTTTTTTTTCCCTCTAAGTTTGACAATTTTGGGGGGAGGGGGAGGGGAAGAAAAGGGGGTACCTTGTGTAGTTCAAATATTGAGGGATATTTTTATTAAGAGTACTGTATTATAAGTTTTAACTTTTTTTTTAACTACATAAAAATTTAATGTTGCTATTAATGTCCACCAGATGAAAAATTAAGAAGTTTAAGGTGATTAGACTTATTAACTAATATAAATTTTTAACTATAAATAAATCAATGCTGCTGCTTTTTATTGCACTTTGCTGCCTCTGAAAATTTAAAATAACTTAATTTCAAAATCAAGAATAAGACAAACATTTTTCAGTTTTAACCCTAGTGTTAAAAATATTTTCAAGAAATTAATATATGTCCCACACTAAGAAAGTCACAAAATGGCTAGAAAATATTTCTAAACTGTCATTTCTTTATAAAGAATTGAAAAATGTTTTCTGTCAAATAGATCCAAACAGAGCAGCAGGGTTAATTTAATATGATGTTTATTTCATACACTTTGATCGTATTGTGATTGCATGTTTATAGTCCAGTTCCTATCACATGTCAGATGACATGATTTTGGAAAATGTTATTCCTCATTGGAAGCTGAAGGTAAAAAAAAATATATATATATATCCTTTTTTGGGGGGGATCAAACTCACCTATTACTAATGTTATACTTCCTATGTCTCATGACTTTTCTCTAAATTGAAGCTGGTCTGTAACACATTAAAACTTTATGATCTTGCTTTAATTAATGATAATTTAATATGTTTAAAATATGAAAAAAAAAATCAGTAGCAGAAACTTTTACATATAAACTCTTAAAATTAACTTTGTTGGGCATAGGTTCGTGCCCCATTCTCAAAGTTAGCCTTGCAAGCCTCCACTATTAATGCCTTGAACAAAGAAAATTTCAAGCTGCCATTTCTGGAATGAAATTCATTTAATTCAAACAGTAGAAATTTTTTGTCATCTTGCATTTTATATATAAATGTATTTAACTTAATTTGTATAAAATTAATGCTCATTTAAAAAAATATGCTTTTAATCAGGAATATAGATTTAAAGTGGAATTAAAAAAAAAAAAAAAAAAAAAAAAAAAAAAGTCACATTACATCTTTTGCATATTGATGATTAACTTGCATTTAAAAATTATGTATTATATTATTATTATTTGGTAATTTGAGCATTGTAAAAGGTTTGTACAAATTCAGTAATACTTTATTAAAAAATGTAAAAGTCTTACACTTTCTGGTTATGTTATATATTTCATTAGTATGTATGATTTTACTTTTAGGATGAAAGCAAAAGCCATAGGAAGTCCCACAAACATAAAAAACATAAAGATGAAAATAAAAGTACTAAAAAAGAATCCACTAAAAATAAAAAGAAACAAGAAGGTGCTGGTGAATTAGACAGTTCATCAGACGTGGACAGATTGGAAGAATTCTTAGGAACTTCTAATTCAACAGGAACCCCAAATCAGCAATATGAAGTATTTTAATTTAAAAATAAAAGAAGAAATGTTTCATATCTCATCCAACTTAAAAAAAAAAAAAAATTCAAAGCATATATGAACATGAACTTATATATGAACATATTCAATTTCAAAATTATAAGTGTAAACAAATTTACATAATGGAATTTTAGTTTTTTTTTATTTTAAGGAATCGATAGTCATGCACATTTATTATTTGCTTGTTGATAGGTATCTTTAAGATTCATTTTTCCCTCCTAATACTTCCTTTTTTTATTGAGGGGGTGGGGAATGAAAATACTATTAAATATCTGTTAAAACTTTTTCGTTCTATGATGATAAATGAAAATAAATTATTAAACACATATTTTTCAGTGATATATATTTTTCTTTTTATAAATTAAAACAAAATCATATTAACTTAGATACAAAAACTTTTAAGATGTTGAAAATCAATTTAACTACAATCCCAGTAGTAGAATTTCCTTTATCTATCTGCAGCAAAGCTAAATTTAGCAGCAATTTAGGAGTGCCGGACCAAATCTGGTATAACAAAAAGTATTAACAATTCATAAAATATGTAAAGTTTGCATCTACAAAGAAAATAAATTAAGAAAATACAAGTAGAATAATCCAGAAATACAATGCAAAATAAATTTGTATTTTTAAGCCTGGCATTTCATTCCCTTTTTGAGCTGTTAAATGAATATGTAGAGCTCTAAACAATCTGCAGCACTCACTGTTGTGCTGCATTGTTTCTTCTACTGGGATTGTAATCATTGCAATATAAAACCTATTACTATATCAGGGTTCCAATTAGAGCACGAAATTGTGAGAATCTCTCTCTCACACACACACACACACACATATATATATATAGATAATTTTTTTTTTTTTTTTTTTTTCACACAAAATTTTTAACATTGAGAGGAATCCACACACTCTTCTGAGGTTAGTTTAATAAAACTTTTGGTCCGAAAACTTCATTCATAAAAATCGACAATCTTGAAATAGACTTTCTACAAAAACCAGCAAATTCAAACCAACTGTTTACAAAAGTTGAAAGATTTTAAAAAGTTATAAAAAAAAACTTAGATAAAAGAATTATATATTTTGCTGATCACTTGCAGAAATACGTAGTTTCTACAATGAAACATTAGAAAAACAGGAAAATGTTTTACCTTTAGGTAAATAATATTGTATTTTAGGTGTAAAAAAGTTAAGTTTCATCAATTAGTAATGCAATCAGTGATCAGCATAAAAAAAAAAAAAAAAAAATAGATGATTAAGTAAATAAACGCGATTAAATTCAAATTTTTATCAGTAAGCTGTAAAAAGATGTTATTAGCAATTTATAATAATTCAGAAGGGGAGGGGGGGGGGGTTGGAGTATATTTCTGTTCTTACATTCTTTTTAGAAATCTCACTTTGTATCTGAATAAGAGATATTCTTACCCAGTTTTTACCTCTGATATGAACCCTGTACATGATAAAAGTTAACAAAATTTTTTATTTACATTAATAATAATAAACATTTTAAAATGCTTTGGATAATTTTATGATTATCACTTTTGATTTTAAGATTTATTTTTAGCCAGCTTTATTTTGTTTTAGTAGGGATGATACGCCAAAGTACTTAGATAAAAATGCTTAGTAGCTGATAGGCATACTTTAAAAACCTTACTGACAAATGTTTTACAGATCTATAGAAGATTTATTTTAATATTCAAAAGAAAACATAAAATCATATGTTTTACAGTCCTAAAAGATATTTGAATGTTTTTTGTATATCTTATTTCAAAAATGTGAAAGATTCTGTCGGACAAAACAGGATGAAAAAGTAAGACAATTCATATTTGTCCTTTTGTGTAATTTTTATTTTTTCACTGTTTTCTAAATGTGCATATTTTTATTTATTTTTTAACTGTTATAAAGCCATTCTTTTCATTTGTAAGAAAAAATCATTTATTTGGGTCTGAAATGGTCCTCGGTTTAATTTAAAGAAAATATAAAATATGTCTGTTATTTGTATATTTAGATATAATAATTCGAAAAAGGATTTATCCTAAAATTACAAATAAAAATTTGGAGATGTGCAAGATTTACTTTATTTTTGCTTTGATATTGTACAACCCATTAAGTTTTACTACACCTTTCTTAAAAATAATCAAAATATCATGGCATAACCGTGTATATATTTTCTTGTAAATTTTTTATTTAAAATATTCTTATTTGAAACCATTCACTTGTAATTTAAAACCAAATACCAGGCTCTAAAATTTTCACGTTTTTAAAGTATTGTATAAAAATCTGCCAAATATATTATGAAAATTACAACTGCATTAGTTGCAAGTGGCACAAATTATTCTGTCCTACATAGTTAACTATATTCTATATGTATAAAGTTATTAAGAAATGTGAAATATTTTTTATTGTTATGACATAAGAAAAATATATATGGTCTTATATACTGTTATATTTTATTTTTAAAGCATTTTTGCAAAATGCATATTTAAAAAAGTACAAGTGGTGTGAATATTAAGTTGGATTATATATTTTTGTCATCTATGAAGTCTACAATAATTTTGTTTCTACACAGATAGAAATTTTACAGTTGTTTATGCAGTAATTTAATTATTGAAAGAAAATTTTCATTTAGTTATTGAAATTTAAAGAAAAATAATTATGACTTTAATTTTTCTTTCTTTTTTTTATTAAATTTAAAATATTTTTACTCCCATGAAGTGTATTTTTCTGTTCAATAAATTATACCATCCAATTGAAATCTGGGAAAAAGTGCCCAGGTGATTTGTCCAATTGAAAGAGAAAACATATGCATAATTTAAGAAAATAAAATTACTTTTTTATCTTTTCATACATCGTAGATTAAAGGGGAAAAAAAGTTAATAGAAGTGTCTTAATTTAAAATGAACTGCAAACTATGCAACTATATGTTTGTAAAATAAACATCTTATAATGTAATTAAAATTGCTGTTTTAGATAAACTGTGTGTTTTCTTTTACATACTTTTTTTATACAATATCTGAATAACATTTTTGAACTTAATCATTCTGAGTGCCACTTATGGATATATCTGTAAAAATAGAGAAACTTCAAGATTAATTTTAATAACATCATTTAACACAATTCTTCTTTTCTGTAGTTGACTCTTGCATATTAATTGAACTCTGGTTATCCAAAACTAAGCTAAACTGTCAGTCATAAGATAAATAATGTATTAAAGCAAGGTGTTTAGCTCTGTGGCAGTAAATATAGAAACTATGAGATCAAAAGCAAGCCTCACAGCATTGGAACTATGCTAAACTGAATTTAGTTGCCTAAGAAAGCTACGGCCCTTTGGGTCCTGGGACAAAGCCCCAATCGTGCTGTTGATCAGCCAACCATGGCTACTTTGCGATATTCTATGGTACTAAACACTCAGATTAAACCTCGGATCAGCGGTTATCGCTCGATCATACGAAAATTGGTATTCTCCAATGAAAATCCACAGTTCACCGGCTACTTTAACACTTCGTTTTTGATCCTCGAATATCGGAGGATTAACAGAGATAATTCTCGGATCTTTTCGTAACACATGCGCTTTCCGCAGCTCAGCTTCGTAAACAAATAACAAACATGGCTGACGTTGACAATCTATTCTCCCTAGATGATATTGAAAGCTTAGAACTATTGGAAGCATTTGAAAGAAGGAAAAGGACTGTGCATGATTTGGATAATGTGGCATTTCGATATCGCTATTGATTAAATAAAGATTCCGTGAAATCTCTAATACAAATGTTAGATAATAGGCTGTCATCTGCCACAGAAAAGAATAATGCATTAACTTCGGCAGAAAAACATTTTGATAGCTTTAAGATTCTCTTATCCATAACAATCAAAATTTTAAATCGTAGCATAAACAGTTGTCGTCTGCGTGATTATTCTTTTTAAAAATGTTCTAAAGTAAAATTCATTCTTAATCCGTGCGTAAACAAAGGCGAAGTAAACAAGAGTATCAGTGTTGCCAATTTGCTTTTTACCCTTTCTAATCTTCTAATCTGATTGATTAGTTAATTGAAGCCAAATGATGAATAAAGACTATCTTCGTTCTTAGCCAATCAAAACGAAGCTTTTATTTCTCTTCCATTTAATCCATGGATCACGTAATCGGCTGATGGTGAATACGGTAGGAATTTAATCCAGTGTTGGCTTTGATTCTTGGATTTTCTGATCCATGGTTTAATCCTCGATCAATGAAGTTTGGTGAATACGGGCCTTAATGATGCTTTATAAAATACGAGAATCCCTGCTCAGGATGGTTAACTATAGCCTAGACTTCATCTCTGCAATTATGATGATGTACAATAAATGATATTTTGTCTTATAAGTTGTGTTGTCATCAATTTCCTTAAAGATACAGTCGTGAATTCATCACTTATATATTTTCTTTAAGGGGTGTGTGATTAAATTTAAAATAACTACAATTATTTAACTAATTAATATTACTCGCCATCATGTGAAAACATTTATTTCACATCATGCAGGGGTGATCATGACTCAGAAGCAAAACCCCTGAAAATTACAGCCTCAAGAAAAAAAAAAAAAAAACCTGAAATATCAAATGACACTCAAATCATTTAGACCAGAAGCCCTCAATCTTTTTACAGTTTGTTCACATATCATCTGGATGACAAATGAACAAGCAATAGAAACAAAAGATAATTTTAAAGGAAATATGAAAATACAGATAGATTAGATTAAAACCCCTGAAATCAGGGGTAACCCCTGAACACAAACACCACTGCATGAGTTTTTATCCATCCTTTTCTAAGGCAAATTTCTTATATTTCAGTATAAATTCTGCTGTGTCCCTTCAAGTCCCCAATTCTATATTTTCTTAAAAAAGTATTCATTTCCCCATTTATTTTTATTTTTTCAGCAAAAACATTGTTTCTCACTTTATTTCCTGCTTATTCATTTTTAAACTTTTAACGTTAACTGTGTGGCAGATGCATGTATGTAAGCATCCGCATCAGTTATTTTGTTTTTCATCTTTCATTTATATCATTACGTTGCATTGGTGTAACTACCAACTTTCCCCCAAAAAAATTAGGGACTCTCTCAAATTTTAAGGCATTCTCTCACACTCCTGAAAAATATTAAAATCTCCTGAATTTTTTAAATTGTTGTAAAAATTTCCTATTTCTTGCAGAGAAAAGAAATAGAAGTTGCTACCAGATTTCTGACAAAGACCAGAGTTAGATATTTTAGTCTACTACATGCACTTCTAATCTTTGAAAATTATTAGTTACAGTGAATTGAAGCAAATATAGTAGAATTCAATCTCGAAAATTTTTGAAAAATGCTAAATCAGTAACATTTGTAAAACAAAATACAAACATCTTGTAGCAAACTTTCATCTGTTCATTATTACGTATTTAGGAAACATTCTCTTTTCATAGATATATTTCTATCTTGCTTTTCTCTTCCCCCCCCCCCTCCTTTTTTTACTTCCATTACCCTACTACCGTAGGTAATGGAAGTATTGTATTCGGTCCAAAAATTCGATATCGAGATTTCACCTGATTTACACGTTTTAAGGTCCCCTGAGTCCAAAAAAGTGGTTTTTGGCAATTGGTCAGTGTGTATGTATGTGTGTGTGTGTGTGTATGTATGTATGTGGAGAATCTTCTGGCTATTATAGCTCATAAACTAATAAAGATAGAGCTACGAAACTTTAGAATTGAAATACGTCTGGCCTACAGATGAAATTTCCAAATTTTGGTGAAAATTGAAAAACCGGAAGTGGGACATCGGAAACCGGAAGTTGGACCGTAAGTCCGTATCTCAAAAACGGCTCTAACGATTTTCTTCAAACTTGCTATATAAACACTCTATTAGATGTCCTTTCGAATGATATAGTTGGTTAGTTCAAGAAAATTGATAGGCGTCCTGTATAAATAGCTCAATTTCAGGCCTCCCAAGGGCGTTCCTTTAAAAACGGTTGTACGGATTTTTTTCAAACTCGCCATTTTAACTCAATTTTAAATATGCTTTTGTATGTAATTATTGTTTTCCTGTCAATAATTGAGTTTAACCGGAAATGGGACATCGGAAACCGGAAGTGGGACCGTAAGTCCGTATCTCAAAAACGGCTCTAACGATTTTCTTCAAACTTGCTATATAAACACTCTATTAGATGTCCTTTCGAATGATATAGTTGGTTAGTTCAAGAAAATTGATAGGCGTCCTGTATGAATAGCTCAATTTCAGGCCTCCCAAGGGCGTTCCTTTAAAAACGGTTGTACGGATTTTTTTCAAACTCGCCATTTTAACTCAATTTTAAATATGCTTTTGTACGTAATTATTGTTTTCCGCTCAATAATTGAGTTTAACCGGAAATGGGACATCAGAAACCGGAAGTGGGACCGTAAGTCCGTATCTCAAAAACGGCTCTAACGATTTTCTTCAAACTTGCTATATAAACACTCTATCAGATATCCTTTCGAATGATATAGTTGGTTAGTTCATGAAAATTGATAGGCGTCCTGTATAAATAGCTCAATTTCAGGCATCGCAAAGGCGTTCCTTTAAAAACGGTTGTACGGATTTTTTTCATACTCGCCATTTTAACTCACTTTTAAATATGCTTCTGTATGTAATTATTGTTTTCCGCTCAATAATTGATTTTTTGTGAAAGTTGGTATCTCAAAAACGGCTCTAACGATTTTCTTTTTTGGTCACTTTTATGTTTTCTGATCACATTCTCTCTCAAAAATGCATATAATACATGTAATAGCGGGTAATGGAAGTCGTGTGGTTGTTTCACACCAGATTTTTTTATTGATGCATTTTTGTACTGTCAAAATTGCAACACTTAAATGAGTAAAATGTTGATTCTAATTTTACAGTCAAGTCACATTTTAATAAACTTTTTTTTTTTTTTTTTTTTGCTTTTAAATTTTAAATTAAACATTCTTAACTTTTTCCTTTTCTAATTAAAATTTTACCACCATGTTGTTAATTTTCTGTTTGATGACATGAATTTTGTTAAATGCAAAATTCTTCCACCATAGAAGTAAATATCAATCCACCCTAATAAATCCAGAATATTGTGATGAAATATATTAAGGTAAACACACCAGTGTTCACCACCCTTATAAAAGACATGTTAAAATAAACAAATCTATAAACTTGAATCCATCCGTGCTAGATTCCCTAGAACAGGAGGATTTAGCTTGAACAGATTCAAATTCATAGATGTTATTAAACACTTATTTTAACATGTTTTTTGTGAGATTAGCAAACACTGGTGTCTTTACCTTAATATTAACAGCGAATGTAATGGTGGTTATATTTTTAAGCATAATTACATGAACTTTATTGCATAAAATCTGCAATAATCTTATTACAAATATCATTGAATATAAACATGCTCTTTAATTTAGCACTTTAAAAGGAATAGTAACACATACACACACACACACAAAAGTCAATTTATATTTCTCAGGGAAATATGTTTTAATCATAAATGACAAACTTTTTCAAGTTTGTTACTTTATCAACTCTTAAATACCGTAGTTAAATACTCTTAAATACCGTATTTACTCCAAACTAATCTAAAGGTGGAGAAATTAATCTTAATGGGGTCTTCCCACCTCACGTCAGAGGTCACATGATAGATGAAAAACAAATAGCCGACAAAGTCTTGTATATCTATAGCGATTGCTGAAATAACATATTTTCTATTCTTATTTTTGATCAATCGTATTTAATCTGGGTTATTTTTTTATACGTCATCATTTTTAATCCATTTTATATCATTATTCATCATCTTTTGTTTGCTGTATACATTTACAATCATCATTTAGTTTATATTTGTTATTGATGTTCATGAAGAACATGTTAAATACTCTGATTTCTGGTACTTAAATCAGTGACAGTGCAATATCGTACTGCGTAAATCCATTTAGACCAGTAACTAAGTTAATTAACTTGTTGTAACACCTTTATGCAATTAAATTAAATGAAAACATTTTAAAATTTCAAACAAGTTATAATCCATAAACATTCCACAAGAAGAAGCTATTATTTATTGCTAGATCAGTTAATGTAACAGTTACACTAGAACATACAAAAATAGATTCTTACAGTTCAAAATAAATAAACACGTAAAATGTTTTTTAAAAATTATTAAATTTACAAATACAACTATTCTACTGTTTACAAATGCACAATATTACTTTTATTTTATTTTATATGGAATATTAACACTTTTGTTCTTAAGAACAATATTTAATTGAATTTGATTCTTCGTTTTCGTCTATCACATGATTGAGCAAACGACACTGGGAAGAGTCCATTGATGTAGATAAGTTAATGCTCAGTTTAAACAGAAAAAGAAATATTCAAATCCAGATGGAAATTTAGAGCTCTTTTTACACTTTTCAGCCATAATCTGGCACCTTCTTTGAGAAGAATATTTTTGTATAATGTTCTTAGGCATCATGGAAGCAGGTTAAGAGGAAAGGAAACCATGATTCACACACAAATACATGATATGTAGAGAGAAGAAAATGTTATATATATATATATATATATTTTTAAATATTGCTTTATGAACAATGCAAAAATTCTTTTTTAACCCTTAAATCTTTCAGCAATACTCATTTTAGTCTTGGGAAAATACTATGAGAATAATATTGAAGCTTTAGATAGTAAGAGATACACATTAAATCAACTTTCAAATGGTAATACTAGTGTTAATAGGGAACAGAAGTACGTTTTTTTTTTTTCTTTTTTTTTTTTTTTCTTTTTTAATACATTTTTAGAAATACTTTTAAAATATCAGGCATTTGAAGGTTAAATTGGTTGAAAATTTGTCTTGTGTCTCGAAAATTTCAAAACTTTATATACACACACACACTCACTGTGGAGGAAAAATAAAAAATAAATTTCAACAAATGTGTTAAAAATATTAAAGCTTTTTCAAAAATATTTTTAAGAAATGATCTAAAAGTGTAAAAAATTTAAAAGGAAAATATCACAGGGTTGCTATGTTACCGGGAAAACCTAGAAAACTCTGGGAATTTGAAAATCTATTAAAAGACAGGGAAAACTCAGGGAATTTCAAAATTTATTGCAAAAACAGGAAAAATTCAGGGAATTTTGAAATTTTTTGGAAAAACATTGGAAATTTTTTCATAATCAAATACTTTTTTTTTAATTTTAGTGTTTTATAATGAATTAATTATGGGGTTTTTTCCCTCCAACATTATAGTAGTATACATATAGCAGTAACATTATACATTATTATAATAAGTTAATAAAATTAATAAACCCTAAATATGTTCAGTTGACTTGTAAACATGTTAGATTCTAATGCTGCATGATTGCATGTCATCAATCTTACTTCTAAAAAAGACAGGGAAAACTCGGGGAATTTTTTCTCCTGATTTGTGTAGCAACCCTGTATCATCAAAATGACAATAAGTATTAAACAATCCTTTTGTATAAAATATGAAAACATAGTAAATTCTGGAAGAAAACAAGAACATTTTGTAGTGGTTTCTTTTTAAGTGGGCCTGGGCCCACTTTAACGAACCCTGCTTCATGGCTGAATTAGCACAACAAGCATTCAAGAGTCAGGAAAAATCTCTGACTCACAAGGAGAGCTCGCGACATGAAAAATTCAGATTGGGACAAAATTGTAGTATACTATGAAAGTAATAACATATTAAAGCAGTAGCGTGCACTAGCCACACAATCTTGAGAAAAAAGCCTTTAAAGTTTCATTAATCCTTAAGTACAATTTATTTCACAAATGAGTCAATGCTCCAGTGGCTGTCACACAGACGACCTGGGTTTGATGCTACCTAAAGAATTTTTTTTTCTTTATTTAATCAAAACTTCTTATTTTATTTTTAGTTTCTTTTATAATTCAATTCAAAATTCGAAAATTTCAATAAATAATAACTTAAAAAATAAAGTTTAGCTTTGTTTTAACTATAAAATAAAAATAAAGGGAACTTTTTTCTTTAAATTATTTATTTATCTAAACATTTTATTTTGTAATTAAAACAAAGCTAAAATTTATTTTTTTTAATTATAGAAAATTATACATATTATAAATAGAAAAATATAACAATATAGCCTACATATTTTTTTTAAATCACAAAAATTCATTAATTGTTTATTAAATTTTTAAAATTCTGGATTTAATTAGTCAAAAGGTTAAATTTTGCAATCATCCATCCTTACAATTGTTCAACTGTAGCTTTAATAGCAAAATAAGTAAATAAATAAAATATACAAACAAAACACTGGATAATAAATATAAAGAAAAAACAGGCAAAAATTTTTAAATAATAAACTGAAATGTAAAATAGTTAGCAGGTGTACTTAAATCTTGGTTTGAGCTTCCTGATTTGGTTTTAATATATATAAATTATGTAACAGCTTTTAGCTTGTTAATATTAGAGAGCAATTGATTTTTTTTTTTTTTTGCACAGAAAGGACTTAAAAAAAAAAAAACAAGTAATTATCGAAGAAAAACAGAAAAACGTATGTTGATTAACATTTAAAATCTAGATTTAAAGATGTCATATATAGTTTAGCACTGTTTTAAATAAACCTAAAATAAAATGTTTAGGTAAGTTTATTCTTGCCTTAATTTATAAATAAAACAAAGCTAAAATTTATTTTTTAAGTTATAGAAAATTATAAATACATATAACAAATAGAAAAATTTAAAACCTTCATGTTTTTTTTTTTTAATTCAAGAAAATTAAATAATTATTATTTATTAAAATTTTTCAAATTTTGGATTGAATTATACAAGAAAGTAAAAAAAAAAAAAAAGTTTGGATTAAATAAATAATTAAAGAAAAAAATATTCCATAGGTTGCATCAAACCCAGGTCGTCTGAGTGACAGCCGCTTACTCTATCAAGTACACCAACAGAGCATTGACTTTTTGACGAAATAACTTATACTGAAGAATTACTAAAACTTTAAAGGCTTTTTTCTCAAAATTGTTTGGCTAGTACACACTACTGCTCTAATATGTTGTTACCTTCATAGCAGGGCTTGAAATTAGTGGTTGTTAGTTATATTTTGCAACTAAATATTTTGTTTTGACGAATACAATTTTATACCTAGTCATCACTTTGATGTGTAACATCTTTTTCCCCCTTCGGCGTGCAGCTATAATGCGCGATGAAAATAAAGGCACTTCTAACAAAGTAGTAGAATTAATTTCTTAGCTTTCTTGTAAAAAATATTAAAGTGTAGCACATTTTTAAAATGGAAAAAACTAACTAGGTATCAGTATTTTAAGTAATTATAATTTATGTATAATGTTTACGCGTACGTTTCTATGCGTAAATAACAGGTTTAAAATGGCAGCTTAGTACAACATAATGGCAACTAAGAAAACAATGTTAATTACCATTTGGCACCCAACTTGCTGATTCTAATTTCGACCCCTGCTTCATAGTATACTACAATTCCGTGCAATTTTGTCCCAATCTGAATTTTCCCATGTTGTGACCTCTCCTTGTCAGTGAGTCATAGGTTTACTTGGACATCATTATACGTTAAAACACTCTCTGACAAGTGTATGTTGGTTTTATTTATGCTTATAATTTCATAATTACCCATCAGAGAGATAGCACCCATCCCACAACACACACTTTTCTTCTTTTTAATAAATTAAACTTTTTTACTGATTATGCTTATTTATTTAGTTTTCCTTTCTGTCAATAAGTCGTGAATGGCTTTTTGATTTAAATATTTGAGTTTCAAACAACAAAAGTTCAGTGTTATTTTCGAATAACTAGGGTAAGTGCACCAGTGATTGACACTTTTAGAGCAATCTCTGATGTTTTCAATGTTCTAGTCGTCAGAAAATATTTTTATAAATCTTAAGTTAGTACATATGGTATGAAAGATATCCAGAACCATATATAATGTTAAAATATATACAATTGATAACAATTTTTTTTTATGCATTTTTATTTGACACCAACTCAATGTTCCAGTCATTGACACTGCCGGTTTTCCATTTTAACAGCAATTGGCCCCCTATGTTCCAGTGTTTGACACTGCTAGTTATTCATTTTACCAGTTATTAGCACCCTATGCTCCAGTGTTTGACATAAAATGTTAAAATTATTATATGTAAAATATATGATTTTATTATTTTTCTTATTTATTAATTATTTCGGGATAGATGTCAATTACTGGAGCATGCCAATCACCGGAGCACCTACCCTATTTATAATTTGGAAATGAAAATTTATTAGTGTAGGACAAAAATCTCTTGTATCTGCTGGTTTCATAAACATAATTTCACAACTACCCACTTGGGTTAGAACCAGGAGTGATTGTGAATTCATGAAAAAATACCTGCAATTTTTAACAAGAATATGTTTTTGTGTGGGTAGGTAGAGATCATATAATTTATTGCATGGAGATCCAATCCTCTATGGAAAAATATTTTAATTATGTTTAGAAGTCATACGAAATTTAACATTTTAGTCTTATTTTATGAATTTAACTACCAGAGAAACTGGAATTCTGGTACTGAAAATGAAAAAAAATTACTTGAAATCAGATAAAATACCTGAATACAATCACCTCTGGGCTAGTCCTTCCTCACTGTAAATTAATATTTTTACTGGTTAATATTTCTGCTGGCTGCTCTTATTGTTTATCTTTGGCATTAAAGAAGCAGAATAGTTATAATAAATATTTACGAGTTTCCAACAACATTAATTTAAAAGTGATTTGTGTTGTGTAACCAGGTAACTATTTATAGCTTATATATTCTTTTTTATATAAGCATCATAAGCAATTTTCATTAATTTAATTAGTAATTTAGTTTATGCTTTTTCATTATTAAGAAGTAATTTACTGACTAAAGTTTTAGAATTGGATAATTTAACAGAGGTGATTGTGTGTAAGAATTTTTCCTGATTTCAAGATTTTTTTTTTTCAGTCACTATTAAGAGAAAAATGTATATAATCGAAATTTAAAAATATATTTTGTAATTTACTAGCTTTTTTTTTTTTTTCCCTTTTTAATAACAAAAACTGTACATGTATTTTATTGATTACAATCATAAAAAAAAAAAAAAAAAATCTGGAGTGACTCCACTCGACTTTCTGAACATTGAGTAATTAACAGTTTTGTAGATAAAGTAAAGAAAGAGGAATTGTTAAACAAACAAAAGAGAGAAAACCATAATAGAGTGTTTCATATTTTTCTCCATACATTACACAATGTTTTATTTAACACTACTGAACTTTGAGCCCATAGATCTTAATGATAAAGAATTTTTCGTTGTGTCCCTGTAAAAACCTATAAATGCAAGATTCACCAAAATGCTTATAGTTAGTGCAACAGTGATTTATAATATTCATATAAATTTTCAGCTCAATTGAATAAGGCGTTTAGATGCTATCACACTTTTAAAAATTTGGTCCCATAGGCATAATGATAAAGAATTTTTCTTTGTGTCCCTGTAAAAAAAACTGTAAGTGCTAAATTCACCAAAATCTATACAGTTGGTGCAACTGTGACCTATAACATGTGTAAAAATTTTTTGCTCAGATTAACAAGGCTATCACACTTTTAAAAATTTGGCCCCATAGGCCATAATGATAAAGAATTTTTCTTTGTGCCCTTTAAAAAATCTGTAGGTGCTAAATTCACCAAAATCTATACAGTTCGTGCAACTGTGACCTATGGCATGCGTACAAATTTTTGCTCAGATTAATAAAGCGTTTAGACGCTATCGCACTTTTAAAAATTTGGCCCCATAGGCCATATCGTACTTTTAAAAATTTGGCCTCATAGGCCATAATGATAAAGTATTTTTCCTGGTGTCCCTGTAAAAAAAACTATAAGTGCTAGATTCACCAAAATCAATAGGGTTCGTACTATGGTGACTTACAATATACGTACCAACTTTCAGCTTATTCGAGCAAAGCATTTAGACGCTAGCGTGTTCATTCACAGACACACATATACATACATCATCGCAAAAATAGTGGAAACGGACTCAGGGGACCTCAAAACGTATAGAAACATCAAAATTTCAAATTCGGATTTTTGATGTGATTACAATACTTTCCTTGCTATAGTGTTCGGAAAGTAAAAAGTTAATCACATTAAAGTAAGGTCACAATGAGCCTTGATTTAATTTTACATTGCATTCACCCAATATCTACATTTTATTTAGAGAACATTATTTGTTGAATACAATCCTTCTTTAACTTTATCCTCTCGTTTTTTAATTCTTTTTCCCTTTCATTTCAATATATGAATTTCTCTGATTGTACCATAAACAATAAAACTAAAGTCACTTTAATGCAACTTAAATTTTACACATTAATTATAACATATTTTAAATATAATCAAACAGTTAATCTTAGTAAAAAATAGTGTCAGTAGGCCACATGTGGAAGTAAAACATTGTGCAATGCGCATAGAGCACTGCAAACGACGGTAAGCTGGGCTAAGGCAACAGAGAGAGAGTGATAAAGTTTTCTTGAACCGGAAAAGAGAAAAAAGGGTTGCCAGAAGGAGCGGGCGCGCTCGCATCTCGCCAAGTGGGTTTGCTAGGCACATCTTTAGCGCCTAAATGGCGATGCACTGCACACTCCCCCCGCAATGTCATTCATATAATTTTAAATAGGCCGGGAAACGTACAGTCCTTCCCGATCGTGTGACAGTTTGTTTCTCTTGACTGGAAGAGTGTTCTGGAAGAACAGTATATCCACCTGGAGGATCCATACAGGAATCTGAGTTTTGCTCTATAAAAGCAGGTTTTAGCCTGTCCAGGGAAATCGTGGACTTTTGTCCCCGCATTAATATATCGAAAGTTTTTGTACCACGTTTAAGGATTAAGAACGGTCCATCATACGGTGGTTGTAATGGTTTTCGAACCATGTCGTTCCGCACAAACACGTGGGTGCAGTCCTTTAAATGAGGGTGTACGAAGATGGATCGCTGTCCATGGCTGGAGGTTAATGCAGGACGAATAGAGGAAAAATGTTCTTTTAGCTCCTCAACTAGCTGCTTTGGGGATGTCTCGGGAGGTGAAGGGTTAAAAAATTCTCCAGGAAGACGAAGGGGGCTACCAAACACCAGTTCAGCAGTGGTAGCTTGGATGTCTGGCTTGTATGCAGAGCGTAGACCCAAGAGTACAGTGGAAAGTATTTCGGACCACCGTTCAGTGTCATGAGCCTTTATAGTTGCTTTTAAAGGACGGTGGAACTCCTCGATAAGTCCATTAGCCTGAGGGTGGTATGGAGAGCTGCGAATACGTTTAATTCCCAAAAGTGTGGAAAGAGATTTAAATAGAGAACTCTCAAACTGCCGTCCTTGGTCCGTCGTGATTAGGGATGGCACACCGAACCTGGAAATCCAACCATCGTAAAAAGCTCGGGCTACTGTGTCAGCTGAAATGTCTGCTATTGGAATGGCCTCTGGCCACCTGGTATAACGATCAATCATAGTGAGGCAGTATTGTTTACCACGTGATGGAGGAAGTGGCCCAATTAGGTCTAGGTGGATGTGATCAAACCTTAATGTCTGGTCAGGAAATTTGCCAACTGGAGTTTTAATATGCCGAACGACCTTTGCTTTTTGGCATGGAATGCAATGTTTTGCCCAATAGTTGCAATCTTTATTTATTGAAGGCCAGATAAAACGCGAACTTATTAGTTTAGTGGTAGCTTTAATACCTGGATGAGAATTATTATGCATCGTCTCGAAAACTTGTCGTCGATAGTTTTTCGGAATATAAGGGCGAGCATTGCCAGTAGAAATATCACAGTATAAAGAAACTGTGGAATTTGGGAGGATAATTTTCTTTAGCTGTAAACTTTGAGGTGTTTCAAGTAAGGACAATAATTCGGTGTCAGATTCTTGCGAATTGGCAATGTCTTTATAATCTATAGGATTTGGCATTGTTATTGATGCTATACGAGAAAGTGCATCTGCAGTAATGTTTTGAGAACCTGTAATGTGTCTGATATCCGTTGTAAACTGTGAAATGAAATCCAATTGCCTAATCTGTCGAGGGGAAAATTTGTCGGGTTTCTGTCGAAAAGCAAATGTTAATGGTTTATGATCAGTGAATAACGTGAAATTACGTGCTTCTAGCATATATCGGAATTGCTTAATTGATGCGTAAGCTGCGAGTAACTCTCTATCGTAGGCGCTATAGTTACGCTCTGCGGCCGAAAGTTTACGTGAATAAAATGCTAGAGGTTCCAGTTTGTTATTGTTTAACTGGAATAAGGCCCCGCCGAGAGCAAAATCGGACGCATCAACTTGGAGAACTAACTGCGCATCTGGTTTAGGGTGAGACAAAAGTGTTGCAGTCGACAACAGTGTTTTACAATTTATAAATTCAGTTTCAGTTTGCTCTGTCCACAAAATTTCGCGGTTGTCATTTTTTTTTGTACCCTTCAGATATTCATTTAGCACCGTCTGTGAGTGTGCCAAGTTTGGAAGGAAACGACGAAAAAAATTCAAAAGTCCGAGAAAACGTCTAAGCTCTTTAATAGTTTTGGGACGAGGGTAATTAAGAATGGGCTCAACTTTAGATTGTAATGGTTTAGTACCATTCTTCGAAATTGAATGACCCAAAAATGAAATTTCTGGTACACCAAAAATACACTTTGAGACATTAATTGTGAGGCCGTAAGATTGCAATCGCTCAAAAACAGTGCGGATATGAATATCGTGATCAGCTTCAGATTCACTAAATATTAAAATATCGTCTAGATATATATAACAAAATTTAAGATCACCTAAGACTTCGTTCATAAAGCGTTGGAAGGTCTGTGCTGCATTACAGAGACCAAAATTGAGATAGGGAAATTCAAACAATCCAAAAGGTGTGCATACTGCTGTTTTTGGTATGTGTTCGGGATGAACTGGGATATGAAAATATGCCCGAACAATGTCAATTTTAGAAAATATATTTTTTCCAAAAAGTGCGTTAGAAAAGTCTTGGATATGTGGGATTGGATATCGGTCTGGTATCGTCATAGAATTTAATTTCCTATAGTCACCAACAGGTCGAATGGAGCCAGAACTTTTAGAAACTACATGGAGTGGCGAGGACCAGGGCGATTTGGAGGGTCGACAAATGCCTTGGTCAATCATGAATTGAAATTCATTTTTTACCTCTTCATAAATTTTAGGGTGTAAGCGTCTAGGTTTACAATGTACAGGAGGTCCATTGGTCTCTATGTAATGTACTGTGTTGTGTTTGATGGGTGTGATTTTGGTTGATAACTTAGTCAAATTTGGGAATTCTGAAAGAATTTTATGATATTTTGTATTGCCCGAAATAACTTTAATTGATGAATAATCAGAGGAAAGTGCAGCAATTCCCAGGCATGAGAGCTTTGTTAAATTATCAATAAGCCGGCGATGTTTAAGATCTATCAAGATTCCGAAATGTTGCAGAAAATCTGCTCCTATGATAGGAGTTGGGACTGAAGCGATTAAAAACTTCCATTTATAACTACGTCGTAGTCCTAGATCTACACTAAGTAATTTAGAACCATATGTATAAATTTTCGAATTATTTGCTGCAAATAATTGTAAAGGATCTGGTGAAATTTTTTTTGAAGTATTAGGTACTGGGATACAAGAAACATCCGAGCCAGAGTCAATAAGGAATTTTGTATGAGAGTGTCTATCATGTACATACAGGCGACAAGAAGTTGTGGCTACCGGAGCATGTGTCGCAAAAATATTAGGTTCGATAGCCGTTTTTAGTTTTCCTGAGATCTTAGTGATGGATCGTTAAAACTACAGGGGGGTTTGCAGTTACGTGCATTTTTGCCAAATCTGCGATGATAAAAACAAAAATCTTCATTTGGTTGCTTGTTTGCAAAATCGCGGCAATTGTTATAAGAATTACGAAACGGCGATTTACTGCTTTTCCGCTTGTGAGAAGAATTTTTATCACTTAGGCGGGAAAGTCGTTCGATTTGTTTACTTAATGCATTTATTTCGGCCCGAAGCACGGCTATTTCGTTCGACGGTTTGATCGGCGTTTCTTGCTGCTCCGTCATCGGTAATGATCGCGTACATACTCCGCGATTCACAGCGCTTATGCCTAACGGGTCGGATCGTACCTCAGCGATTTTGTCGGCTAATTTGGCCAAGTTATCCAATGTTTCGGAGCTTACCGAAAGAATAGTTTGAATTTCATGCGGCAGACGTTGTAACCACAAATTTTTTAAGAAATCGTCGTTAAGGGAATTATTGGCAAGTTCCCGCATTTTCCGTAATAACTGGGAAGGCTTTTCGTCGCCGAGTTGCAATTCTGACAAAAGTTTCCTAATTTGTTTATTTTCTGAGTCAGAGAATTCTGAAATTAACCTTTGTTTCAGCGTTTCGTATTTATTTTCTGCAGGTGCATTGAACAAGATGTCTGATACCGCCGACAAGCTTTCGGGATCGATAGATGCTATTAGTGCATTATACTTTGTCAAATCCTGAGTAATACCAGAAATTTGAAAATTACTTTCGACTTGTATGAGCCATAATTTAATATTGTTTTTCCAAATCGGGGGTATTTTTAGGCCCACACGCGATATTTGGGAGTGTTGATCGCCAGTATTGTCTGTACGAGGCATATTGAAAAAATTGAACTCCAAAATGAGAACAAATAAATTTTAAGATAAATATAGGAATAAATTTAGATTAAAGAAATTAATATTTTGTAATAAGTAAAATTAGAATCCTGACCAAGCAAAATAAGGTTCAAACATCCTACTTTGAAAACAGCATGCGGCCCCATAGCGTTGAATCTTTACTCCACGTGTTCTGGAACGGGTCACCAGTAAAGTCACTTTAATGCAACTTAAATTTTACACATTAATTATAACATATTTTAAATATAATCAAACAGTTAATCTTAGTAAAAAATAGTGTCAGTAGGCCACATGTGGAAGTAAAACATTGTGCAATGCGCATAGAGCACTGCAAACGACGGTAAGCTGGGCTAAGGCAACAGAGAGAGAGTGATAAAGTTTTCTTGAACCGGAAAAGAGAAAAAAGGGTTGCCGGAAGGAGCGGGCGCGCTCGCATCTCGCCAAGTGGGTTTGCTAGGCACATCTTTAGCGCCTAAATGGCGATGCACTGCAAAACTAACTACGTATAAAAATGTTAGTTTTACCAAAAGTTTAATTTATAAATTCAATTTTATTAATTATTCACGTGTAAAGAAATTATTACTTTTTAAATAAAAATATCCAATCACAGGTTTTGTTGTATTAATAGGTGTGGTGCTGTTAAATGTAAAATTATTTTACCGTGGGATGAGATGAAATCACTCTGAAAGAAAAAATGTATACAGTGCATCCTAAGAAGTTTACACTAAAAAAATAATAAATAAAACTTTTTAAAGCCCCCCCCCCCCCCCAAAAAAAAAAAAAAAAAAAAAAAAAAAAAAAACAGAAATTAACAAGTTGTTAATGAATTTTAACAAATTCAATGCATGAATTTTATTAAGCATACAAATATAACACAAAGACGAAAAAAAAAAAAAAGAGCAATTTGAGTTTAATTTATAATAAACAGCATTTCATTCAAAAGCACTGCTTTTTACAAAATGTTTTCATTTAGTAGATTATTATAGTTACTACTGTCACCATCATGAATTTTCTAATCATATAACAAATGTGTGCAGGAAAAACATCATTGGAATTTTTATAAATTATTTTAGTAAAAATATTTAGCAGTCTTAC
Source organism: Salticus scenicus (assembly GCA_963930645.1). Classification (NCBI taxonomy): domain Eukaryota; kingdom Metazoa; phylum Arthropoda; class Arachnida; order Araneae; family Salticidae; genus Salticus; species Salticus scenicus. The sequence goes on from OZ005648.1 coordinate 131,708,683, forward strand.
TGTACTGTAACTTTTTCTTAGAGAAATTATTTTGGGGAAAAAAAAAAATTAAAACACAATGAAAGAATTTATTTATACATATTTAAGTATTTATTTGTACATAATTTATAGCACCGTAACAATATCTGTAATATTTTACACAAGTTAACAGTTTTATTGAATGAAAATTATAACAAAACAATAATAATAGAGTGTTATAATAAATTTGAAAATTTTCTCTATAAATTTTATTTTGATATTCAACTAGACAATATCGCTTATTTTGAAAAGCATTAAAAAAAAAAAAAAAAAAAAGAAAGAAAGAAAAGAAATCATCCACCTCTTTCTATAGAACAATATCATTCACATAATAAGACGTGATGCACATTACTGGGAACCAGAATTTTATGAAGCTTTGTACTATTACATTTTCCCCATAAATCAATATAAACATCTATCATATCAATAAATGCTTCATATTTTTTACATTTCTAATATTTTCACCATTTCCATTTTCTTAAATCCATCGCAACTAAAAATAAATAAATAAATGAAATCCTTATTTAAATTTTATTTTTCAGAAAATTATTCAACTCAATTTGAAAACATATAATTTTCTCAAACATAATTTAAAATCTAGTCATTTTTTCTCTTAACAGAACCATTTTCTTTTCATTTTGTTATTGTTTCTCATAAAAATTTAATATTTTACTGTGAGTTTTAAGTTACAAATGTAGCTGTGTATCAATAATTGTTTTATTAGATTTATTTTTATCTTCTGAAACATATATTTAAAAAAAAAAAAAAAAAAAAAAAGTAATTTGGTTCATACCTATATTATTATTTTAACTGTGCTTCGATGAAGAGCAAGGCATAAAATATTTTTTTTTTTTTTTTTTTTTTTTTTTTCAAAAATATGGCATATTATATAGTCTGCTATAAATTATTTTTAATTACTAAAATAATTACCTAAATTATGTATATGAAAATAATTGAAGAACTTTGAATTAAGACCGACATTTTGAAAAAAAAATTGTCTTCTTTTTTTATAATGAAAAGACATTTGGAAATAAATTATGTCATACACGAGAGAATATCTCACTTTTATACAAAATAAAAATCAATATTAAACAATTCAAAAGTTACATATAAAACGACAATTATAAAAATAATATATTTCTTCAAAAAAGCAAAAGCTGATTCATACCAATGTTGTAATGCATATGCAAAGAAAGTAAAAATATAAAAGCATATAAGTAGTAAAACTTAATGTATAACAAAAGTGTAATATTAAAATTTAACAAAGAATAAAGTGCATAACAAATATTTCAAGCTTAGAATAGCTGTATTCCATCACTGCTATGCAAAGTAAGTACTCTGCAGTCATACGATTTAGATACATTAATAAAAATATATTTTTGTGATATTCATGAGTCCTTGACAGCACATAACAAATAGCCCTTATTCTGAATTATACCACGACTTTTGACAACTACAGAATATCTAATAATCCACTTCATATCCCATGCTTGAGGAGAAATAATACCATGTTCTAATATTTTTTGAAGCATCTCTTTAGGAAGTATCACTGTAAAAGTAAAAAAAAAAACTTTATTAAAATATTTAGCATTTAAATTCAAAAGTTTTTATTAATACAAAAAAAAAAAAAAAAAAAAATTAAGTTCATGCCAGCATGGCAACACAGTGGCATTTGTCATCAAAATTACACACATAGATGACAAATTTTCACTTGAAACATTTTTAGAAGCCTAATTTTATTTATTTCTCTCTATTCCATGTATATATCAATATATCTATATAAATAAAGAGAAGTGTCTGTGTGTGTGTGTGTGTGTGTCTGTGTGTGTATCTGCGCTCTGGTGCTCACACTACTGATCGCAGAGCTTCCGGATTTGGCATATAGGTACCTGGGACCCTGCAGGTGTGCACCTCATCGAGATTTTTTCGAATATCGAATTTGAATTTTTTAAATTAATGTTTTTTCGATTTTAAACATTGGTTTTTATGTTTCATTTTTCATGAATTTATTCTTCGATTGTAATCCTCTGCGTATCTTAGCAATGGCTATATTATGCAATTTATTTTTTTATTTAATACATTCATTTAAAGGCGATTTTCTTTTTTTCTTTTTTTTAAATTATTATTATAATTATTGATTATATTTATTGAAAATCAAATGGTAATGCAATAGAAATAAATTGTTACGTTTATGTATACATTTTATAGTATAGCAACTTTTTTATTTTTCATTTTTTTAATTAATTCCTTTAAAAGAAAAAATCTTTTTTTTTTTTTTTTTAAATATTTATTGGGTGAGAAAAATGATAGTTTATAGTAGAAAGGATTAAACTGATTAAAATTCGTTTGTTTTTTCTGAATTTAATTCCTTTCAAAAGAAAATCTACTTTTTTATTTTATTTTATTGCACTGGTCGGAATCGAATCATAATATAGTGTAAATAACGGGGGCTATAAAACACATGGTTCAAAAACTAAAATATATAATAGATGCTGTGATACAGTCATCTTTAAAATCGTAGTTCTTAAATAACAGAAAATCCTCAAGTCGTCGATAAATACCCAGATTGAAGTGCCCGGGAAAGACTTTTCTGTAGACAGTGGGAAACTGGACCCGATGCAGTACGGGCATAAAAAAGAACTGCCTTAGGCGACGGATACCCGAAGAAGCGAGATCTAAAGTGATTTCAGAGGTTTTTTTGTTAAGTTTTTATATGTAATGTGATGTAAAAAATAAATACTGATCCATTTCTTTTGAAAATTCATTTAAATATAGTGACCAGCGAAGCGGGCGTAGCCTGCTAGTATCTATATAAATAAAGAGAAGTGTCTGTGTGTGTGTCTGCGCTCTGGTGCTCACACTACTGATCGCAGAGCGTCCAAATTTGGCATATAGGTATCTGGGACCCTGCAGGTGTGCACCTCATCGAGATTTTTTCGAATTTGAATTTTTTAAATTAATGTTTTTTCGATTTTAAATATTGGCTTCAATGTTTCATTTTTCATGAATTTATTCTTCGATTGTTATCGTCTGCGTATCTTAGCAACGGCTATTATGCAATTCATTTTTTATTTAATACATTCATTTGAAGGCGATTTTATTTTATTTTTTTCTTTTTATTATTATTATATTTATTGAAAATCAAATGGTAATTCAATAGAAATAAATTGTTACGTTTATATAAAAATTTTATACTATAGCAGCTTTTTATTTTTCATTTTTTTAATTAATTCCTTTAAAAGAAAAATCTTTTTTTTTTTTTTAATTATTATTATTTATAATATTTATTGGGTGAAAAAAATGGTAGTTTATAGTAGAAAGGATAAACTGATTAAAATTCGTTTTTCATGCATATTTTATTGCACTGGTCGGAATCAAATCGTAATATAGTGTAAATAACGAGGGTTCAAAAACTAAACTATATAATAGATGCTGAGATACAGTCATCTTTAAAATCGTAGTTCTTAAATAACAGAAAATCCACAAGTCGTCGATAAATACCCAGATTGAAGTGCCCGGGAAAGACATTTCTATAGACAGTGGGAAACTGGACCCGATGCAGTATGGGTAGAAAAAAGATCTGCCTTAGGCAACGGGTACTCAAAGAAGCGCTAAAGCGATTTCAGTGTTTATTTTATTTATTATTATTTTTTATTTTTAAGTTTTTATTTGTAATGTGATGTAAAAAATAAATACTGATACAATTCTTTTGAAAATTCCTTTAAATATAGTGATCAGCGAAGCGGGCGTAGCCTGCTAGTATATAATAAAATAAGATGTGTGTTTATATATCCGGAGCATCTCCTTATATTATTAAAATCTGTGCGCATCTGTCTGTCTGTCTGTGAGAAATGCCTTGTGACCGCTAAAGCTCCGGCGCTAATGGTCAGTCAAAAGTATATATAGAAAAATAAATATGTAAACCTGATCATAGTAATTTTATTATAGCTTTCATTGGTAACTTTTTAATTTTTATCGCTATTATGGGTTTTTCTGTAAAATGATATATTGAAACAAAAATAGATTTTTCATGTGTTTATTGTTTCTGTTTCTTTCTTTTTTTTAATATTTTATAATTTATATTTATTATGCCTTACTTGGCTTAAAACAGCTATCGCAAAAGTACAGTCCTTGGCGAAAAATGTCCAGTCTACTTCAGCATAAAAATTTAAAATAATTACAAGATAAAAAGAACTTTTTTTTTACCACATTTTTAAATTTCTGTTGAATCATATAAACCTGACAATTCTATGTATCAATAAATACTTTTAATATATTTTTTTTTTTTTTGATGAATTATCCCATCAACTTGACAGAAAATGATCAAATAAGAAATAAAGAGAGCAATTATAAGAAATTTTCAAACATTTATTAATTGAATAAAAGTATTAAAAGAATGCATTGTCATCATGTTCTCAGCTATTCTTAAAGTTTCAAATGTCTAGCTAGTCGGGAAGTTAGTTGAAAATCAATTGCAAGATTTGTACTGGACAAACAAACAAGAAAGTAAGTTAATAAAAGCAAGGTAAAATTACCCAAGATTATCTATAAGTATACTGTTATTATTTAATTTTAAAGTCATAATGACGTCATTTTCTCATATGCCCAGTTAAATTAATTTTTTTATTAAAAAAATTTTCAAAAATCGCTTGAAAATATATTTCTTTTTAATGTCGAAAAAAATGTACTTGTAAACTTTTTTTCAACAATTAAATTTAAAGCTGATATATAAATGGTTAATTTTAAAGCTATTATAAGATTATTACTTTCATAATTTAAGTAATTAAAAAAAATCAAAAATCAGAATTCGAGGTGCATCAGGAGAGGCCAAAATGAACCTCCATGCAAATTTGTGTAACTCTGTGATTAGCCATTTTCCTAAAAATCTCCTGATATATACACACAGACATCTACACTTTTTATTATACATATAGATAATCTTAGGATTTAAAAAAAAAAATTGATGCTGAAGGAGACCGGACATTTTTCGCCAAGGCCACTACTTTCACTTTTTTTCCCAGTTGACTATTTCTATTACACAAAATATATATTTGTTTCATTTGGTTTAGTGCAATCTATAGATGTAAAACTCTACTCACCTGCAATTTCCCCCATAGACGTAATGTATTTGAATACTTTTGAGTGTCCCTGTACACGAACCATTGGCTTCATCTCAACGAAAAGCTTACTCTAGCACCCCTGTATGATACACATTTAGAATACCGAGTTTGGAATTTCTGCAACTATTTGTTCTATAGATATGCTGATAAAAGACACACAGACATCCATTCACACAGACCATTCTTTAAAAACATGATTTTCATATTCAGAGGACCTCAGAACATGTAAATATAACAAAAACTCACGTAAAATGGAAAATAGATATAATGACAAAATGTTAGTTGTTTCATTAGACATAGAGCTCATAACATATTGTAGTATTATAGTTGGCGTAAAAATGCTGTTATTTTATGGTCGAACGGATAAATCAAATAAAATATAGGAAATAACGTACAAGTAAATATTAAGTATAGTACGTATAATGATGTTCATATGTAACTAGGATTCAAATATAAAAGCACTACATCAATTTTTTAGACACTGTCCATTTCGAAACTGTCATCCAATAAGCACTCAAATGCTTAGTGTATGCTGCTATTGCCTGCGGCAATGCCCAAAGGTAAGGCATTGCCACAGGCAATAAGGACATGTACCTTAGATCTCGAGTCTGAGGAAGACACTGTCATAGGCAGCAGGAACCCAAAGAGAGCTTTTGAGCAATTATGCTTATAAATTTCGCATGATTATATTTAAAATGCTTATAAATTTTAAAACTTTATTTTCCATTAACCTATGGTGACAAGATTAGAGTTCCTTTGTAATTTAATGGCATTAATAATTATTACAATTCCTTAATTATGGATGTAGTTTTATATTCTTTGAATATGAGGACAAAAATTTGCTATTACAGCTTTTTAAAAATTAGAAAAATGTCTTATAAAAAGGGATTATTCTCAGAAAATGAGGACATCTGGTTACAATAATAAATCCAGAAATGAAAGGAGCAAATTATTTTAAATTTATTTTAATAATTATTTAATTACTTACATTTATGAATAAAAAGCTACATTAACACAGCTGGATGCATGCTACTTTCTGTAACATGTGAATGAGAATTGCAAACGGGCTTCAGAGGCCTGATGCACATCCTTATGGGTTAATTATGTAGTCACCATGTATTTATTACATTCTACTTTCAATTATCCTAATGAAGATAATTATAATTCACTTATATAATGATTAGTATAAACCTATCTAGTTGACTATTTTTAAATTTGCTGTTATTTTTATTTCGGAATGTAATGGATTTATTCTATATGGAAAAGAGAATAAACTAGCAGATAGTTTTGTACGATTATTTGTTACAATAAGGTAGTGAAAATAACAAGTCAAGTTTGACAGGACTGAATTATAAAAATAATCAAAAATTGTTCAAATGAATATAACTAATTACAATTTAGCATAAATTTAAGAAAGTTTAAATTTCTTAATAATATACAACTGAGATACCCACAATTTCTTTAACATTCAAGGGTTTTAGAATGAAATAATGAATTTTAACATCTAACACTTGAATATAAAATAAAACATCTTATTAAAAGATACAAGTAATATTTCTAATTATAGTATTCAAGTTAATGTAAATCAACATATGTAAAAAATTTATTTATTAGTCCATTAAAATAATGCTGTATGTAATTTTATTTATGTAATTAAAATAATTGTTTTGAGATGCTTTCTATAATCATATAATTATGGATTTTAAAAAATTCCAATAGAAATATAATGCTTATTGGATGAATCATGTGCATGTGCTTATATACAGGGTGCGTAAGGTATTTGAGAACATTCATATATGTGGTTGTAATTTCTAGAGATTAAATATTTTCCTTCTTTTTCATTCCAAATCATCAATAGAGTATTATAAAATAACACAAGAAATGAAGAGACATGCAGTTATCGTCGCTATATGCACAAAAATGCACAGATTTAGAAATCTCAAACTTTCTCAACTGCGCCTGATCATTCGTACATAAGGTCCAACGTGAATTGGAAGCATCATATGGCAATGTTGGAAGCGTTGCAAAATGCAAAGAACATGAAGAATATTCAGACATTATTAGAACACCAGAATTTGTCCAACAAGTACAGGAGATTATTGATGAAAACCGTTTGATGTCCTTGAGAACCATTGCGAGAAAACTTAATGTATCAGAAGGCCTAATCCATTTAGTTGTGCACGAAGACTTCCATTATAAATTTTATGTTATGTGCAGAGGACAGTTTATGTCGGCACAAACTCAGGATCAGAGACTCATTCGATCAAAATGTCTCCTGAACAAACTCAGGTACCACAAAATTCCAAACATGTTGTGATTTTTTTTCTGACAAAAAAAAATTTAGATCAAGATCAAAAAATAAATCGAAGAAATGTCAGGTGGCTATACTCTGATCCTACAGAGGTTCCCCATGTTATGCACATGAAGTTTCCCACAACTGTCATGGTTTTAGGGGTTGTGAGCAATGAAGGACATGTTATGCCACCCCTCTTCTTTGAGAAAGGGCGTCGGACAAATGCTGCTGCTTATATCAAGGTTTTAGAAGAAGTTGTGAAACCGTGGATTGACAGTGCATGTGGAGATGGACCTTACATCTTCCAACAAGACAGTCCAGTACACAAAGTACACATCTTCCAGAACACAAAGCCATGACAATTCAAAATTGGATGGCTGTCAATTTTCATGACCATATCACCCCAAATTTATGGCCACCTAGCTCCCAGGACCTTAATCCCCTGAATTACTATGTAGGGGGAGTAGTTGAGCGAGAGACCAATAAACATCCCCATAACATTATTTTGTCGTTGAAAGATGCCATATCGTCTACAAGGATGAATATGAGCAACAGCATTTGATTCAGACATTCAGTTGTTTCCAACACTGTATTGAGTCAGTTATTGCCGCTAATGGGTATTTTATTGAATAATTGTATAGTCACAGAGTCAATCAACACTGTATAAAAATTTTATGTAAATATAATAAATTTTGCAAGAAATACGAATAAATTTGTTTTATTGTTAATCTGCCCTCAAATACCTTACGCACCCTGTATTAACAACGAGCTTAAAGAAAAAAATAACATTTTTAGATCACCCTATTTTAATTATCTAAATATTAAGTATTATGTGATTATATAAAAAAAGAAACTGAATAAATGCTCCAACATATTTTTGAACATACTTTTTATTTATTTTATTTTATTTTTAATGAAACATTAACAATTATGTCACAATATAAATTATTCACTATGCAATTTAATCTGCCTCAAAAAAGCAGTCTTTTCAATTTTAATTAATATATAACTATACTGATATTGATATACTTACTTTTAGGATCATTATGAGTTAACAGTTGTATATCATGATCATGTGCAAAGGCAGTCATCTCAGGAGGCATGACACAACATGATTCTAAATTTACTTGGTTGACACCAGGTTTCACCTACAGAAAATGAAACAAACAATACTAAATTAAATAGACAATACTACAATGAGCTGTTACTTAAAATACTCAATATTTTCATAATCTCTCTCTCTCTCTTTTTTTTTTTTTTTTTTTTCATAATTTTAAGAAATAGTTATTTTTAAAAATTCATATTTTTTTTTACTATAGTATTGAACAAAGTGAGTATCGGTCAAAATTAGAGCTCACATTCAGGTCTTGTTGGATCAGTAAGAGTCTTGTAACGTTCTTGGATACTTTAAGTATTTAGGTCTAGTCTCCTTTACAGAGTTCTAATATCCTGGTCGTTGCAGTCTATGATCCCTGTAGGGAACTGCCCTGAATCATGTAGTGTAACTTTAGTACACTTTAGGTTACTGTCAGAATGACTGGACTTCTTTGGAACCTGCTAACACACTGGACTTACTGGATTGTTTGGGTGTTGGGATTAGGTCAATTGACTGCAGTAGAGTCTTAGGTCTGGGGGCAGTGCCCTGCATGGGGGGGGTCTTTCTAAGGGGTCCTAGCCTATATTTACGCAAGGTTCAGAGAAAAACATGGAAAACTACAAATGGTTAGGCTGAGAAGTGCAACATGGGATTAAGCTTGGCCCCTCATGTCTACCAGCTTTGAAAGCAGAACCACTTGGCCACTAGTGGGGTGCCTAGATTGCTTGGGTCAATTGGAGGAGTTTTATAATAATGAGCAAAATATGAAAATATCTTCACACAGACAATAGAATAGTAGCTTCAAATTAATATTCAAACAACTACTGCTGTAGATGATATTACATCAGATTTTTTTTTTTTTATGATTCCTGGTAGAAAAAATAAAAATGCTGATTTTCTAAAACAGAAAATAATACTGTTTATCGCATTTAAATAATTTAAAACAGATTTAAATTTCATAAGGAGCAGGAGTTGTAGGAATTAATTATCCTCCATGTTCTTTTATATTATTTACTCACTCTGATTTCTCGCGATGGCAACAGCAAGGCTGATGTTAGTATACTGTCATGTGCTAAAAGAGAAGTTGATGAATTGATGAAGGAAACAGATGTGTTCTCGCCATTCATATTGAATCAATATCCTTTGATTTTCTTTACAACTGTTAAATAAATGTTTTTATTTGTTATTTAGGAGATTTCTTTATCACATAAGTTGATATTGTTGTTATATTTACTACATATACTTAATTTTAAAAAACAAAAGAAGAAGAAAAATACATTACTGTAAACAATGTTTTGGAGTTTCAATACCCAAAAATAGTCCAAATTTGGATGAAAATGTATAGAATGAAATAAGGAAATATTATGATGATTATTTTAAATGTGGGACATTCAGATTATTATACTTAAAAATACTTCTTGAAAAATACTTTTATGAATTTTAATATTAAATTATATAAATTTGGTAATTTTTAAAAAATGTAACAGAATAATTAAATACTAAGGACAATTTTTTAAGTACATATTTTGATGCTTCATTATTCATTCTAATTTGTAGATTTCCCCCCCCCCCATATTGTATATTTAATTTGTGTATTATTGAAAAACATACACAAAAGCTTACACTCTCTTTTGAATGTAACGCTAAATTACATGCAAGTTTGTTTTTTATTAATGGTTATGTAACTTTCATTAGCAATACCATTTAATATTTTCCTATTAAAAATTTCATGTATCATTTAAATAATTTCTAGTTAAAAACTTAAACTATTGAAGCTTCAAAATTTGCAGAATTTTATCAGAATAATTTATATTCACTAGGATGTGCTGTCCCCTGCTAGCTTCGTTCACCAACCCCAGAGGTAGGCTTTACCTCCCCTCTTCCATGATTTGTTTCACTCATTAACCCCTGCAGAGCTCTATCCACCTATTCGCAGCTTTGCATTTCATTGAATAGGAATGGTAATAATACATAACACAAACAAAAGGAGAATAATATTATAGAAATCCCCATATTTGATATCAAATTGAAATACAAAATACTTAATACTATAGTATTTTTTAAATGAAATAATGAGTCAAAAGTCTGTTTTAACGTTTGACAACTTAACAATTTGTCACTATTTTGGGCAGAAACATACACTAGCTAGACACACAAAATAAACAACAACAGCAGTAACTATTTTAAAACAGAGAAAAACTCATAATATCTAAATCATTTAACATTACAGTTTTAGTATATGACCCCCTTGGAGACTTTTAAAGTTTTGTCACTATTTGGCGATGAATTTTTTGGTATAATTGCTTGTTTAAAAAGAAATTATGAACTTATTTTTTCTAATATACATATTTTTTTACTTTTTTTTTTTTTTTTTTTAGGGGGGAGGGGGATTGATTTAGGACAATATGTTATATTTTATATTTATTTCTAATGTACAGCTAGGTTTAAAATGGTGCTTATAGCAGTAACAATGCAACTTTTTAAAGTGCATTTTTTCTAGAATATGATTTAGTGAGACACACTGAAATAAATAACTTATGTGATTATTGTACATATTTTAAACATTTCGTTATTTTTATTATTGTTATTGCACCATTTTATAATTTATCTATATATTTAAGGCATGGCTAGAGTTAAAATGGCTAACGTGGTTGCGGAAATGAATTCCTCGGGGAAAAACGTCCAAGCTATTTCATCTTTAAATTTTAAAAACTGCTAAATTATTTATATTAAAGATATTCTCATTCATCCAATAGTTTAAATATGTTTTGAATTAAAGACTAAATCTTTTATATAAAATGATCTAAATTGCTATCTCTTAAATTTTATTATTTCTGGGCTTAACCTAAAACTCTACAGCAATAGTTGTTTAACATAATCATAATATTCATTACGAAATCTTTTTCGCCTGATATTAAATCTGGATTAAATTTTTGCTTAAATTTTTAAAATGTCATTTATTTTTAAATGTTTTCACTAATATATATATATATATATTATTTATTTATTTATGTATATTTTTTTTATCTCTCCCAGGTATCTCAAGAATGCCACTTTTTCAATTTCTTTTTCTTTTCTTTTTTTTAATTTCTCCTCCCCTCCCCTTTTTTCTTTACATTTCATTTTCTAAAAGTAGAAAAAAAAAAACATGATAAATTACAATTCTAAATTCATTTTTTCACTGAAAATATCTAAGGCAATTGTTTTTATTTATTTGCAGACGATAAGTTTCTTTGTTACCAATAGCAATATTCACATTTATTCTACTTTATTCTTTACACTACTGATAACATCTTGATTTTCCTGTGAAAAATGGCAACATTGACAGAAAAAACAACATAACAAGAGAAACTATTTACAAGTTTGGCAAATACAGTAGCTTTGTTAATTAAGGCAATAGAAATTTCTAACCAAGCTTCCCTGGAGTATCCAACAAACATTGAAACCTCTCATGACACAGAGGACACTCCTGTTCATGAGGAGATCTGGTCACAGGCAAAAAAAAACCGACACCAGTGGCTGTAACTTTTTTTAATGTATAGAGATACAGAAACTCAAAAATAGCATCAGAAAAAAAAAAAAAAAAAAAAGGGAAAAATATTACACAATAATATTAATTATAACTTAAAATTTACTTAAACTAAAAATGCTTGGGTGAAATAAAGACCAATACAATAAAAAAATTATTTTTTACATTTTGTCATATTAGAATAATTGAATGCAAAATAATTTACTTTTATATCTGTATACTAAATCTAGTTTTATAACTGCCACCAAAATTTAAGTTAAGATATAAATCTAAACATGCATTTGTTAAAGTGCACTTGAAGAAAATAATTATTTTTTATACAGAACTTTATCATATTGCGCTTACTAAAGATTTATTTATTTATTATTATTATTATTAAGTCTGATTTTAAAGACTATATCTTAAACATGGATTTCATAAATAAGCATCATCACATTTTAAATTGAAAGTTATGAATCTATACTATAAATATTATTTTTACTGTTAGTTTGTTATCGACAAAAATATAATTTAAAGAAAAAAATGTATTTTTTTTTTTTAGGATACTGCTATTTATTAACCAGATATTTCTATCTAAAGAAAGAAATTTACATACATTGTAATTTTCATTTTTACTAACACTGTGTAGTTATTATGAAAAACATAATTTATTTTTTCTAATTTTGAAAATAAATTGTGAAAACAACAGTCAAACATTCAACAAAAAACATATGTATTGGTTTAGCTTTATTTGATAACAATTGACTACAACAGATACAAATATTTTGCTTTCATATTTACCTATAATGAGACATTTATGTAGAAACCATTAAAAAATTACTATTATTTTTATTCTTACTAATAATATTTGTTGATGATTGTTTACCACTGTGCTATTAAATTAAAGCTTATACAATGTTTTTCACACATACAGAAACAAATACTTAGATGCCACCTTTTATTTACACCACATTCTTTGTAGAGTAAATTTATTAAATATATAATTACGATTCTTTAATAAAAATGGAATGGAAAATAGGGCATGACCTAACTATGGAATAAATTTAAAAAGTGGCATCGATGCAAATATGAAAATTAAAATTGTATACATTTGTAAGTACTGTTACATACCTTACCTGACTCCAATTATATAACTGCACTAATTCTTCTGTATCCAAATCACTAAAACCAATGGTTGAAACTTTAGAATCTTCAGCTAATTTTTCTATGCTCATCCACAATGGTTTAATACGGTCTAAAGAGAATTTTTCTTCAGATTGTAAGGGAGGTAATGATAAAATCAAAGAATCTATTACTGTTATTCCTAATTCTTCCATAACTAAAATAAAAATAAATAAAATTGATATTTTTATAAATTATTTACAATTATGTATATATAAATGTCTTTATTTTCCAAGATTCAAAATAACTAACTAAATCTTAATACCTTTAAATTTTCTTTACTTTAATGCACTTTCACTCCGGGCCTGTAGCATCTTCAGTTATAATCACAGCTCGAGATATTTTCTTTCTTGACCTGATTTCAGCATGTACTGCCATCTGGTGTCAATATATATTTGTTCATGTCATTTCAAGCCCACCTATTGGTTAAGATTTCCACAGCTTCATGTTTGGGTGCATAGTTACAGTTTTCGTAATTTACAATTTTCTTTGTGTCTTCAGAATTAATCTCTGTGGGATGTTTATTCTTATTTTTGCTGATTCAATTTTTATTATTATTATTATTGGACGTAGCTTTTATTATATGGTATAGAGGTTGTAAAATTAGGTTTTGGTTTCTGGGCAATTTTTATGTGGTTGAGTTTTTTAATCCGGTTTTGATATAATTTGATACCTGATTATTTTCTGCATTTTTACATATTTCAATAATTTTATCCATTTCTAATTTTAATAATTTTTCGACAGAACAAACATTGATAATGCAGTTTATATATGATTGCATTACTGCTATTTTATACCTTAGGATCTTTTACATTTTATATTTATAATTTCATGACTATTGTAAGATTTCTTGTGTACAGTAGTGAGAATTTCGCTAAGGGTGTGGATTATCATAATGAAGAACAAAAGGATATATCAAAAGCAATGATACAACTGAAAATGCTTCAGGCCTAGAACAGAAATGCTTTAAAGAAAAGAGAAATTAAAGATATTAAAACTTAATGAATTAAATGTATAAAAAAATTATTTAAAAATAACTGTTGATAAAATTTAATGTTGTAGTATATGTAAATCACAATTATTTTTTCAGGTTAATTTTATACATATATGCTGACAAAAATTAACTATACATAAATGCAAAATTCAATGCCTTTTATACAGAGGCATCAACAGAAATTTTTTCAGAAGAAAGACAAACTTAAAATTGTATGAGATTCACACATTGGGGTGATCTACAAAAGTTTCTGAATACTTTAGAAATTCAGATTAAAACAGTTGATTGATGGAAACGATTAAGCAAACCTATATATAAGCAGCTGCTATAACAAACTTTCATGCAAGTAATTTAATCTACAACACATTATTTATAAAAAATATATACAGCTTGTTTCAAGCCAACCTAAATCAAAAAAACTTTTTATTAAGTTGACCCAAACTTGATTTGCAGGAAAAAACTAGAACAGTTTTAATTGGCTCTATTTAACTAATATAAATTTTACTTGGCAATATAGTTTTAAAGCTTCAAATATAAGTAAAAATTAGCACTGGCCACCAGCCATGTAGCCACATACTGTTAAAAAGTGGCCAATAAATTTGCTATTGGTGACCATCACAGTAATGGCCACTTTTCAGGCTGCCTGCTGCATTGTTTAAAAAGGGTGTTTATCAGTTTTTTGCCTTTGACTGAGGCTAAAGCCTGTATATTGATGTATATACCCAGGTAACACATAACGCTGTTATAGCGTTGCAAATAAGTCTGAACAGTGAAAAATTGGTTACGTTATTTTATGTCCGTTGAAAAATAGTTTTTATTTCGCAATATTTTCACTGAACAATTTCAAATATTTATTCAGTAATAAAGAAAACCTATAACAAACGTTGTTTTATGGTTGTACTTTTCTGTTATTTTTTCGACGTTTTAAAATAGGTATTTTATTAGTTTTTGTTTTCCTTTTTGATTCTAATAAAAAATATGTTTTTTCAACGAATTAATAGGTACTTTTTTTAACTCATTATTTCCGTCAAATGACGTTGAATCTCTTCAACTTGATATCGATACACGATTGTGAATTTGGCGGGATGTGCGTATTATAATTTTCTTTAGAGTTTTAGAAGATGGTGTGCTGCGAAAGAACTTCTAACATGATAAGAAAGTGAAGCTTTCGGCAAAGTCATTAACTAGTAGTAGATGTTCTTTGGCTTTCGGAAACCGTAACTAATGAAGCGTACCATATTGTACGCTTTCTCCCGTTCTACATGCGAAAACGCCAAGTATATTGTGGCAAACCTTAAAAGCGTCTTACGTTACGACGCGCACCATTTTGAGGAAAGTGAATGTGATGTGAATGAAGCTATGGCTTTCCTGTTAAATTGGTATGAATGTTTTCTTTGAAACAATAATTAATTAAACGCAATTTAAACCTTTTTCGTCGAAAGAGTAGTGAAAGGTATATTACAGTTTACGTAATATTCAAAAAACTTGCTAGCTGGTTAGCTCCTTAAAAGCTCAAAGTTATAATATTCTTTGGTTTTGGGTTTGTTTACCTGCTAGCATAATATTAAAAATTCTCTTCTAATTGATGATGGTGCATATTTATTTAAACAAGATTTTTCAAGTAATGAAGTGAGTGCTTCTTTTTTCCTTCTTTAATTTTATGTTTGAATTCTTGTCTTAAATATTCAGGGGTCGGTCTAACTTTAAATATTTAATGCTCTTTTTTAAAACAGTACTTTTGTAAAATTTTACTTTTTTCATATTTACTGAAAAAATATATCTATATATAATGTAACGCTACTATTGTTTTATTGAACGAAGTATATGCAGTAATTTTATATTATTAAAAACAGGTCTTATATACACAAAAGTTATACTTTTTGAAAAACTTGTTTTCTACGAATTTAAATTTTGTGAAGGGAGCAAAACTGACATTCACAATTTCGGCTTAGATTTATTTTATTTTATTATTATTAATAAAATTATTACATTTTTGATTTTCTTTTAATTGAAGATTTCAATTTTTGTTTACATTAAAAAATATTTCCAATTTCTGCTTTGATTTATTTATAACTTTCTTCTTTATGTATTAATATAGAGAAAGTATTGGATTCGTAAAAATTTTCGACCTCGGGTTTTTGATGAATTTACACGTTTTGAGAGCTGTAGAACACGATTTGACCATTTTTAGAAAATGTCTGTCTGTCTGTGTGTGTGTGTGTGTGTGTGTGTGTGTGTGTGTGTGACAAAATTTTGTGGCAACTGTATCTCAAGAACTACTGCACAGAATTTCATACAAATTGGTATGTAGTTGCACCTTGACATAAATTAGTGCCTATCAACTTTTGGTAAAAATTGTCTTACAGGTTGCGTGGCCATCCCGCTTTTTCTAAATTTTTAACACAGTGATATACGACAAAATTTTGTATAAATGTGCATAAAGAGAATTGTTTTTTAGTAATCATTATGAAATTTACAAGAATTGTTTATAATAGAGATAGTCAACTGGGAAAATTTTTTTGTATGTGTAGGAGCCTCGTCAACCCCCCTGGGGGGGAAGTCCCCCCTCGAGGGGAGTAAATTTTCAGATGGGTATCTTTCAGATGGGTATCTTTCAGATGGGTATTTATAATAGAGATGGGTATTTATAATAGAGATAGTCAACTGGGAAAAAAAATTTGTATGCGTAGGAGCCTCGCCAGTCCCCCCTCGAGGGGAGTAAATTTTCAAGATGGGTATCTTTCGAAAGGTCTCGTCAATACCTTTAAAACGAATGGTTGAACTATAAATCTGTGATAATTTAAAACAAAGTTATTGATTTTTTTTTTACTTTTAACAAAAAAAAAAAAAAAAAAACTTAGAAAAAAAAAATCTTTTTTTTTTTTTTTTTTTTTAACGAAATTTAACCAGACTTGGTATTTAGTTGGCCCCTGACATAAACTGAGGCTGATTAGATTTGGTGATCAATCGCTCAACAGGTGGCGCTGTGATCATTTTTCTAAATTTTTAACATGGCAGTACAGGAAAAAATTTTGTACAAATATACATAATCAGAGTTATTCTTAACCTGTGATTGTGAAATTAATATGAATTATTGATAATAGTAGTAGTTAATTAGGGGAAAAAAAATTGGGTCATCGCTTCCCCCCCCCCACACCTAGGGTGAAGTACCCCCTCCGGGGGGTGTAAATTTTCAAGATCGGTATCTTTCGAAAGGTCTCGTCAATTCCTTTAAAACGAATGGTTGAATTATAAATATGTGGTAATTTAAAACAAAGTTATCGACTTTTTTTTACTTTTAACAAAAAAAAAAAAACCTGAAAAAAATCTTTTTTTTTTTTTAATATTGTTACTGCGTGAATTTGTATAGGAAAATATAGAAGAAAGTCTTGTGGTGGCCACAACATACTAGTTTTATTTTATTATTAATAAAATTATAACCTTTTTGATTTTCATTTAATTGCAAACTGTAATTTTTGTTTACATTAATTAACATTCCCATTTTCTGCTTTGATTTTATTTATTCTATTATTATTAATAAAATTATTATCTTTTTGATTGTATTTTAACTGCAAATTTAAATTTTTGTTTACATTAATTAACACTGCCAATTTCCGCTTAGATTTATTTATTTTATTATTATAATCACTAATTATTATCATTTTGATTATCCTTTAATTTCAAATAAATACTCTTAGCTAATAAATAGACAATCACAGGGATCTAAATGTTGGTTTACTGAAATTTTAAATATTCGATTTTTTTATCTTTACTATTATTAAATTGTATGAATTAAATAATTGTATGAACTAAAATTTACATAAATAAAATATTTTAATTATTAAATTAAAAAAATTGTATGAACTAAAATTTACATAAATAAAATATTTTAATACAATTTTAAAACATATATAATTTGTATAGAGGTTCTTTTTTTTTTTTTTTTTTGAAATCTATGAATGTTATCTATGAACTGTTTTCCCACATGGATACATCTCAGTATCTGTTGATTAAAATTTCACTGAACTCCATAAAAAATTTATTAAGAAAAATAGTATGTTCTCAGTGGCGGATCCAGAACTTGACTTTTTTTTTTGGGGGGGGGGGGGGGCTAAGATTTTTTCAAAGTGTTATTCTACACCAATAAAAAATTTACAATTGCAATATTCAAGAGTGAATGTCAGTGTTTTTTTGTGGGGGGGGCTTCAGCCCCCTAGCCCCACCCCCCTTAAATCCGTCACTGTATGTTCTATCTAAAAGCGCATCTTGCAGTTATTTAACATGCACTGAAGTTTTATACAGCTTCTCAGAATAAAGGTTTTATATATATAATTAACAATTTTAATTAACAGATGTTGAGATGTCATGTAAAAATATCTGAAAGTGAGTAATGAGAGCATCGCCTGTCGGCTGATACACACTCTTAACTAATTCAGCATTCGTTTTTATATTGCATGTCTCACATATCAAATTTAGTGCAGTTGTATGTGCTATGAAATTTAGCTTTCCTTGAAAAACGGAAGTTGAAAATTTTTACGAATCTAATATTTTCGTATATTGAGTATTAAAAAAGTAATAAAATTAGTAATAAAAAAAGTCTAAACATTAAGTAAAAAATAATTTTTTTTTTTTTTTTTTTTTTTTTAAACAAGGGAATTTTTTCTTTTTTAAATTATTAGCAATATTTTAGAAACAAAAATTCAATGGATATATGGAGATAGCTATTTTTCTTGGATTTCAACGTTTATAAGACATAAGAAAAGCTGTTGAAAACTGATATAAAAAGCACGACAGTATTGCGATTCTGAACAACCATTTTACAACTGTTTTGTTTAGGTTATAAAAAAAAGACAGTATTTCGATTTCGTACGACCCTTTTACAACGGGTTTTTTTTTACGTTGTAAAATGTATTAAAACAACTGTTGAAAGATGAGGAAATCAACGAGAGATATTTTCAGATTATTAACGTTACGGAAAAATGATAATTCAACGGAATGCATTGCCGTTTGTTCAACGTTGAAAATACCATACTGTGCTACCTGGGATAGCTACTTTCAGAAGAAGGTTCTTTTATTTAATAAAAATTTTCACTTGCTACAAGCAATCTATTCACTGCATTAGCATTTTAAAATTAGAAGATTGTCACAGCTTTTAAAAAACTTCTTTATTTTTTTACCCTATTTTTAAAAATCTTGTGAAGCCTTGGTCTACTAATTTTGTAAAATTATCTAAAAAAAATTTTTTTTTTTTTAAATTTCAATTACATCATTGAATTCAGCAAAAGAAGATAATTGACTGAAATATATATGTACAGTAGAAGATCTTTATAATGCAAATCAAGAAAACACAAGATTGTGCGTTACATAGAATTTTACATTATAGATCACATTTCACACATCTTTAAACTTAACACATAAACATGGCCAAATATGTCTAAGACATATCAAAACAGAGTAGGGTATTTTTAAATTACATTCCTTGGAACAAAAGTTGGGTGGACCATAACTTTCATTGTTAAATTTATTTATAAACATAGCTCATATATGCCTGTACCAAATAATTCATTATATTACTCATCCCCCCCCCCCCAATCTAAAAAAAAAAAAAAAAAAAAAAAAAGAGAGAGAGAAAGAAATTTTAATTATAGCAATTTTTACTTTCCGAACACTATAGTGAGGAAAGTATTGTAATGTCAAAAATCCGAAATCGAGATTTTGATGTTTCTATACGTTTTGAGGTCCCCTGAGTCCGTTTTCACTATTTTTACGATGATGTATGTATGTGTGTGTGTATGTGTGTATGTGTGTATGTGTGTATGTCTGTGGGTGAACACGCTAGCGTCTAAACGCTTCGTTCGATTAACCTGAAAGTTGGTACGCATATTGTAAGTCACCATAGTACGAACCCTATAGATTTTGGTGAATCTAGCACTTAGTTTTTTTACAGGGACACAAAGAAAAATTCTTTATCATTATGGCCTATGGGAGCAAAATCTTAAAAGTGCGATAGCATCTAAACGCCTTATTCAATTGAGCAAAAATTCTATACACATATTATAGATCACAAATACTCAATCTGTATAGATTTTGGAGAATCTAGCACTTATAGTTTTTTTACAGGGACACAAAGAAAAATTCTTTATCATTATGCCTATGGGGCCAAATTTTTAAAAATGTGATAGTGTCTAAACGCCTT
This sequence comes from Salticus scenicus, assembly GCA_963930645.1. Classification (NCBI taxonomy): domain Eukaryota; kingdom Metazoa; phylum Arthropoda; class Arachnida; order Araneae; family Salticidae; genus Salticus; species Salticus scenicus. The sequence continues at coordinate 131,729,090 of OZ005648.1, forward strand.
ATTAATCCGAGCAAAAAAATTGTACACATGTTATAGATCACAGTTGAACTAACTGTATAGATTTTGGTGAATCTAGCACTTACAGTTTTTTTACAGGGACACAAAGAAAAATTCTTTATCATTATGGCCTATGGGACTAAATTTTTAAAAGTACGATAGCATCTAAACGCCTTATTGAATTCAGCTGAAAATTTATATGAGTATTATAAATCACTGTTGCACTAACTATAAGCATTTTGGTGAGTCTAACATTTATAGGTTTTTACAGGGACACAACGAAAATTTCTTTGTCATTATGATCTATGGGCTCAAAGTTCAGTAGCGTTAAATAAAACAACGTGTAATAGATGGAGAAAAATACTCAAACACTCTATTATGGTTTTCTCTCTTTTGTTTGTTTAACAACTACTCTTTCTTTACTTTATCTACAAAACTGTTAATTACTCAATGTTCGGAAAGTCGAGTGGAGTCACTCCAGATTTTTTACTTTCTTCTATATGTAATATAGAGAAAGTATGTGTGTATGTGTGTATGTGTGTATGTGTGTATGTCTGTGGGTGAACACGCTAGCGTCTAAACGCTTCGTTCGATTAACCTGAAAGTTGGTACGCATATTGTAAGTCACCATAGTACGAACCCTATAGATTTTGGTGAATCTAGCACTTATAGTTTTTTTACAGGGACACAAAGAAAAATTCTTTATCATTATGGCCTATGGGACCAAAATCTTAAAAGTGCGATAGCATCTAAACGCCTCATTCAATTGAGCAAAAATTTTATACCCATATTATAGGTCACAGATACTCAATCTGTATAGATTTTGGAGAATCTAGCACTTATAGTTTTTTTACAGGGACACAAAGAAAAATTCTTTATCATTAAGGCCAATGGGGCCAAATTTTTAAAAGTGTGATAGCGTCTAAACGCCTTATTAATCTGAGCAAAAATTCTATACACATATTATAGATCACAAATACTCAATCTGTATAGATTTTGGTGAATCTAGCACTACAGTTTTTTTACAGGGACACAAAGAAAAATTCTTTATCATTATGGCCTATGAGACCAAATTTTTAAAAGTGCGATAGCATCTAAACGCCTTATTCAATTGAGCTGAAAATTTGTATGAATATTATAAATCACTGTTGCACTAACTATAAGCATTTTGGTGAATCTAGCATCTATAGATTTTTACAGGGACAAAACGAAAAATTCTTTATCATTATGATCTAAGGGCTCAAAGTTCAGTAGCGTTAAATAAAACCTCGTGTGATATATGGAGAAAAAAACACTCTATTATGGTTTTCTCTCTTTTGTTTGTTTAGCAATTCCTCTTTCTTTATTTTATCTACAAAACTGTTAGTTACTCAATGTTCGGAAAGTCGAGTGGAGTCACTCCAGATTTTTTTTATTAAAAAGCTTTGAATTAAGAAGATGAAGAAAAACAAATGTACACTTAGTTCTTTACAAAATAACTGTATTTTACAAAGTGTTCTTAGCTGCAAAATTTATTATTAATGTCTCTGAAGTTGTGATTATATAGAGAATTACATTATATAGAATTGCGTTTTAAAGATCTTCTACTGTATATATATATATATATATATATATATATATATATATATATGGTTGCATTTTTTGTGTAGTATTTAACAAAATATACTTGCTTTGCTTTATAAATATCAGTCAATTACACTTAGAATTGCACCTTAAAAACTTTTTTAAAGTATTTATAATTTTATTATTATTAAATTATAAATATGAGCACATTTATTTGGATTGTTTAATTTTATATTGCTACTAATGTATACAAAAAAAAAAAAAAAGGCTTTAACCTGTAACTGGGGACGTTGGTCTCCAAGACCACTTCAAATATTTTTCCTATCACTCCCATTCTTCTTTTAGCTTGATTGGATGGATTTCTTTTGCAACACTGACCTTGATTTTTTATTGGCTAGAGAATTTTGCAACTGCTTCCTTTTGAAATCCTTTTATTTTTCTATGGACCTCACATCCCTCAGTGCGTTGCATTTTCGAGCATTGGGCCTGCGAAACATTATTCAGCCTTCTAATCTGTGTCATGCAGATGAGTTATAAAGGATTTTAGAAGAAATAGGAAGTGATTTTTGCGACGTTGAAGAGTGTTCAGAAGAATATAACCAAGAAAGTTCGCATTCCATGGATTCTGAAATTATTGAATTTGACAATGAGAATATATAAACAGAGACTAAAATCACTTCAACTAAATATTATTATGGGAAAAACTGATTCCCGTGGTGATCTCTTAAGCCGCAAAAGAATGTGCGAACTCCTGCACTTAATATAATTCATCTTTCAAGACATCAATCCTATGGAAACTTAGGAAGAAAAGTGACTCCAAAAGAGATATGTGATCTCCTTTTTACGAATGAAATTTTGGTGAGTATAATGAAATGGACAAATGTGAAAATAGAAAAAAGTAGAAGAAATTTTTCTGATTACCAGTAAAGCTGAAATTTCTAACACATTCATTGAGGAATTGCGGGAGCTTTTAGGTTTGCTTATATACACATCTATCTTTAAATCTAACCATGAAGATATTAAATGTTTTTTTACTATAGACAGAACTGGTCGAGATATATTCCGTGGAATTATGTCAATCAAGAGATTTAAATTCTCGATTCTAAATTTGCAATTTTATACGTAATCTCGATGACAGACAAATCTGCAAAATATCAGATCCTGCAGCCATTATCTCTGAATTATTAAATTCATTTATTGAAAATTCACAGAAGGCTTACACTATCGGCACCTGTGTTTGTGTCGATGAAATGCTTGTAGGTTTCAGGAGTAAATACCGGTTCAAAATGTATGTGCCTCAAAAGTCTACAAAATATGGGCTTAAAATCATGTGTCTAACTGATGCTCATAATAGCCATATATATAATGCTTACTTATACTGCAGAAAAGATTCTGATAATATTGCCATGAACCCATACAAGCTATTTTATGGTTAAGTAAACCAATTTTCAACACGAATAGGAACATTAAAGCAGATAACTGGTTCTCTTCTAAGGAACTTTTATCAGAACTGAAAAAGAAAGGTTTGACTTATGTTGGAACTATTAATAAAAAGAAAAGAGAGATTCCTAAAGAGTTCCTTCCAAATAAATCAAGAAAAGAAAACTCATCATGATATGGATTTACAAAGGAGTTTACACGGACTTTTTACATACTAAAAAAATGAAGAGCTGTTGTTCTCATATCATCTATGCATCATTCTAAAGAAATCGATTCTGAAACTCAAAAAACAGAAATTATTGCTTTTTATAACAGAACGAAAGGTGGGTTCGATTCATTGGATAAAAAATGTTCTATGTATTCCTGCAGCAGCAGAACAACAAGCTGGCCAATGGCGATTTTCTATAGATTATTAGATATGAGTGCAGTTAACTCCTACATTTTGCATCAAAGCTACTCCAACAACCCAGTTATGACAAAGATTGCATTCTTACACGCATTAGCATGAGATCTTGTCCTTCCTCAAATACGGATTAGAATCAGAAATCCAAGAATAAATCACAAATTACGGACAACAATGAAATGTATCCTAGGAAATGAAGAGGAGACGGAAGATAAAACAACGAGTTGCAGTGAAACAAAATTAAATCCAAGAAAAACATGCCATCTGTGCCCCTCAAAGAAAAAAAAAAAAAGGAAAACTGCATATTTATGCATATCTTGCAAATCTCCAACATGTTTGGAATGTGTCAGGAAGCTGTGTAAAGAATGTGCTGAAAAACATGATGAATAAATTGTTTCTTTTCTAAAAATGAAAATTGTGATACTTAAGGTATGAAATTTTAATTAATTAAATATAAAAACCTTTAAATGTACCTCATGTTACATCGTTAATATTTTCATCTGGGCGCCCAGATCTTTTCAAACAATTTTCATATGTGCCGGATCTCTTAGAGTTGTGGTCTTTTATAGATTCCATAAGTTGATTCCACATCCGGTTAGGAGCCATTGCGTCACTGTCATTGCACACATCAGGCGTTGTTGCGATTTCTATGGCTTCTCTAAACATCGCGTAATTATAATTATTGTAGTCAGCTATCTTTTTAGTTTTTTCAAAATTTATTATAATTTCTTCATTATCGAAAGTTTTAGCTAAAGCTGTATTTATTTTTCCTGTTTTGATATTGTTTTTATGTTCTTTGAGTCTGGTTTTAATCTTTATTTTCGTTACACCGATGTATGAACTTGGTTTATTGTCTTGGTTATTTGTGTACGGTATTTGATAAATTCCGGCAGTTTCCAAAGGGGGATGGGGTCTTTATCATTACGTATTAGTTGAAAAATATTCGGGTTAGGTTTTATAGGGATATTTATGCCGATTTTATTTGCAGTGCTTTTAATTTTAAAACTTTAAAAACATTAAAAACACGTTAAAAATTACCTTTCGCTAGCGCTTTCTGCTGCTTCACGCAGCCTTCTTCAGGCGTTTACACTCTTGTGAACCATCGCATGTTTGGCGGCCGTATATCTTCTTCTCTCTTCCTCTCTCCAAGACATTGCACCACCTTGCGTCGATTTCTGTTTGGTCGGTATTGCATGATCCCTTATTCGCTAAAATTTCGACTGTTTCGCGTTTTGTGGCATAGAAATAATTGCTGTAGTTAGCTAATTTTTTATAATTTTTAAAATCTATTTCTATTCTTTCTTCTTGGTTTATTTTGGTTAAAGCTGTGGTTATATGGCCATGTTTTATATCATTTTGGTGTTCTTTAATTCGCATTTTTATTTTTCGTTTCGTCATTCCAATGTAACAGCCGGTTTCTTGGTTTTCTTTAGTAAAGTTTATTTTGTATATACCTGCTGTTTCTGAAAAATCTATTTTATCTTTGTCATTTCTGATTCTCTGGAAAATATTTTTGTTTGTTTTTATTGGTACGTTTATATTTAATTTAGCGGCTTCGGTTTTAATTCTATTCGCTATACCTTTGTTATATGGAATCGGGGGATATATTTCTGTTTTGGTTTCTGTGCATTACTTATGTTATCAAGTTCTTTTATTCTATTTTTATAAAGTTTGTTTATTTTAAGTAGATTTTCATTAGAGCATACGTTTATTGCGCAATTTATATAGTATTGTATTGCAGCTGTTTTGTATTTATAGGGAGTTTTACATTTCGCATTTATGATTTCATTGCTATTATTTTGTTTCCGGTATACTGTGGTTTCGAAGTTTAAGTTTGGTGTTTTTATTATAGTAACGTCTAAGAAGTTAATGAGGTTTTTATTTTCTATTTCAAGTGTAAATTTAATATTTGGGTCAATTTTATTTAATTTTTCAAGTGTTTTTTCTGGGGGGAAAGAGTTAGTGTTTATTATTGCAAATATGTCGTCTACATACCTGAACCAATACTTTATTATTTGAAATCTTTTAGTATATTTTCATTTTCTAATAATCTTAATTTAAAATCTGCTATTAAGCCTGAGATGGGCGATCCCATCAGAACGCCTTTATTTTGTTCATAAAATTTGTCGTTGAATCTGAAGTAGTTTTCGTTAAGTATTAGGTTGTTGGCTGAGGTTAAGGTTTGACTTATGTCTTTGTCATTATATTTTTGTTTTATTTTTTCGTTTATAATTTCGTTAATTTCTTTTATATTAATGGATGGATATAAGTTCACTACTCGAAGCTGACCATAAGATCGTTAGGTTCAATTTTTACTTCTTTTAGTTTTTTTATAAAGTCGTCTGTTGAATTTAAGTTGGTGTTTGAAGGGGGAAGAATTTCTTTGTATATGTTTTTCATGTAGTTTTCTAGTTCATATGACGGGCTTTCTCTTTTACTTACTATGGGTCTAAATTTTGGTGGATTTTTATGGTCCATAAATTTTCTTTTATAATTTTATTCATTTTTTCTGTTAGTTTTTTATTGGGATCTTTTTCGAGGGGGGTAACTCCTATTTCATCTATTGCATTTTCCATTTTTTCGTTATATTCGGTGCGGTTAAAGATGGCTATTTTATTAGTTTAGTTTTATCAGTGAGTACGCATGCTATGTTATTGTTTTCTTTAAGTGCTTTTAAGGCTTTTCTGTCTTCACAGTCATTACTATTGTATTTAATTTTTTCAGTAATACTGTTTTGCGCGATATTTCGTAAATTATTTTGATGGTTTTTAGGGATGTGTTGTAAAGTTGATTCTATTTTCGCTATGGTATCTTTTATATCTATTGGATCATCTAGAATGTATTTATGCCCAAGTTTTAATAATTGGTCCTGGTGTGTGGTAAGTTTTGTATTTGAGAGGTTTAAGTATTGGATTTCTTTTGGTTTATTTCTATAATTTTCTTGTGGTTCATTTTTAAGCCACAAAAAAATAAAAATAATAATGTGGCTTAAAAATAAACCACAAGAAAATTATAGAAATAAACCAAAAGAAATCCAATACTTAAACCTTTCAAATACAAAACTTACCACACACCAGGACCAATTATTAAATGTCTTGGAGAGAGGAAGAGAGAAGAAGATATACGGCCGCCAAGCATGCGATGGTTCACAAGAGCGTAAACGCCTGAAGAAGGCTGCGTGAAGCAGCAGAAAGCGCTAGCGAAAGGTAATTTTTAACGGGTTTTTAATGTTTTTAAAGTTTTAATGTTTTCACCTTTTTAAAATCATTTTAAATGGCTTTTAATTTTATTCGATGCTCCGCGATCGTAAGGTATGGAACAGGTGAATTTTAAAGGGTTTTTTTTTAAATTAGGTATACAGTTACTGGCTTTTAATCTGGTTTTAATTAGTTTTTTAATAATTTTGTTAGGGTAACCCGCTTTTTTAATGAAAACTATAGAATCTATAAAAGACCACAACTCTAAGAGATCCGGCACAGATGAAGATCGTTTGAAAAGATATGGGCACCCAGATGAAAATATTAACGATGTAACATGAGGTACATTTAAAGGTTTTTATATTTAATTAATTAATGCGTAAAGTGCTTCAGTATAATTTAAATTTTATTTATTGTATGTAATTTTTTTTATGTTTTGTGTAACATTCAATTTTTGTATATTAAAATTTGTCTTATACATTAAATTAATGAAAAATACTATTCAAATATAAAAATACTCCTTATTTTGCTTTATTTTGTTTCATATTCCAAAACATATATTTTTCGTCAATAGATTTGTGTTAATGACAAAATTGCCTGTATGAGGATTTTGATTGATGGTTAAAATGCAAAAATAATGATCTTTTACCACAAAGTAAATGTTCATAATATACATGGGTGAAATCTTAAATTAATATTTCTATTATTAATTTTTTTATAAATTTTAATGTAATGCGGTCTTGTAGACCTCACGTCTCCTGTTACGCACAACTTTTCACCTCCCCTGTTACGGGTTAAATAGAATTTCAAAAATAATAATTTTTTAGAAATATTTATTAATGAATTCATCAACCGTGAATATTTATTTTAAGTAAATTGGAGTGTAAAGGTTGATATTTTTATTTACCAACTATGTGAAAAATATTAGAGCCGGGAATCAAACCCGGGCATCTCCGCTTAATGCACGGATGCTCTACCACTGAGCTACCCTGGCTGACAACCAGCTATGTGAGAAATGCCTAGCTGGTTGTCAGCCAGGGTAGCTCAGTGGTAGAGCATCCGTGCGTTAAGCGGAGGTGCCCGGGTTCAATTCCCGGCTCTGGTATTTTTCACATAGTTGGTAAATAAAAATATCAACCTTTACACTCCAATTTACTTAAAATAATAATTTTTTACTGATTGGAATTTACCAGAAGGGTGCAAGTGCCACACCTTGCCTCATATGTGCCAATGCCCATATTTATACAATGGACTTTATAAATGTGTTTAAAATACTTATTTTTTATTATATGTCTTAAAATTTACAAATGTTTCACATAAAATATGCATAAAGGATAAAATTACCTTGCAAGATTGATGCATTTAATTCTTCACAACTGAAATTTCCCAAGAATATTTTGACTAAAAAAAATAATGTTATTGATTAAGTAATTAAATTTGGATTTATAATAAATTAATTTGAAAAATAGATTAGAAAACAGGAACTCACCTGTAATTTTAAGATTCATCCTATCTTCTTCTTTTACTTTTATATGATTTTTATTACTGCACATCAACGCATCTACTGCCTGCAATTTAAGAAGACTTTATATGAAGACAAATTTATAAATAAACGAATATAAAGTTGAGATGGATTCAGTTAAACATACTTTAATTTCCTCCTCTTGAGATGCAGAAAGATACGAGCTAAATGTACTTAATATGCTTTCAAACACCTGCAAAACACAGAAGTAAAATTTAAGCTTAAATTCATTCAATTATAAATAATAATAATAAAAATAATGCTATTTTTTAAAAATGAAACTTGAGTGCTATTTCAGTATAAGTGTGTAATTCACATGAGCATTCATAATTCATAAGATGTTGCAATCTAGGAATTTGAAAAGTTCAAACAAAGATCACATAATGTTGTCGTCTAAAGTGTTTATGAAGAAGCCTAACAGTAAATAATTTTCATTGCTGTGGACTCAGAATCACATCACTTTGTATTATAGTAATATTTTCTAATAATTTTCAACATTTAAATAAACCAAAATTGCTAAAGAGTATTTTTTTTTTTTTTTTTTTAAATAATGATTTTTTATGATTAAAAAAGAAAATATTACTAAATGTAAATGGTGATATTAAAAAAATAAGAAAAAATTAGGACATTAACACAGTGATATAAGAGTAATCAGCTGGCTGAGTATTCAGTATTTGGCAAAACAGTTACTATTTGGCTTGCTGAATATTTGGCATTTGACCAAAACTACTATTAGGTAAATCCTTAGTCGTCTTTAAATAATTTTTCTTGAAATAGTTAATTAATAGCTTTAAGTATAAATTTTCACTTGTATTTGCATTACATACCATCAGAATTATTTAAGTAATTTTAAATCACATTTCCTATTTTGTAGCAATAAAAATAACTCAAAAACTTTCTGAAATTCAGTAAAGGTCAGGATTTGGTTTGTTATTCAACAGTCATTTTTTATATACTAAGTCTAATTAGTCTGGGACCTACTGCCTAAAATAGATTCAATAATTTTAGTTTATTTTACATTATCAGAATGTGTTTCGCAAATTTTATTAGGATACAAATGATTAACTGAAATTTTATCTAAAGAATCAATGAAGCAGCATGCCTGGGAATTCTTTCTTATTCTTCACAGCAAACAACCATTTTTTAAAGTAATTTTTTTGAATTTTCAAATGTATTCTATTTCAAATACATGCTTGTTCACAAACAAGCATATTTCACTCGCATCTTCTATTATAATGGAAAAATTACCTATGGATATACTAAAATTATCAAATCAATTATCAATTATTTCTTTATGAGAATTTTAGTGTGTAGTACCACACAGCTCACTGTTCTGAATATCTTGACCATGCAAGACCTTATGTGCTTCTTCTCTCCTCAGGTGAAGGTAAGCGGCTGTCTCGACAGCCGTAGTAACTTCTCAAGCCTGTGATGATGATGATGTACTTACTGAACAAATTCTAAAAACCATGTTAAGTATTGCTTGATATAACCAATTGTTATCTATTCAAAGAATATGGGTAAAAAAAAAAAATAATAAAAGTCAACTGGGGTAAGTGTAGCAAGAGTCAATATACTTTTAAAATGGTCTTCTAGAATGCAACTTAATTTCAAAAAGGTTCAAAAGTTTCTAATATTACAGTAACAAAAAGTTTGCACAACTGAAGTAGATAATTTATTTTTCATGCCAAAAGTTACACTGCCAAGGAATTCAGAAATCAAATTTGAAGTGAATTCATTCAAATTCTGATATCTTTTGATAACTAATTAGATTATATTTTTGAGCCTTGTAATAAAGTGAACTGAGATGCCACACCCACCCCAGATTAAAATGTTTTAAGGGCAAATATGGCACCTCACCTACAATTGGTTTACCTACAGTAGTTTTTTTTTTTTTTTTTTTTTTGTCAACACGCTAATGTGAATCTTCATTATCTGCATTATACCTTAATTGTAACCACCAGCTGTGTATTAGCTAGCTGTAATTTTTTTTTTTTTAACTATAAAAGAAAGCGTAATGAATATCAATATGCCTATATTCTCTCTGTAGAAACAGATGATGAAAACAAAATAATGGGACCAAAATGCACGAATGAAGCTATTCTGAATGATGACATTCTGGCTGTTTTACCAAATCTAACAATAAAAATTTGCTGGTATATGGACTCGGTACCAGTTTTATGAGACTATGTACAAAACCCCAAAACTCAGTTCTTTTTTCCCCTCAAAATGTAGTTTTTTACTTAACAAGTACCATATTCACACGTTATACTAATCCTTTTCTGTATTCTTATCATATAAATACTTACCCATTAATTTGTTCTTTAATTACTTTTTGAAAAGTTTTCCTAATTCTTCTTTTTGTAATAAAGTTACTTTTCGTTCAATTTTTGGAAGACTCATTTCAAATGTCCCAGAAAATTTTTATAGCTAGTAAATAATAGTACCAATTCAATCACATTTTCCAAAAGTGTATTTGTCATTTGTAAAAGTGAGAAAAAAATTCTTCCACACTTATCCCTTTTCAAACCATATTCAAAGACCAAAGTAAACTTTTGTTAAAAAATAGTAACTAAAAATTAAAAAATAGAGAATATAGGAAAATGTAGGAGAAAACAATAGAATAAAACTGTTTTCAATAGTAGTAATTTCTCTGGTAATTAACAAAATTTATGATTAATTGCAAATAATTGTTGTAAAAGGCTATTATTTAACCACTAATCAATACAATTCATAATTTTTTCAAAGCTGATTTGCGAAATATGCAATAATTTTGCAGCTGATTGCCTAAATATGAGATCATTTCACAACGATTTGTCATAAATTTAAGTACAGTAGAGCCTCTATTATCCAAAACTTTCGGTTAACCAAAATCCATTTTTAAAGCTTTCTTTTTTTCTTTACTATTCCATTCCTTGTGTGCAAAATCCATTTTAAAAGCTTCCCTCCCCACCCCTTTTTTATTTATTTATTTTTGCTATCACATGCCTTGTATGCAAAATTCGCAAATATTCCTTGTGTGCAACAAACAAAATCTTTTGGAAATATGTAAAGAGTATGAAGGGTAGGTGCTCCAGTGATTGACATGCTCCAGTAATTGACATCTATCCCGAAATAATTAATAAATAAGAAAATCATATATTTTACATAAAAGAATTTTAACATTTTATGTCAAACACTGGAACATAGGGTACTAATAACTGGTAAAATGAATAACTAGCAGTGTCAAACATTGGAACATAGGGGGCCAATTACTGATAAAATGAAAAATTGGCAGTGTCAATTACTGGAATATTGAGTGGGTGTCAAATAAAAATTCATAAAAAAAAAAATTGTTATCAAATGTATATACAGGGTGGGAGGAAAGTTCTTGCACAATCTTTGTCGAGCTATTTTAGCCCATTATAAAAATGTATTTTTGGAATTTTTTGTTTATATTTATTACTTGTCCTTACATTTTTATAAATTTTCAAAAATATATTTTTTTTTTACAAAAATATGTCTACGAAAGATAAAACAGCAGCAATAATTAGCCTTTGGAAAGATGGATCAAGTGTTGCAAGCATAAGTAAACTTCTTTTGGTACCAAGAAGAAGCGTTTATTATGCTATTAACTGATATAAACAGTTAGGTACATTCTGTTACAGACCTAAATGTGGTAGACCAAGGTCAGCTGACACACCAGCCAATAGGAATAAAATTAGAAAGACAATTCTAAGAAATCCCCAACGTTCTCTTAGAAAACTCGCTAAGGATCTTAAAATCAGCACTTGATCTATTAGAAACATTGTTAAAAACAAGCTACATCTTCACCCTTATAAATTACGAAAAGCTCATTTTCTTAATGACAAAAATGAAAGCAACCCGGCTCAAACAATGCAAGGGGATAAAGCATTTGATCGCAAACGGAAGACACCGTCAAGTTCTCTTCAGTGACGAAAAGAAATCCACCATAGAAAGAGCCCATAATCATCAAAATGATAGGGTACTTCTACGTAAAGGGACAAAAAACAATTTCAATGTGTCCAGATCTCATTATCCAGTCTTATTAATGGTTTTGGCAGGAATTCATTCTTCTGGTAAAACTCTTCAGATTTTCTTGGATAAAAACGTAAAAATGAAAGCAAGGGATTATCAAAAAGATGTCTTGGAGCCAGTAAAAGCATGGGTTAATCAGCATTTTAAAGGAAATTCCTGTACCTTTCAATAAGTCTGGGCACCAGCTCATGGAGCAAAATCAAGCCTAGAGTTTGTTGAAAAGAATTTTCCTAACAGTTGGGGGAAAGATATTTGGCCCAGTAATTCCCCTGATTTAAACCCCTTAGACTACTCAATCTGGTCCATTCTTGAAGATAAAGCTTGTAAGAAGAGGCCTGCTTCAATTCAGTCCTAAAACGTGATTTGAAGAGAGTGTGGAATGCAATTACTCCTCAGATGCTAACGAGCATCATTGATGATTTTCCCAAACGTATTGATTTATGTATCAAGGCAAACGGAGGTCAAATTGAAATGTAACTCATCTGTTTGTGTTTTTTCGACAACGGAGCTTTTATAATTTCCAATTTATTAATTTGCTTTTTATATATTTTATAAGTAATAAAATATTTTGATTGTGCAAAAACTTTCCTCTCACCCTGTATTTTAACATATATGTGGTTCTGGATGTCTTTCATGCCATATGTACAAGCTTAAGATTTCTAAAAATAGTTTCTGATGACTTCATTAAAAACATCAGAGATTGCTCTAAAAGTGTTAATCACTGGTGCACTTACCCTACTTAACTTCAAAATTAAAATTAAAGTGATTTATTTTTGTTTCAATCGTCTATTGCTTTGTTTTTATTAAGCAATTGTCACCATAATAAGAAATAGTGCATTTTTTTTTTTGTCTTTAATCTTAAAATAGAAGCATCCTCGATTATACGAATATTTCGATTTTTCGAAAGATGGTCGGCCTTAATTACTTCGAATAATCGAAGTTCTGTTGTTTCACTAATTTCTTAAACATGCTATTTTCACTGCTAATCGATAAAATTCGCAATTTTTTATAGAGCTAATTGATACAAAAATTCGCGATGCTTTCACGGCAGATTGTCAGAATAAGTAATTATCTGCAAAGTTACGTTTAATTGAAAACAACTGGTAATTTATGCTATAATTTTGCCCTAATTGATAAAATTCATGCTTTTTTTTTTTCAGCTGATTCCCAAAATTCGCGATGATTTTGCAATCGATTGCCGAAACATGAAATCTTTGGCTACTAATGGATGAAATTTGTACACTTTTCAAAACTGAATCCCTAAATACTCAAATATTTCGTCACTATTCTATGAAATTCGCACTCTTTTTAAATTTTACTCCTGAAAAACACAATAATTTTGTAGATGAATTCGAAAATACAGGATCATTCCATCGCTAATTATCGGTTTTTTACATTTAATCGCAACTAATTGCTAAAACTGGCTATTACTATTATTTTTATTTATTTTTTCTCCCTATCGATAAAAATCCCATCCTTTATCAAAACCAATTCTCGAAATACGTGAACGTGATTATGAAGCGACTGATTGACAAAACACGTAATTATTATTTTAGCTGGCTGCTAAACGACGAAAATCGTGCTCTTTTCAAAGCCGAATCCGAAATACAAAATCAATTATTTCACCGCTAATCTATGAAATTTGCGGGGTTTTTTTTTTTTTTCCCTCCAAAGCTGAATCCCGAATTACGCAATAATTTTGCAGTGGATTTCGGAATAAGAAAAGTGCATTTAATCTAGAGTCAAGAAGTTAAAATGGAGCTGGGCTGGCTGAGCACCTGAGAGAAGAAATGATGATAGATGGACTACCAAAGTCTTATTTTAGATTATAAGAGAAGAGATAAGAAAAGACCATTGTGTCGTTAGAGAGATGAAATTGTGAAGTTTGGAAAAGCAGAATGGAGAATTGCAGAAATCAGGGCAGTTTGGAATCACCTAGGAGAGGCCTTCATCCTGCAGTGGACTGATAAAGGCTGAAATTGATTATGATGATGATGAATATTGTTAAAATAAGTATTAATTCGCGGCTAATCGATAAAGTTCGAGGTTTTTTTTTTTTTTTTTTTAAGCTTATTTCACGCTAATTAACAAAATTTATGTTTAATCACAATTAATTGCTTATATAGGCTTTGTTTCGACGCTAATCGATCAAATTTTCGATTTTTTCACAGATAATTTGCGATATTTGCAATAATTTTGAAGCTAATAGCCGAAATATAGGATCATTTGTTACTAATCGTTAGAATTTACATAATCGCAACTGACTGCTAAAAATACATTATTTAGCTGCCATAAATCAGCAAAGTTTCTCTTTTTTTGAACCTGACTGCTGAAATATGTCATACATCTCGCGCGATTTTTGAAAAGAATTCATTTAAAATTCGCCGATTTTTTGAAGGGTCCATTTTCACTTTTAGATCTGAAATTTTATTAGAATGTAACCTTCACTATAAAAACTGAGTTGTCACATATTCAATTATCCCAACAAAAGTGATACAAAATATTCATTTTCTTTTACTTATTGTAGACATTTTGTCCGTTAAAGTTGGGAGAGACTCGCGTGAATATACGGACTAAGACACCACACCACAGAAAATCTCCTACGGAGGGCATTCCTCTCAGGCCTAGAACCCCCGCAAAGCCAATCAGCCTTAACAACTAAACTACATCACCATTACTTCCATTATAGTACAATTGTTTTGAATCCATTATTTATTTCGACAAATAATTGAATAATAAAATAATTTTTTGTCAGAAAATTTTATTATTATTTTTTAAAGATTTTTTTATCATTTAGACAACTGAAAACTTGAATGACAGTTTTCCCTTTATCCCCCCCCCCCCTTTCAGCTTTTGATTCTAATTAATGGCAGAGTTACAGACTACAAATGCCTTGCAAGAGTTTTTTTTTTTTTTGTCTACCTATTTATGCGTGTTGTACAATGATTCCTGTGGTTCTTCAGTTGGATTGTTAAAATAATTAGATTTGTTATTTTCTCTATTTTCAAGAAGAGACATTCCAGCGCTTTCATAGATAACAAAAATAAAAAAAACTTTTCCATGAATCATGTTTCATCAGGCAGCTGTTGTTTAAAGGTAATATCAGAAGTGGATGATTGTATAATGCCGCGATCTCCGTCAAAGTGTATTGGATAAAAAGGTGAAATAATCTATTTAAAAAAACTTTTAAAACCCAAATTCTTAATGTATCGTATCACATAAATCTTTTCAAAGTTAGAATAAAATTTAAGTTAAAAAAAAATAAAAAGAGTAACTTTTTTGTTTATTAACCAAAAAAATTGATGAAATTTGAAATGCAAGTTGGTCTTGTGGGGTACAGGCTGTATATTGTATTTTCGTGTTCGTGAGAGAAAATTAAAAAAAAAAATTTGAAAACTGCAATTTTTAATCCCACTTCAAAAACATGTGACTTAATGTGAAGCAGATATTTTTTTTTTTTTTTTTTTTTTTTTTTTTTCTCCTAACGGTTTCCATACAATCTTCTGCTGTTGCCATCTAAAATTCATACTTTACTTAACTTTAAAACATCTAATTGTCCGATCGATAAGCTGTTTAATCCATCGAATTCACAAAAAATTTCCCTTTCATTTGGTACCTTATTTATAACGATCCGTGTTTGCAATGATCGATAGATGGCGCTTTTTCAGCTTTTATTGTTAGTAAATATAATAGCCACGTGTATTTATTATTGTTCTATTTGTGTTACTACTTAATATTCGTGCTATAATTTCTCCGCCATTACATTATGGAAAATTGATTGCTTTTGGAAAAAATATTTCAGTTTATTCAAAGTTTGATCGGAAGTAGATTTTTAACTGAAGCTGAACAAATATTAGCTTCAAATCATCTAGTTAATTCTTTACTTCCATTAGCCGAAGCAACTGAAATTTTAAATTTGTCATTTGGAAATAAATGGAAGCTTAATTCAGGATTTCTTGATCCTTTGGAGTTACACTGTAGCACACAACAGTATGTGTTATCTCTTTTACCGGATTTATTAATTTTTATTCAATAAATATATGTGAAACTAAACATCGGCAAGCAATGGCGTCTCGTCGAAAGCTATTCATGTTAATTGTAATTTCACCTTAGCCCACCAGAGGGCGAGCATTTCTATGTCGCGGATACGACTGATATTTCTAATTTATTTTCCTCGTTTTAAATAAATGTAAGTTTTTTTCTTTCTTTTTTTTATTTTGTCGGAAAAAAAAAAATTTGGCATCAATTAAATTATGTTGAGATTCACAAACATACCGTAGTGAATGACAAAGTACATAAGAATTTGGGGGAAAATAGGAATTATAGTACTTATATATATATATATATATATAATAGAAACTCTGTGGACCCACCACATTTGATCCAACTTAAGGGATAAATGCTACACCCAAATAATATTTAAAGAAAAGCCAATCTTTTGAAATCTGTGACATATTTATTCCAGATTGATTTTAAAATTATTTTTCAGTATAGTATTATGCACCAAATAATGAAAAATGTACTATCACAGCTAAAAAAAATTATTTACTTATAATATTCATTCAAACTAAAACTTCATGCCACACTTACCCACATCGACTAGAAGTACCACTTTTTACTATCCATATCTTGTCCTTTTTTTAAAAATGGGGGAAATTCTGACAGAGGTGAAAGCTTTAAATTTAGAATAAGCTCTTGGGTATGAGATGAATGAAAGAGTAGTTACCTAGCATATTTGATTTAAATCTGGCAAATATAATTCTATTTTGGCGCAATAAGAAAAATAATGTGACTTGCATTATTATTGTATACCTTTAGGTTTGGTAGGCTGAAGCAGAATCTTGTTTGAAAAATTTATTTTTGGTTCTAAAAAGATTATACCAGCTTAATATATATATCATTAGTGAGCTTATTCAATTGTTAACAATTTTTCATAAATAAATACAAATTTCTGTTTTTCACCACCTCCATCAGCTTTAGTAATCCCCAACATCATTGGAATCTTTGCCAGTTAGCTTTATAGCTGATTTCAGTTTGTAAAACTGAAATCAAAGGCCTTTTTTAAAAAAATCAAATGAATTGTCTTTTGATTGAGCGATAATCTCTGTGCTAATTGATAATTAATAGATGAACTTCAAAGTGTGATAGAATCAGAACTGTGGAGCCGGAAGAAAAAATGACTGATTCCTAAAATTTTAAAAAGTCTGACTCCTTCATACATACATATACACAAACAATGTGCAGTTTATTTCGTTAAAATACATAAAAGAAAACTGCAGAAAGAGGGTTTTCAAATAAGATCTTAATGGCAGATTGTTTACATTTTTTTAGATATACAAAATTAAAAAAGAGTATGCCAAAATTTAAACCAATCAGCTTTCTTTTTTTCTTTTTTTTTTTACCTCACCACTCTGAATAGTTTATCTTTTGCCAGTCCTAAGCCTGGATGAAGTGGGAAGGAATAATTTTGTATATACAATGTAATTCACTCTCTGCAGCCAAGGGTGCAAAAATATAGAAATTCAGTTACTGTTCAAAATTGCAATATATAGGTTTGTATATATATGTTTTTAGGGTTGCACTATATGTATATGTCAGTAAGCTGTTGTAGGTCCTGAAATGGGAAAAAGGCACCACCGAGTGGGAGTTTCACATGGTCGGATTTTTGAAGGATTGCGAACCAGCTGGTCACCGAAGGTGAATAGTCTATAACAATAAAAGAAGATGTCTGTCTCTGTCTGAGCATCTATACGTTCAGAATCTTCACAGAATAGATTCCTACCCACGAAAGAGTGCCAAATCTGCAGTGAGGGTACTCTAAATGCAGAGCACTTAACATCTTATAGTGGACTAAACCGTAATGCCCAAATGAGAGGCAACCTGTGTCAACTCTACTGGCAAGCCAGGACTCAATCTTCTTAACCTCCTGCAAACTGTCCTTGCCTGAATTTTATTCTTTCTGCTCTTGCTTTTATTCTGCTTGTGTTGTTGATTTTGTATGGATTAATCTTTTTTTCCAACAAAGCCATATGAAAAAAAAAAAAAAAAAAAGTTTAAATAAAACCTCTGCATTTTTTATTAAATTACTTTTTTCTAAAACAGATGCTGTCAAAAGAAAATATATCAAAAGTATTATTATGTTAGTAGAAAATCTTACTTGAACTTCTTGATTTCACAACAGTTCTTTCAAGAGGGGCCCTCTCTTCAACTGTGGTGGTGCAGTAAGAGCTTTCCATGTGACTAAATTCTTCCGGCCTGTGCTTCAACACCACTTTTAATCAACATTTTGTATTGGCTTGTTGCCATTATACAATGATAAATTATTCAAAATTCCTATGATTTCTCACTGTATTATGTAGGTTTGGTTATCAAAATTAGCTAATTTGCAAACTTTATCAAAATCCACCGATAAGCCGACACAAGATATTAATTGAAAGTGGCGATAATTTTTTTAAGCACAGGGCAGAAGAATTTAATGGCACAGAAAGTTTCCACTGCAGCACCACAGATAAAGAGAGGATTCCCTCTTGAAAGTAGGTACTATGGTGAAATCAAGAAGCTCGAGTAGGATTTTCCTCATATAATAATGTTGATAAAGTGCTTCTTTTATAAAATAAGTAAATATATCAAAAGTGTTTTAAAAACTAAATAATTAAAAATTAAATTTTATCTTTTTGTTCCACCCCCTTCTAAAATCAGAATAGCAGATAATTAAATTTAATAATGGAGGAATATTTTTAATAATAAATCTCCTTTATCATATATGACAGCTTTAATAGATTAGAATCTTTTGAAAAAATATCTTCCTTAATTAATTATAAACAACTTTTCTTGTTATTGTATCTTGTGTGTTGGGGTCCACAAATAACGAATACGTAATTAATATACACATTTAATCACGATAAACTACACAAATAAGCATTATATACAGGAACACTTAAAGTTACCGTACGCTAGTACGTCAGAAGAACAACAACCACTAACATAGAGTTTATACGTAGAGTTCACATTGCACAACACAGAAACAGCG
Organism: Salticus scenicus; assembly: GCA_963930645.1. Lineage (NCBI taxonomy): Eukaryota > Metazoa > Arthropoda > Arachnida > Araneae > Salticidae > Salticus > Salticus scenicus. The sequence continues at coordinate 131,748,280 of OZ005648.1, forward strand.
ACCTCGTGCGGTCAGGCACGATCGGAACATGGAACAAAGTCTAATACATGACACTCCTCCCCCCTAGGAATAAACCAGGGGTCTGTCCAGGTTTGTTTTCCAGGGTCCTATTTTTGTGAAAAATTTTCCTATTTTTGTGAATTTTTCTTATTTTTGTGAAATTTTTTTTTGACATAGTTATTATTTTTATTTTTGTGAAAATTCATTTCACAAATTCTATCTACATACACATATGTATATGTAAGTTTCATCTAGACAGTTTCAGGGGGGCGCTGTGCCCTGCTTGCCCCTTGACAGAAAAAATGGCACCCTTCTTGCCTTTAATATAAAAAAGTTGCATCCTTACTTCTACATTTTCAGACAAAGCTGAATTTCCATCCAAATTTTCAGAACTGAAAATTTTGTTCACATGAGCTTGTGAACTTGAATTATTTAACCTTGGTTTCTCAATTGGATCATTGGGAAGTAAAGTTTCTGCATCAGCTACATTTCGTTTAAAAAATTTTGTAATAGCATCGCAGCCTGTAGCATCCGATGATCGTATTTTTTTAACATAATAATCCGAATTACGGGAATTTCCTCCCGTAACTGGCCTACCTCGCTTCATATTTATTGAATGGAAGCGATAAAATTACTGACAAATACGAAATTACGAAAATACAAAACCACACATATCTATAGTCGCGCTACTCCACAAACCCGAAATCCAAACTAAACATAAACAAACACAACACGGTAAAAAGATGTTGCCAAAATATTTATGTAATTTTCCACAGAAAAATTTCATCCCATCAAGGAGAGGTACGCCACACCCATTATCGTGTCTGACGTCATTCCTTAACTAATCAGCGTGAACTCGGCGAGAAATGAAGGCGTGGTTTTAGTGTCATGTAGTACCGATAGCGACTGGTACGAGAACATGTTTATATATTGCTGAGCAGATGTTTTTGCTCGCTATTATTTTATAAATGCTTTGTTTTTCCGAAAATTTTTGGAAAAGTTTGTTTATCTCCGATTTGAATTTTGTGAAGGGTCCGTTTTATTATTATGGATTTTTGTGAAGGGTCCGTTTTATTAACATAGAATTTTGTGAAGGGTCCGATTTTTTAACATGGAATTTTGTGAAGGGTCCGTTTTTTAGCATGGAATTTTGTGAAGGGTCCGTAAACGGACCCAGTTTTCCCCCTAGACAGACCCCTGTAAACTATATAGTCAGTCAAATGTTTTGGCGAGGATCGGGAGCGTTCAGAACGCCTTAGAACAGGAAAGTTCGGCTCCTCGGCCACAGGACACACAGGAGAAGGCTCGGTTGGTGAATCTTGTTCAACCGGAACATCTTCCGGAGATGGCGAAGATGGAATCGCAGGAGGCTGAGTTGATGTTTCCGCATCTTGTGACCGGCTGCGAACTTGATCAACATGACGTTTTTGGATTATTCCGTCTGCTAAATTTTGGGTCTTATAGGAGACTGGTCCTGTTGGCTCTATAACTCTAGCAGGAATCCACGCAGGACCTGAACTGTAATTACGAATGTACACTGGATCGTTCTCTTGAAACTGACGTAGGCGTTTAGTTTTGTTTTCCTCAGCTAGCTTTTCTTTTTTGAATTTCATCTCTTTATTCAGATCAGGATGTAACCTATCCAAGAGTGACGTCAACCGTCTATTCATCAAGAGTTCAGCAGGTGATTTACCGGTAGTAGTGCATGGCAAAATATGCTGTGAAAATAGGAATCGAGCTAGCCAGGTTTTCCAATTGCCTTGAATTATGTGCTTTAAAGCCTGCTTGGTTGTAGCCACCATTCTTTCCGCCTGGCCATTGGATGAAGGATGATAGGGAGCTACGAAAATTTGACGAATCTGGTTTTTTGCTAAAAAATGTTGAAATTCAGCAGATTTAAATGTACGGCCATTATCAGAAGCTATTGAATCCGGAAGTCCATGAGTAGCAAAAATAGATCGAAGGTTATCAATGGCGGCTGTAGATGACATGGAGGAAGCTAGTATAACCTCCAACCACTTGGAATGAGAATCCACCACAATGAAGAATATTTTCCCTTGAAATGGCCCAGCGAAATCTATATGAAGGCGTGACCATGGCTTTTCTGTCCACTCCCAAGGATGTATGGGAGCCTTGTTTGGTGCTCTTTGATTCTCCTGGCACAGACTGCAAGTTTTTACTGTATTTTCGATGGCGCTGTCCATATTAGGCCACCACACATAGCTGCGTGCAAGACCTTTCATTCTCACGATGCCGGGATGTCCATTATGAAGGAGGATGAGTACCTCTTTTTGGAGGGCTGAAGGTATAATTACCCTGCTACCCCACAGGACACAATTTTTATGAACACTCAAAGCGTCCTTACATCTGAAATAAGGTTTAAAATTTTCATCAGTCAGTTTTGAAGGCCATCCGTTTAAAACCATTAGTGAAATTCTAAATAGCACAGGATCTTTTCTTGTCACTTCCGATATCAAGCTAGCACTCAATTGAGTAAGCGGAGCATTTTCCAACAACAGAATGTCTGCCGGTTCCAGCGAGTTGGCTTCCGGAGAATGCAAAGGTGAGCGACTCAGAGCATCAGCGTTACTAATGTCTTTACCCTTCCTGTACTCTAACTTATAATCATAAGAGGATAACAATAAACTCCACCTAATAACACGGGGTGACATCATTTGGGGTAATGGTTTCTCAGGATTAAACAGTCCCAAAAGAGGTTTATGGTCAGTTATGATTTTGAATTCTCGCCCCTGGAGATATTGATTAAATTTCTTTACCGCTGAAATAATAGCCAGAGCTTCGCGGTCAGTCTGACTGTAATTTCTCTCGGGCTTCGTTAACGTTCTGGAATAATATGCTATCGGCGATTCAGTGCCATTAGGTAATACGTGACTCAAGACAGCTCCAACTCCATAGGAGGAGGCATCACATGTTAAAACTACGGGAAGCCTTTCATCGAAGTGTGCCAAAATTACGTCTTTCTTAAGCAATTCCTTAGCGGCCCTATACGCTCTATCATGGTTGGCCGTCCAACGCCAAACTCTGTCGTTTCGAAGCAACTGGTGCAAAGGCTCCAAAACATCTGAGCGGTTTTTCAGAAAGCAACCATAGAAATTTAACATTCCAAGAAAAGCTTGAAGTTCAGTTTTATCCCTTGGGCTAGGGGCTTCATGAATGGCTTTAATTTTATCGAAACTAGGCTGAATGCCCTTTTTATTTACTCGGAAACCTAACAATTCAATTTCTGGCACCGCGAACTGACATTTTTCCCGTTTAAGCTGAATCCCGAATTTTTTTAAGCGTTCTAGCACTTGTTTTAATTTTTCATTATGATCCTGAGTATTTTTCCCTTGAATGAAAATGTCATCTAAGTACGGCTGGACGCCCTCTATGCCTGCTAAGACCTCCTCCATTCGCTTTTGGAAAATAGCGACGGCTACTGAAACGCCAAATGGAAGTCTATTAACTTTGAAAAGTCCCTTAATTGTGTTTAAAGTAAGAATTTTAGAACTCGACTCATCCACCGGAAGTTGCAGATAAGCCTCAGAAAGATCCAATTTAGAAAAAATGGTACCGCCAGTCATCGTAGTCAGAACTTCATTAACCGTAGGTAAGGGATATGTAAACGGTTTAACTGCTTGATTCACCGTACTACGGTAGTCGCCGCATAAACGAATTTTGCCATTTTTTTTTACTACTGGTACTACGGGTGTAGCCCAGTCAGAATAAGCAACAGGTTCTAGAATACCCTTCCTAACCATATTCTCTATTTCCTCCGTCACCTTACTGCGTAATGCTAGCGGGACATTCCTAGCCTTAAGAAATTTAGGAGTACTAGTTTCATCTATTTTTATTGACACGGGCGGACCCGAAAATTTCCCTAGAGTCTCATTAAAAATATCCCGAAATTCTAATAAAATGGACTCAAGAGGTTGAACACAAATGGTATTGACAGAAGAATTATCTGTGCTTAACTTAATACCCAACGCATCAAACCAACTTCTACCTACCAATGATTTACCTTACCCTTACCCCCAATAACTAATAAAGGCAAAATAACATCATAAGATTTATAAGAAACATTTACATCAAAATAACCATGAACATCTAATTTTTCAGAGTTCCATGTTTGGAGACACTGATCAGAGATACGTTTTAAACTAGGGGGATTAATGGGCCACAATTTAACAAAAGTATCCGAACTAATTACAGAATGTAGGGACCCAGAATCTATTTCCATCTTATGTTTAATTCCATTTAAATTAATTAACACATCATGGGGTGGATAATTAAGCACTGTACTAACTGAATTTATAGTATTAATATAAGAATTATCTTCATAAATATCTGACTTACCTGCGTCAATATTTTGAAGTTTCGAATTATTTTTACCCCCAAATTTCTGGAATTTTTTAGAATTGCACATTTTTTGTATGTGCCCCACCTTCTTACAAAAACGACAGACAGCTTTAAGAAATTTACATTCACCAAAGGGGTGATAATTCCCACACCGCTGACATGGCTTCTTGCCCTGAGGCGTACCCTTTGCATTGTTATCCAGTACTCTCTCGGGAGCTTTTTTCTTTGTTTTCAGAAGGTGGACAGCATTGGACCCCCGAATTTCTACGGTTTGTTTAGCTGCTGCTTCGCCGGCTAAAGCTACATCCATAGCTGAAGTGAGAGTTAACTGTGTATCGGACAGAAGCTTCCTTTGTATATCTTCATCTTGAATCCCACACACCAGGCGATCTCGTAGCATTGAATCTAACTGCGTACCGAAATTGCAGTTTTCCGACAGTTTCCTAAGCTCCGCCACAAATTCTGCAATAGATTCATTCGGGCATTGATCTCGTTTATTAAATTTGAAACGAGATAGTATTTCTGACGGTTTTGGCGAAAAGTGGTCGTCTAGAATTTTTAACAGATTGGCAAAGTCAGTTTCATTTGGAGAAGCTGGCGTACATAATGATCTTATTAAAGAATACAGTGTAGGACCCGCAACACTCAGAAATATTGCTTGCTTTTTAACATCATCAGTAATACCATTAGCAGCAAAATAAAAATCCAGACGTTCTTTTTATTCAATCCATACAGATTTTCCGATAATGAATTCCTCAACTTTACCAAGAGATATTTCGAACAAAGGAATCGTAACTGTAATGCGTAGAAGAAGAAAATTAATAAATACGTCCAATTGTACTCGTCGCCAGTATTGTATCTTGTGTGTTGGGGTCCACAAATAACGAATACGTAATTAATATACACATTTAATCACGATAAACTACACAAATAAGCATTATATACAGGAACACTTAAAGTTACCGTACGCTAGTACGTCAGAAGAACAACAACCACTAACATAGAGTTTATACGTAGAGTTCACATTGCACAGCACAGAAACAGCGACCTCGTGCGGTCAGGCATGATCGGAACATGGAACAAAGTCTAATACATGACACTTGTTCATCAAATTTTCAGATAAACAAAGGGAGAAAAAAATCAACAATGAAACTAATTCATCATATCTTTATGTAGTAATATATTTCATACAAAACAGTTGTATTTAACTCTTTACATAAAATTAAATTCCACATACACTTTCTAATTACTCATAAGAAATGAAATTTGACTAGAGCATTAATTAATATTTCACTTTATGAAATTCACCTATGGAGGCAGAAAAATTAAGTTTTTACTGCGCTTTCCGCTTTGTTTAAAATTATAGAATAAGTCAGTCTATATCTAGTGAATAATATTTTATATTTTAATTTTAGGCATTAGTGGCTTTTGACAAAACGTTTGTGGGAAAATGGGAGGGAAACCCTCAAAAATAATTATAATACAGTGAAGCATCGATAATCCGGCATCGGCGGGAAATAGATGTTGCCATATTACTGATTTTTCCAGATTATAGGTGTATGAAAAATTTATCATAATCCTCAATCAATCATGACATCCAAAGAAATATTTTTTAAAATATTTATATTACCCATGTATAACCTATTCCTAATAAAAACATAAATAATTAAAAAACATTTGAAATAAGCATGGGAAACACCTTCACTTCTGCTTTTTACTCTTGTCAATCACTAGAATTTTGAGCTTGTGTATCCCTTCGATCCATAAACTCTTTTATTCCTAAGTAAGATGATTCGTTTTCACATGCTAAGGTGTTTTTAAGCAAACATCTTAGAAAAATCACATCAATCCATAAAATTAAATGAAAATCCATAAACTTTACTGATAAAAGTTTACCATTATAGTTGGCAAGTATGCTGTTCCAAGGTCATCTGCAAGTTCTACGATTTACAGGTAAAGGGAAAAAAAATGCTTCACTGCCGGATTATAGGTTTTCAAACTATTGATGCTTCGCTGTATATATTTTTTCTTTTTAATTCCCTTCCAGCTATTTTTATTTATTTAATCATATATTTAAGTTTTAAGATGAAAGTTAGTAAAATTATATTAGGAAATCTGTAATATATTACATTCAAAGTTGATATCACAAAGCTTACCAAAAATCTTTATACAGCTGTTTTACTTGACACATTAATTTGAACTTTTTCAAAAAGGACAGGGTGTTGCTAGTAAAAAAAAGGGCACATTTTAGATTCTTGGGGCTGTTTTGAATTCTTAAGGACACATTTAACATTTAAAATCCTGACAATTTAAAAATTCAGTTTTAGGTATGGATATAAGAAAAAGTTTTTAATTTTAAATTTCTTCTTACACTTTAGTTTTTCTTGTAAAAATGAATGTTGATCATTATCACAATACTTTTATATATAACATATCTCTAAGGTGCAATATTTTTAGATTAAAGGCAAGAAGGGTGCAATTTTTTGGGGTGAGGGGAAAGAAGGGTGTTATTTTTTCAACCATAGAGCAAGCAGGGCTCAGCCCCCTTCTGGAACTTTCTGGAGAAAACTCTACAGGGGCCAATCCAGAATTTCAAACTTAATACCTATTTTTGTGAAAAATCTTAACTATATTTTATTTTTGTGAAAAATTGTAGCACACTCTTTTTCTCTCTGTGTGTGTGTGTGTGAGGGGGGGAGGGGGGGGGGAGAATTCAAACTAAGTAAACTAATAAAAATAATGCTCAGCAATTAGTATGAGGTTTATAACAGAACAGGAACCAAAACTCGCTTTTCTCTGAAGTATAAACAGTTCAATAGAGAGAGTGTAAGTAGAAGTTGTTTTTATTTGTGCTAGTATCACTGCACTATACATGAATTATACCAGGAAGGATAGACACATCACCATACAGTCATCAAAACGTCAAACCACCTGACAAATCAGTAAACAATACACTATGGCCACAACTCCAAAGAGTGTGTATCGATACAAGCGAGGGTCGTTTTGTTTACCTATGCTATACCGTTTCTCGCTCATAGTTAATGTTCGTGTGTAGATTAAAACCAACATTCTGCATGATTCTTACTTTGTGAATCACATCAACAGAAATGCACAAATAAGTTACTTTTCTTTTAAAATGTGCTAATTTAAAATATCAGATTTTGCTAGGATGACTAAGATTTTTATGAAAGTTCCAATTTCAGCTTTATGATTTTTGTGAAGATACCTTTTTTGTCAGGTTGATTTTTGTGAAGGTACCTTATTTGCCAGCTTGATTTTTGTGAAGATACCCATAAACGGTAGTAAAATCGACCTATATTAACCCCTGCTCTAGCATTAGCTGTATTCGGTGATTTTAGGTAGATTCCTTATAGGAGATCTACCTATTGCAATGGTCCTCATGACACGACTTCTGGAAAATTTCTTCATATCTTCTCCGATCATGACCCCCAGAACCCAAAACCACCTTCTGTTCAAAACTATATATATATATATGTATAACGCTTTTTCCCATGTTAAGTTGTGAACACAATAACTGGAGTCATTTTTATTTAAATTTAACCAGCTCGGGATATGTTGTCAGGACAGTAAAAAATCTCGGTCAAGTTCATAGATCCAGCTCAAAAGGGGTGGAAATTTCCATTTGCCCATAATTTCTTTAATATTGAAAATATGAAAAAACTTCAAATCAGGCAAATTACCGCCTTACTCTAAAGTCTAAAGAGCAATTTTTTTATTTGAACTTTTTTGATAGCTTCAATTGCTTAAAAGTTACAAGTTAAAAAGTGATTTTTCGTCAACTATGATGAAGCCGACTTTTTCTATGGCTTTAATTGCTTAAATTTATAATCTGATGCTTACGTTACATGCAAACGATAATAAAAAAGATCACTGAAAATATAAAAACCATGGCAACCGCTTTAATTAATCATTTAAAAATATAAAATTTAAATAATACGCTAGTCTTAATAAAAATATCATTTGTGGTGAATAGTTTAGAATGCCGGTTTAGGCAAGAATTTAAAATTTGCGATTGAAATTTAGAGTAATACGTTACAAGTTCCTTTGATTTTTTATCTTGTGAAAACAAGTTATTAGTCTGTGAAGAGCTAAAAGGTTTTTGCTTGGGAAGAAAATATAATGATGCCAAAGCTGCCATTCTCCATCGCCAAGCTCGCCAAATTTTGTTGTCAAATAACGAATTTCGTTGCCAAGTCAAAAATTTCATCGTCAGCTATCAAATTTTGCTGCCGAATCACAAATTTCATTGCTAAGTTGCAAGTTTTATCACCAAAATCTCGCCAAATCATACAATCTACTAAATTCTTAACAATTAACATTGAAATTTAGTGGTGCCCAAATAGTCCAATGTCAACTAATGGTAGTTAAGTATGTGTTAATGCATATGTAATATTTCTTTACTTTTACCTTTAAGCTTGCCGAAAAGGGATTTTTTTTTTTTTTTTTTTTTTGTCTTAATGCTCAGATAGCAAACATACAAATACATGCATGGTAAAGATTGCTACAAGCTAGTAATTGCTACTGTAGAGAATTTCCTGTATGATAAATTAGTTGTATCCAGTGATTTTTTTTTTTTTAATACTCTAGTAGTGAGCGTACATGTATAATACTGACTGTGGAAGTACAGGTTTTCCTGTATTTTTGCATTTTCCGATTCATGCACAATAAAGTAGCTGTAGACAGTGATGCCTTTTTGAGTTTTAACACTTGCTTAGTGAGCACACGTACATGATATTGACTCAGGGTTGTTATTTTGTCCACTTTTTGGTGAAAAGTCTGGGACACTGGACAAAACCACATGAAACTGGACAAAATAAAATGCATTGAACTGTACATGTTCGATGCATAAAATTATTCTGTTAGAACAATTAAATTGTACTTTTAACTTTGGAATTAGCAATTTTAGTAATAGAAATATTTTATTAAAGATTAATAATTTGATTAATGAAAAGTGTAATTTCATTTTAATCACGATCAATTAAAAAAAAAAAAAAAATCATAAAGAAAATGCTAATTACAATAGTTATGTATAGTTTGAAAATGTAACTAAGTAAATCTGTTGTGGATTATTATTACATTATCATATTGGATATTGAGGAAAGGAAAAAAAATTATCTAATGCTATACCTAAATCTTTAAAAACAAAATTAATAGACAAGGACGGTGGCAGAAAAAGATTTTATACATAATATTGAGTTATCTTCATTATATAATGTTGATAATTAAAAAAGAATAACTTGAAACTTGCGTTCCCCCCCCCCCTTGAAAGAGACTATTTTCAGTATTAGAGTTTTTCACAATCAGCGTGATTGATTAGGTAGTACATAGACTATTATAATCTTAAAAATTATTTAAACTTTATTTGTCATTATATACTTAACATGGAAATATCTTATTTAACATTTCTATACTAGATTAAAAAAAAAAATCTCGTAAATGTAGGTTGGATGTTTTTATTTTTTATTTTTATCAATTTATGTCAACAGGCCCTTTCAAAGCATGGCTTTCATTTCTATATAATATTTTGTTTGCAATACCAACATGTTATTATTTTATCCAAGAGACCAAGAATTTTAAAATTAAAATTTATATGTTTAATCAATTAATATTTTTATATATTCTCATTTTAATCTTGTAAACAAATTATTAATTGGTAATAGAAATTCCAGAAGAAAAAAATACAAAATTAAATTTTACTTCCAAATAAAAAATATATAACTATTTATTTATTTATTTTTTTTTTTTTTTCACAAAAGTAATGTCTATAATAATGTAAATGTGCACATATATGAATATGAGTGTATATAATATATATATATATATATTTATAACCAATTTGATGAACATGCAAAACTTTTAAGAGAAATAATAAAAATGTCGAGTGACTCCACTCGAATTTCTGAACATTAAGTAATTCACTGTCGTTTAACACGTTAATGCCCGAATTAATTTTACAAAATATTATTAGCTGATTATTTCACTTCTAAATTAATACAGACAACTGACAGTAAAATATATTTAACTTAAACAATTCTTCTTATAGTTTTAAATTTAAAGCCTATCCTCATTTATTGACGTTTAGTGTTCTAGCGAGAAAATTTCGAGATAGAAAAACTTTGAGATAACAGATTAGTTTCCTATTATATGTTGACAAAGATCTCGAAAGTAAAGTATTATAATATATATTATTATTCAACTTGATTTAAGTTAGTATACCTGCGCAAAAAGCAAATATATGTGTGACGAATGAAAAATCATAAAATGACTATTCGAATTATGAAATAATTAATAGTAGGCACATAAAACTTTCAGGGATCATTTAGAGTGACGGTATAAACTGTCACTAAAATGCAGAAATCATTCGAAGAAACCACAAAAAATATACGTGCCATTTTATTAGCTGTCCTCAAATGAGGACACTGGGTGCTAACGGGTTAAATAAAATAAAGTAAGAGAAGCCATTAAATAAACAAAAGAGAAAATTATAGTTGGTGTTTGATTATTTTCTCCCAAACAGAATATTGTTTAACAGAACATCATATATCCAAATTCTTTTGTGCATTTCTGTAAAAGAACTATTAGTGTTAGATTCAACAAAATTTGTACAGTTTGTGTGACAAAGACCTATAAAATGTCTGTATTTTTCAAGCTCAATCAAATGAGGCATTTAGGATGCTATTGCACTTTAAATAATTTCAGACTATAGACCATAATGTTACAGAATTTTTCGTTGTGTCCTTGTAATTAGAGCTATACCGAGTACTTGGTATATACTCAGTACTTGGCCAATTTGCCGAGTACTTGCTACTCGGCCAAATGTGGACTAAGTATTCGACCAATACCGAGTAGTTGTAAGAATTTCATTATTTTTATGTATTATTGAAAGAAATGTATTCATAAAAGTTGTTTAGTAATAGCTAAACTAAAAAATTATGGAAATATAAATACAGAGTCATTAAACTTTTGCTGCAAATAGCTTTCTGCAGTTAAAACGGGCAAGTATACTGCCACCAAACTTGATATAGAGACAATTCATGATATGAGCTTATCCCTTTTAGTTACAAGAATTTAAGTATAACCATCCTGTATGTGTATAATATGGAAATTTTTTTTAAATAAAAAATTAGTACATAAAATTGTACCTATAAAACGGACAAAAATAAAACATTTTAGAAAAAAGTATTGGGCTTAGAAAGCAGAGCATGCAAACAGGGCCTGATTACCCAAAAGGCTCAGGAAGCACAAGCTTCCCCTCTAAAATTTAAGAGGGGCCCCCAAAATGACTAAAAACAGATTCTTGGAATTTTCTGTTTCATATTTTCACCCCTCAGATTGAATTTTTTCTGAGAAAGGTGGCCTAAAGCAAGGTTAAATACTCACTATTTCGGGAAAAATCTGTTATTTAGCCTCAAAAATCTGAATGTTCTTAATTAATAAGTTATACGATTTTAATGTTGTGTGTAGAAACCACCTAGGTATATGAATAAAAAATAAAAAATAAAATCTGAAATGAAAGGGGGGGGGGGGGCAGAAATGATACTGAGCTTCCCCTAGCTTCAAAGCTTAATCGGGCCCTGCATGCAAAAATAATGCATATTGATGAGTCCATATTAAAACGAAACACTTTTAATTAGACGAACACTCACATCACATAGTTACATATAAAGAAACAAATATTCAACAAGTACAGGTAAAAGATGCGCCGTACGAACAGTTCAAGTGGTGGCACGCCAGTTGTTATTGGAATGATCTATTATACAGTGAAGGAGGGTAAATACAAGAGGCATTGGTAATAGAAAATAAATGTAACTTAACAAAAAGAACCTTAAAAAATACTAATATAGTAGATAAAACTTAAGTTACATATTTGTGCAAATAAAAGTAAGACACTTTTAAAACTGTAAGAAAAGATTGATTTTTAATTTAAAAAATAATAATTATGAAAAAGGTAAATACACTAAAATGTTATTAAAAATATAGTTTAATAATCAAATTTGTTGTTTTGCAAATTATGGCCCAAGACCACCTATCTTTTTTTACTCTTCTAGAATTTCAAGATTAATGAAGTCTATCATGTTTGAAATGATAAAATATTTATTTTAATGTTCTCATTGCATATGTAAATTTCATGCATCTTAAATTAAGTCTGAGTGTATAGGAACTTTTATATTCTCTAAAAATTATCTGAGAATAATTTGCATCTGAGAAAGACTATATAATAAAGACTGAAATTATCAGTTATTATGGTTTTAATAAACCACTAATAATCTATCAAATATAGCAATGAACCTATTTAAAAGCTATTTATACACTACAGGAGTTCTGAAACATTTCATGAAAACATGCTGTTTGCGATTTAACTTAATTTTCTGTTCAAAAGGTCTTTTTTTAATTTCAAGATGTGCAAAATTCTTCATGTGTACATCAATTATTCTTTCTTACAACTACTCGGTACTCGTCTGAGTAGTAAAAGTCCGAGTACACGGTACTCGGCCAAAGTGCTACTCAGTGCAGCACTACTTGTAATGGCTATAATGATAAAGAGTTCATCTTTGTGTCCATGTAAAAAAAAAAGTACTATAAGAGCTACATTCTCCAAGATGTATACAGTTTGTGCTACAGTAACCTATATCATACATACCAAACCAATTTCTGGTTCATTCGAACAAAGCGTGCAGACGATATCATGTTTATTTGCATACATACTCATACATAATCTTAAAAATAGCAAAAATGAACTCATGGAACCTCAAAACATATAGATACACCAATATCGCAAATTTAAATTTTTGTCTGTGATTAAAATACTTTCCCTACATATGTACTTTCTGAAAGTAAAAAAATTGCATGAAATATATGTGAACTATTCAATTTTATCATACTTAATAACATATTTTTAAAAGCTATTTATGACTATGAGAGAGGAAATGACAATATAGTTGAAAACAGAAGAGGGGGGGGGGGGAATTGAAATTATAATATTATCTCTTTTGCATCCAATCCACCCTTAGACAAATACATATATATTTATTTATTAAATATTGTTAATTTTGCATATATATTTTGAAATATTTAAATTGATTATATACACATACTAATAAAGAACTGTTTTATATACATATAGAAGGAATAAAGATAGTTTTTAATTTACTACTCATAAATAATTAATAGTGGACAAATAGGTATTTTTTCCAGGATGGTTTTAACCAGGTTTTTTCCACTATGGAGAAAAAACTAAACAACCCTGTATTGACAGCAGAATTTTTAATTCATGCAAAGTGAAGAAGCCCAATTTTAAATGTTTGTTTTATTAATTTAAAAAATTGGCTTAATTTACTTTAGTGAACTAATGCATTTGCAAAAAAATGAAATACACTAGATGGAGGGAGTATACCAACTTAATTACATTCATAAAATTTATAATGTTTACTTACATAATTATTTATTAATTAAATTAAACAGCATTTTAATTTAATCATGTTAATATGCAGATGTTTCAAATAAAAATTTCTTTAAAATTAAAGTGTCAATTTTTCTTTTTACATATTTATGATAATCTATGTCTATATGTAATAGCCATTTTTGGAATTTGTTTATCAATAAAGAAAATAAGTAAGGAACGTCAACAGCTTAAGACATTTCAGGGGTCGATCCAGGCAGGCAAAAATTGGGTCTCTTTTGCTAAATTCTCACAAAATTCAAATTTATAAAAAGAGCCCCTTCACCATAAGTTTTTGTTTTATAAAAATGAATTTTCTTATAAAACGTTTCCATATTTACAGTATTATCTTTAATTAATTGATTCAACGAAGCTCTATTAACTTGATGTTAAGCACTATATAGAATGACTGTTAAAATGCAAGGTTTTATACGATATATAGATACAGATATATATTAGTGCAAAATTTTGAATAAATACCATAAAATGCAAGAACTTGCAACTTCAAAAAACTTTATTCAAAGTTTTGCACTAATTATTTTTAAACACCAGTTCTGTAGTGCTATTTTATTATATATTTATATATATATATATATATTTTTTTTTTTTTTCAAAAAACACTTTGTTTTTCACAAAAAAAGGACCCAAATAATAAAAACCGGGATTAACCCTGCATTATAAATCCTAAAGCTGATAAATGAATTTTTATGTAACCACTTAATCAGCATTTTAAAGATGGATTAAAATTTCATGAATAAATGCAATAACTAAGCAACATTAACCAATAAACAGACAAAAATCTCAAAATTTCATGAAAAATTAAAATATATATACTACTAGTTATTTAGAGCCTTTAACATACTATGCAATGTTTGTTTTAAAACAGGTGCATACTATTCAAATCAGTGGCGCACCCACGGAGGGGGCTTAGGGGGCTCAAGCCCCCACCAGAACCAGTTGACATGGTAAAAAATTTTATTCAAGCGCAGATATAGTAAGCAAAAATAAAGTTTATAAATTGTACATTAAATATTAGGAGTTTTTTAAATTCTACAATCAAACACAAAAATAACGAACTACTTCTTTGTTTTTTAATTTAAAGATACCCTAGACATTTCATTGCAGTTTTTAGGAATGGGCTTCTAAGGACCTAAAGCATATACCGTTATCATGAAATCGAGGGAGTATCTAAAAAGTCAAGAAGATGAAACAATCTGATGTGGAAGGATGTATTTGTCAGAAAAATGGGATATCAGGCTCATACAATTTTGTATTTTAATTTATGAGTATTTATAGCATCTTTGTGAAAGTTTGTTTTGTCCTGGGGAAAAATTAACACATTTGCATTGGCAAATGAAAATTCTTGTTTGATATAAAATCAAAATTAGCCCTGCTCTTAGTCGTTCCTCTAAAACAATATTTTAAATAAAAAATGGACTTTCCATATTCGTATTAAACCCTTTATATGGCCCTAGAACATATACAAGATAGGGAAATTTTGCATCAAATGCTGAAGATAAAATTTAATTGATTTAATCACAAATACGTAAAATTATTTCTCTAAAAATGTAACAATTTAAAGAAATGTCAAAAGGTGTAGTTTACTGTACAAAATAGGAAAATACCCCAAAAACAATATGTTAAGATATTTTACAGGTGCTTGAGAGAGCGGGGTCACTTATTTTTTTATCGCAGTATGTAGGATATACAGTAGGGTTCATGCACAGTTTTCATTTTTGCCTCGGATGTCACTGAAATTCTAAGCTCTGTTTTTGGATAATGCAATTTTTTCCTGTTATAAAAATTCAAAAATCATAATATATATGTATATATATATATATATTATACTGGAATACAATATCCTGTAATGATATAACTCAGAAAAGTAACGCTTGAAATATTTGCTAACCGAACAAATTAAAATTATAAGTAATATATATTAGAATTAATGTTTTAGGATATTAAGAGGTACTGCCCCTGCTTGCTGTGTTGACTAACACCCATGAAGACTAAGCATCCAATTTGTTTCTGTTAACCGAACCTAGAAGAAGCATCAACCCCATACTCGATATAATTAAATAAAAATAGCCATGTAAAAATTTACTCTGAAATTCTGTTAAAATTCCTACATATCACAACTGCAGCTTTTATTTGGCAATAATTATTATGATTTCTTAATTACTTATGTATTACTGCATATGAAGCATTGCCAAAGAGTATTAAATTTGATAAAATTTTAATTTCAATGGAAATATGGGTGGGGGGAAGGGCATTTCATTTCGGGCAAATTTTATGTTCACTCGCTTGTCATATTTACACAACATTTTTTGGTCATGAGATGAACCTACACATTTATGTTTGCAAGCTCAATGCCAACCAAAACTGACCGAACTACTGTAACTTAGCATGTTATATACTGATATAAATTCCTCAATTGCACTATTCAACTTAAATTCAGTTTTATTCGTTTGTTTATTTATTTTCCAAAGAAATATCTAAAGCAGATTCTTTACCAATATGTATGTATGTGTATAGTGTATGCCCATAAACCTATTACTATACTGTATGACCCAATTATTCTTCAGCCCCCTCCAGACAGAAATTCTGGGTGTGCCACTGATTCAAATAATAATAACATAAGGATTTTGGTTTTGAATGTTCATTTAAAGTTAGTTTTTGCAAATAAAATAAAATAAGGGTGGGGCATAGCTGAAATGTCAATACTGTATAGGGGAGGTTGGAGCACAATGGTCTATACTTTTAATTTCCCCCCCTCCCCCCCCCCAAAAAAAAAAATGTACTTGAAAAAATTATCAAACATTTTCTAAGCCTTTCTTGTCATGTCTTAATTTACAAAAATATTAATAAAAAAATAAATTATTAATAAAAAAATAAATTGTGTGCACTCACAAAATGGACCACTGTGTCTCATCTCAGGGGTACAGTGGATCAATCTCTATTGTTCATATTAAACTCCTATATATATATATATTTCTAAAATTACAGTTTCTTATACTATTCTACTCTAAAGAACATAATGCAAATATTTTCGTGAAATAAAATTACCTAAATTAAATCAAAATAAACAAGAAATTAAATCACAACATAAAAATTTTTTATGTGAAAAAATATATTGTTTTTTATTCTTTTATTAATATTATACAATTTAAATATTTTTTTAATTTAGATATTAATAAATATAATGCTACTATTCAAATATTTATTATTTTTATTGGGGTGGTCCACTGAGCCCCAACTTCCTCTACAAACAAATTATAGCGCAAGTTCTCTCTATATAAAATATAATTAATTCACAAAAATCTTTAAGGAAAGAAAGAGAAATAAGGTTTCGATCAGGCACTAACCAGAAATATATGCATTAGCTCAATCATTCAAATATTAAAAACACGAAATTTATCGCATTTGTAAATGTAAAATCAACCATTATTAAAAAGTTTATGGCAATAATACCTCTTCTGCAGGAGTCTGCGAAGCTTTTTTCTTAAATTCTTTATAACTTATCAGATTTCCTGTATTTATTATAATCCGATTAACTGTATTCGGTAACATGTTAATGTATAAATATATTTATATATAGAAACTCGTACGACCGGACCGAACTGCCGTAATACCTAACAAAATGTAACTTTAAATCACGGAATGCTTTAAATTTATATAAATAAATAAATAGGCAAGCCGTTTTCAGCACCAACATGTCAACAAAAAATGATTAAAGATATTTAGCCATTGTAAGCATGTAGTGCCATCTACTACGACAGACCACCCACTGAGCTGAAAGGCAACTGGAGGAAATGAAATGATAAGCCGGTTTTCGCGTGCCGTATTATTATAACCTAAGACTACTATATAACAGGCTGAATCATTCGCCGCCATTTGTCCGTCATTGCTAAAACTAAGACTATTGTATATGACTATTATATGAGATTATAAAAGACTATTATAAATAGTCTTACGTTTGGCAGTAACGAACTACCATATAAGACTATTATATGAGACTATATAAGGCTACTATATAGTAATCTTAAGTTTACCGATGACGGACTTGACGTACAAAGGACGCTAGAACGAGGCGGAGTTTCGTTTTGTTTGTGGGGAAAAGCTGCGCTATGATTGGCTATAGTCCTTTATTTGTGGGGTAAATTAAGACTCCTATAGGTTAAATTTCCTCATGACATCGAATGACGACACACGGTCTAGTCGTCAAATGGCGGCGAATGATTCAGCCTGTTATATAGTAGTCTTATTATAACCAATTATAACACGAAGCTAGGCTAGAGAAGAGAAGAAACATCATCATCATCATCATCATCAAAGTGCTTGTTTTAGTGTTCCTGGGAACGACGTTCCCTTACCACTAGTATTAGTATGTGGATCAGAAAAAATAATGACCATAGCAACAGACCAGCAGAACAGAACACTGGTGACATAAAATGGAGGCGTAATAAAGCCTTGAAAATTAAGGAAATAATATAAAAGAGAAAGGCATTGTACGAAGAATTATAAAATAAAGAATATAAATATGTAAAGGAACATAAATATGAAAAAAAAAAAAAAAGTGATGATAATAATAAAATAATGGTAATATTTACATGATAGAAAGATAATGCCAAGAAAGGTGTTGAAGTTTTAGCAGTAGGGAAATAGACATAGGAGCTTTTAACCAGGGTTAAAACCTTCTGGAAGGTACAGGGTGGCACGTGGCCGTCTATAACTCGCACGAGCATCATAATCAGTCATGTTGAAAATCTCTTCGTTAGGAATACAGAGTAGATGATCAAAAAATTTAGTAGCCTGCATTTTGATTGTTGTACGAATAGTATCAATATGAAAATCATGGTGGATAACTGAATTACGACAGTACCAGGGGGCATGCCGAATGATGCGAAGAGTTTTGTTTTGTAAAATCTGGACTTTCTGCAGATTGGTATTCGCTGCAGACCCCCAAATCTGGGCACAGTAGAGCAGAATAGGTCTCAGAACGGTTTTATAAAGTAGGAGTTTGTTACCCATGCTCATCCCATTACCATACAGAAGATAAGCAAGGTCATTCTTTGCTTTGTAAAATTTTTGGACGGTATAATCGATATATTTGCGCCAAGTAAGTCTGCTATCGAGGTATAGACCCAAGTATCTGACTTCCCTTCCGAAGTCAACACAGGAACCATATAGTTGAAGTGGAGGAGGCAGATTTCTTTTCCTTGAGAAAAATACTGCCTTGGATTTATTCGAATTTATTTTGATTCTCCATTTGTTAAAATAATTTTCAAGCTGATGAATATGATTTTGTAAGTGAGTGTGCATTAAATTTACATTAGTACTCCGGGCCATGATTGTAGTATCGTCCGCATATAAAGCCAATAATGTGTGAGGTGATCTTGGAATATCGTTAATATAAATTTTATAAAGCCATGGGCCCAATTTGGAGCCTTGAGGAATCCCAGCATTAACAGGTCGTATAGTAGAGTATTTATTTGCATAGCGAACTGTAAAGGTTCGGTCGCAAAGATAAGATTGGATAAACCGAATGTAGGCAGTAGGAAATTTAAGTCTGAGAAGTTTATAAATAAGACCATTGTGCCAAACAGTGTCAAAAGCTTTTGCCACATCAAGGAAAAGTGCTCCTGTGTGTTCAGAATTTTCAAAACCATCATGGATAAATTCAACAACCCGAAGGAGCTGATGAGCAGTAGAATGCTTGGGCCGAAAACCGAATTGTTCAGGAGGGTCACGGTAGAATTCCTGGATGCGAGTAATGAAGATATGTTCCGTAAGTTTCCCCAGAACGGGAAGCAAACTAATGGGTCTATAGCTCTTAGCAATCGTAGGATTTTCCCCAGGTTTTTTAATGGGGATGACAGTAGCCTTTTTCCAGGCAATGGGGAAATAATTAAGTTCGAAGATAGCATTAATTAGGGTTGCAAGGTAAGATGCATATTGAATGGGGAGATTTTTGATAGCTGAATAAGAAATGCCATCATAACCAGGAGCTTTCCTACTGGGGAGTTTTTTGACAACAGATATTATTTCTTCTGGGGTGGTCGGTTCAATAGATCTGACAGCATGTCTGGCAGAATACTTCTTAAGAACATGATCAACATTTACAATAGTGGAAGGGTCAAAAATATCTGGATGTGGAGAGAATTGGGATTCATATTGATCGGCGATCACCTCCAGTTTATCTTCCTCATCGCACTTAAAACCAGAATCAGTTAGAAGTGGGGGAATTGGACTAAAAGGTTTTCTTATTTTTTTAAGGTAATTTCCATAAGGAGTTATCCGAAGGAGCAAGAGAAGTAATGAAGTCGTTCCATTTCCTATCTTTATATCTTTTAATCTCACGTTTGATAATAGCTGTTAGTCTATTCATCTCACTCCTGATGGTAGGACATCTGGTACTTTGCCAAAGCCTCCGTAATCTATTCCTGAAATTAATTTTTAGTGTAATTTCGTGAGGGAGGGTATGGAAATGATGGGGAGCATGGTGGAATTTAGAAGAATCAAGAGAATTTTTGATTAGCTGTTGGAGATTGATAATAGCCTTATCAATATCAGTAGTCGAATTAAGCTCATTAAAAGGAGGGGGAGAATCATTCATCAATTTTGAAAAGGTATTCCAGTCGGTAACGGAAGGAGTAGCTAGAGAGGGAAGAGAAGGATTGCAATCAATTTGAAGTAAGACAGGGAGGTGATCAGAAGTTAATTCTGAGATAGGAGTAATAGTGAAGGGATAAGGAATGTTGTTCAACAAAGCCAGATCAATAGTCGTGCCAATTCCCTGGGGGCTATACCTGGTAGGAGAGGAGGGAGCAGCTATTTCAATACCATGGTTGATACAATACTGATGAAGGTTTTCCCCTAAGTTATCGGTACGGAGGGAAGAGCACCAACTGGTATGATGGGAATTAAAGTCGCCAGCCAAAATAACTTTTTCATCTAACTGGAACAGCTGGTCAAGATCAGAGCTCAGAAAACAATGATGCTTGACTCTGAGATAAATGGAGGACATTGTAATGGAGTTCCTGTTGTCCAGTTTAATTTTGACGTTTGTATTTTCAAGTAGGTTAAGAGGGAGGGTAGGTGCGAGAGAATGCGGTATTCTGCGGTTAACGAATATAGCCGTCCCGCCATAAGGCGAAATTTCATTGTTTTCCATGCGAGGAGTGAAATAAGTATTAAAATTCTGGAGTTTAAAATTCTGTGCGAATTTGCATTTGACTTCCTGTATAAGAATAAGATCAACAGGGTGATGAATAACAAAACTTCTAAGCTCGTCAAGCTTCGATCGGAGACCATTGGCGTTCCAAAAAAGAATTTTAAGGCAACCCATTATTTGGCTGAGTTGCTAGCTGGGGGGCAAGAGGCGCCATCAGAACATATGATTTTCAGAAGTTGATTTTCTGTTTGGTTATTATTTAGCAGTTGGGCCAGTTTAGAGAGGCGAGTGATAAGAGCATCAATTTTATTAATCATATCGTCAATATTAATATTTTTATTTAACAGCATTGTCAAGATAGAGACAGCGTCAAATGGGTTATTGTCAGGATTTTCGTGTTTAGATATATTTTCCGTGGTTTTCCGTTCATTATGAGTAGTTAGAGCAGACTGGGCGAAGTTTTTGCTAGTAGAGGGGCCATTGGTATGTGTTATGGTATTAGTGTTTGAGTTAGGAGAATTTTCTTTAAGAATATTAGCAAAAGTATCATTAGTCGAAGTTTTTTTGCTGGTGAAGGAATTCTGAGAATTTCTAATGGTAACAGCCCTAGAAGATTTTAGGTTTTTTGGATTGATTGGACATCCACTGAAGTTGGCAGTGTGATTTTCACCACAGTTAGCACATTTAATGTTTTTACGCTCAGTGTTTGTACATTGGTTGGCTTTGTGGTCACCAGCGCATTTAACGCAAACTGGTTTGAATGAACAGTTTTCAGAGCTATGATTAAAACGCTGGCAGTTGTAGCACTGCCTCGTGCCTTTAAATTTATATGGGACAGGAGTAATCCTAAAACCTAGGAAAACACGAATATCATAGATGTGTTTAAACTGATCATCTGGGAAGATATCAGCTAAATATAGGGGCATTGGCTGCTTAGTTTTAAAGTTTTTGAGTTGTGAAACTCTGTGACATTTGAAATTAAGTTTCAGGAGTTCACTTTTGACCTCATCGATAGAAGTATCGGAGGGGATTCCCTTAAGCAACACCTTTCTTGGCCGTTCTGTGCGGAGTTGCATTCCGAAGAATTCGTGTTTATTTGAAGATAAATAATTTTGGATGATCCTGTATTCTTCAATGGTTTTAGGTCGAAACATAATAATATCACCTTTAAATTGTTTCTCTATGACAGTATTAGCTAGTTCATCCAGTGTTTTGGCGATTTCTCGCCAATTAGTCGTGGCTTTTAGATAAATAGGCTCGGGTCTAGGGGGTTTTTTAATGGTAGTTTGACTGTCAAGTGTAGAATTAGCCATTTCCTCATGCTTAAGAGGTTGAAATTTGTTTGAGATAGGAACTGATTGATTTAGATCAATTTGGGTAATCTTAACGGATTTAGACGGGAATTTAAATCCATCATCACAGATGGGGGAATTTGGTCTGTTACGTTTCTTAGCAGCATTATGAGCGTTATTTGAGTTACTTATATTAATATCATTAACATTAAGATCATTAAGTTTCATATCTTCATAAACAAAATCTAAGATATATTTGGTTGAGTTTGCAATATATTGAATGTAGTGCTGGTCTACAGTTAGAGGGTCAAAATTTTCTGCCCACATACCTTTTAGGTGATTTTCAAGATGATCTCTGTGACGAGAGGTGCAGGTACTTAGTAAGAATCCAGTCTCTTGCATAATGGTGGCGAAATAATCTATCACTGGTGAACGTTGTCCCGGGGAAACAGACGCATAAAATTGCAGAAATTCATCAATTCTTTTCAGTTCCGGTGGAAAAATAGGCTTGCCAGGCAAAGTCATATCATAATTTGATGAAGAAAGGCACTGCATTTCGTTTGTCATTGTAGATGCAAAAAGTTAAAAAAAAAAGAAGCGAAAAGAAACTTCGAAGAATCTGGCAACAGTGTTAAAACACTGTGAAAAAGTCAAGTTGGTCACAAAACAGTCTTTGACCAATAGAAAAAGCAGTTTCTAGAAGTGGGCGGGGTTACACTCCGCTGTGAAATACGAGCGGGAACCACACTCAGAAAACCAAAAGGCGGACGTGTGAGAAAACTACATCATCAGCCAGAAAAGAGAAAATGAAAGTTACATTCAGCAGAAGAGACGATGGGCGGACGTGTGAGGAAGCTACATCATCGGCCAATCAGATGCCACGGAAAGTAACCATGTTAAAGAAAGTAGGCGGAACAAAGCTCCAAGAGGCGAAACGTACGTCTTACCACGACGGAGGCTACCTACCCAAGAGAAGAAACAACGCCGGGTTATGAAAATGGTCCCGATTTCCAACTGAGCTGCTACACCGGCTGACCCTCGCGCCATCTATTGAACAATTTCTAAAGCAACATTAATTCTAAATGAATTTGGGAAGAAAATAAATAATTTAAATTGTATTTGAATTATAATAGACTTATTTTACGGGGTGTATATATAATATATATAGTATATATAATATATATATAATATTTCCTAAAATACTTTATTTTCTTTCCCAATTTTATTTAATATAATTTTTGATGTTAGAAATAAATTTCAATTGTTTTTTTATACATTTTCGTATTTTTAAATGCTTCCATGCTTATTTTAAAGAATTTTATTTGGTTAGATTGTAAGAAGTTTAAATCCCTTAAATGAATGTGATGAAGATAAAATTTTCATGATCAACACATTTACTCAACTCCACCCCCCCTCCCCCTATTATAATAATAATGGTTATATTGGTCTTTAAAAGAGAGTATATTTGTTTTTAAAAGAGACCTAGACTGTTACTTATCAATATTCAAAGAATACGCATATCGTACTAATTAAAACTATGTTTATTTACAGATGATATGAAATATTTATACGTAAATGGAAAAGAACTTAATCGAACGTAATGTACTTAAACCAGAACAAAAACAAACTTGAGAAACTGACTTGTTGCCAGATTCACAAATTAATATTACAATTTTAAGTATAATAATAAAATACAGAACGTGGGTTCATAACATTCTCCCACCTTTTGTCTTGAAAGATATATATTTGAAAGACAAAACTTATCAACATAACCACAAAGTTTACTTTAAAGGAGAAACAGTGAGTTTTGAAATTATATCAAACTTAAATTTTGACATAGGAAACGAAAAATAAGTACTTTACAAATCCAGTTTTTTGGGTTTGACAATAGGTCTACCCTTTCTAGAAAATTTAATTTCGTCTGCCATTTTGTCACTGTCAATAGCACACTTTGGTTGTTCAGCAACTTCGGGTAAGGACTCTTCATTTTTTGTGGGCATGATAATATCCTTCGAAGAAATTTCCAAGGGATATAATCTCTGAAGTGGTCGTATAATTTCACCCTTTGCTACCTTTAATCGAGCTACTCGCTGTTTTCCATCTTTTCCTACAAACAATTCTATGACCTTTCCTAAAGGCCAGTTTATTCTTTTAAGATTTTCTGATCCCACAAGTACTATATCTCCAATTTGAATTTTATCTTTAAGTCTCTTGACATTAGGATTTCTTACTAATTCTGAAATATACTCTCTCTGGAAGCGTCTCCTGAAATGCTCTCTTACCCTTTGAACATAACGTAATCTTTTCCTTAGATGATTTCCATCAATTATATCCAAATCAATTGTATTGAGCTCTAAAGGATTTCGTACATCATGTAAGAAATGAGCAGGGGTTAATGGCAATGGCTCATTTGGATCTTCACATACATATGTTAGTGGACGTTTATTGATAGTGTCCTCACAGTCACATAGAACTGTTTGCATTTCTTCGAAACTTAAGCAGGCTTTTCCAAGATTTCTTTTTAATAGATCTTTTATTAAGCGAATTATTCGCTCCCACCATCCTCCGTACCATGGTGTGCTTGGTGGGATGAAGTTCCACTTGATTTTTCTCATTCCACATTCAGCTTGAATTGCTTCCCAGTCTAAATTCTCAAAACATCTGGAAGTTCCAACAAAATTAGTTCCATTGTCGGTATACATAATAGAAATTCTACCTCTGCGCGCAAAGAATCGACGTAAGGCTTGCATAAATGCTTCGGTTGATAAGGAACTAATTAGTTCTAAATGTACAGCACACGTAAATAAAACTATCCACGCTTTAATACCTTCTCGAAGAAAAATAGGACCAGCCAAATCTGTACCGGTTACTTGAAAGACTGCTACTCTGTTTATTCTATTCGCTGGAAGTGGAGCTGGTTCTGTGACTATGGCTTTGACTGAATGTCTCTTACAAGGTATGCACCGAGAAATAACTTCTCTAATTACTCTTCGACCACGAGGAATCCAAAATCTTTCTCTTATATGAGATAAAACAGTTTGGACCCCAGCATGATTTAAGCTTTTGTGTATGTACTCGATGTAACGCCTGACTATCAAGTGATCTGGTAAAACAATCGGGTACTTAAAATCATCATTATCTTCTCCAAGTATGAGTCGAGTCTTCACTTTCAATAAACCATTTTCTTCATAAAACTTCATTGTTCCTTCATATCTTTTTCTATTTTCAGTACACCATTCACGTTGAATTATTTTTGTAAGGACAACTTCAACTTCATTAATTTCTTCGGTACTTAAATTGATTGATATATTCATTTCTTTATTCTTAGAAAGTCGGCAAAATCTTAATATCCAGGCCATCATACGTAGCAGCTTAGGATATTCAGAAAAATACAAAAGTCTTTGGCTAAAATTTTCAGCATCTTGAATGTTCGCTGCACTTATTACAACTTTCCTTCTTTCAGTTAGTGCTTCTTCTGGAAAAGTTATGCATTCATTTGGCCATAATTCGGTAGAATTCTTCAGCCACGAGGGTCCTTCCCACCAGTTTTTTTTCTCAAGTTCCTTACAAGTACATGATCGAGATGGGAGGTCAGCAGGGTTCTGATCTCCTGGAACGTATCTCCAACTTTCCGTGTCTGTTAGTTCTCTAATTTCCTTTACTCTGTTTCCAACAAAATTATTCCAGGGTTCCTTTTTCAAAATCCAGGCTAATGCTACCATAGAATCAGTCCAAAAGAAAGTTTTAAGAGGAAAATTCATTGCAGATTTTATAGTTTTGGCTAAACGAGCAGCCAGTAAAGCCCCCAACAACTCTAATCGGGGAATAGTTGGCCGATTAATTGGTGAGACTCTTGACTTGGCAAAAACTAAATTGACAAATACTTCTGAATTCTCTTTACAACGAAGATACGCACAACAAGCATAAGCATTACCTGATGCATCTGAAAACAAGTGTAGAGTGGCATCTTCTTTAGATCCATAAAACATTCTTCTTGGAATAGAACATTGTTGTATACAATGAAAATGTTTCACCCAGTTTTTATATTGTGACTGGAGATCATTGGGAAGCGGTTCATCCCAACTTATTTTTCTCTTCCAAGCCTCTTGCAGGAGTAACTTAGGAAACAGCATGGCAGGTAACGTAAAACCAATTGGGTCATAAACACTGTTAACTATTGAAAGTAATTTTCTTTTAGTACCTACATCTTCTAAATTTTCTATTGCTTTGGGAAAATGACACTTAAGCTCGTCAGACTCTGTATTCCACTTTAAGCCAAGAACTGAATGATCTTCCTGATTCTCATCTCCTGTGCATGTCCAGCAGCGTAAATCAAAACCACCGATTTTCATAACTTCTTTAGATTGAACCTGCAATTTCATATATTCATCTTCATTTTGGACACTTGTGATTAAATTATCGACATAAAATCCTTTCTTAAGTATTTCCATTGTTGTTTGTAATTCTATGGTTTGGAATTGTTGATATTGCAAATGATAATCAATAGTAGCATTTAATAAAAATGGACTTGAAGTAACTCCAAATACAACACGGGTATGTCGGTATTCTTTGATTGCTGATCGATCTTTATCTTTCCACCAGAGAAATCTTAACACATTTCTGTCTTCTGGACGAACACTAATTTGCAGAAATGCTTGTTTGATATCTGCTGTGACTCCTAAAGTATCTATTCTGAACTTGTTAAGAAGTAGAGGAATTTGTTGAATTAGACTTGGTCCAGTACTTAGACAGTCATTTAATGATGCACCACCAGAAGTCTTTGATGAAGCGTCAAACACTGGACGAATTTTTGTAGTAACACTTGATAATTTAATCACTGGTCTGTGCGGTAAATAATATAAAGCTTCAGTAGTTTGAGCTGGTTCCACTTCTTCTATTATGCCTTCACTCTCCCAACGAAGAAAAATGTCATTGTATTCCTCAAAGTAATTTTCTTTAAGCAAGCGTTTAGTTGTTTGCATAAGTCTTAATGCTGCTTTATCATAGTTATTGAATAACTGAGGATGTCCTGCCAACCAGGGTAGTGAAATCTCATATCTATTTTTCTCATTGATCTTAACAGTCTCAGTAAAATGAAGAAGTGTTTCTTCGTCTAAAATTTTCCTAGCTTTTTCTTGAATGGGATCATTTATGCCCAATGTTTCTAAATCCCATAATTTTTCTAATTCGACACTTTGTAAACATAAAGATACTGTATTCAATACTTCACGCTTTCGACCAAGTCCTAGTACAGTCCAACCTAGTTTAGTTTCGACTACTGATAATCCTCCTTTCAGCACTTCAATTCTTCCAGTTAGAAGTGAACCAATAATGTCTGCGCCGATGAGTAACCTAATTGGAGGTATATCATTGCCAACATCAGATAACCTAATCCCCTTTGATGAAAGTTGTGATATTAAATTTTTATCTTTTATTCTGGGCAAATTTGAACAAATCTTAGATTGATCTAAAAATGAAAGTTTGGTTGAATATTTTCCATCAGTACTTTCTATAACCACATTAAAACGCCCATGTTCTTTCAACGGTGTAGTACTGCCACCAAATAGTCCTTGGCATAAGGTTTCTGTCCCTACTGGAGTTAACTTAAGTTCTTGCACCAAACTCTTTTCTATATATGATCTATGAGATCCATCATCAAGCAGGGCTCTAACATTCAGGCACTTGTTCTTATGACGTAAGCGTACAATTAATGTTTTTAAATAAATTTCATGTAACGATGAAGCAAATAGTGTAGCAGAACTTTCCCCCTCTATTCTATTTTGATTGCTTGGCATATCAGTTGATTTTGTACCACCATGTTAAAAATTTAGAAAAAGTGGGATGGCAACGCAACCTGTAAGACAATTTTTACCAAAAGTTGATAGGCACTAATTTATGTCAAGGTGCAACTACATACCAATTTGTATGAAATTCTGTGAAGTAGTTCCTGAGATACAGTTGCCACAAAAGTTTGTCACACACACACAGAAACTGACAGACAAACTGACAGACATTTTCTAAAAATGGTCAAATCGTGTTCTACAGCTCTCAAAACGTGTAAGTCCATCAAAAACCCGATGTCTAAAATTTTTACGAATCCAATACTTTCTTCTATTGAATATAGAACAAAGTAAAAATTTGGTCCCACAGGCCATAATGATAAAGAATTTTTCTTTGTGTCCCTGTAAAAAAACTGTAAGTGCTAAATTCACCAAAATCTATACAGTTCGTGCAACTGTGACCTATAACATGTGTACAAATTTTTTGTTCAGATTAAATAAGCGTTTAGACGCTATCGCACTTTTAAAAATTTGGCCCCATATGATAAAGATATGGCCATAATGATAAAGAATTTTTCTTTGTGCCCCTGTAAAAAAACTGTAAGTGCCAGATTCTCCAAACTCAATACAGATTGAGTAACTGTGACCTGTAATATGTGTATAAATTTTTTGCTCAATTGAGTAAGGCGTTTAGATGCTATCGCACTTTTAAGATTTTGGTCCCATAGACCATAATGATAAAGAATTTTTCTTTGTGTCCCTGTAAAAAAACTATTCACCAAAATCTATAGGGTTCGTACTATGGTGACTTAGAATATACGCACCAACTTTCGGCTTATTCGAACAAAGCGTTTAGACGCTAGCGTGTTCACTCACAGACATACACACACACGCACATACATACATACACACATACATACATACACACATACATACACACACACACACACATACATACACACACACATACATACATCATCGTAAAAATAGTGAAAACGGACTCAGGGGACCTCGAAACGTATAGAAACATCAAAATCTCTAATTCGGACTTATGATATGATTACAATACGTTCCTCACTATAGTGTTCGGAAAATAAAAAGATAACAATTCTCCGTTTAGAGCTCATGGGAGCTACTATAGGTGCAAGATTGTTCAAATCAGTTAAAGATGCTCTGAAAATGAAAAAAATAGAATCTTATTTTTGGACTGATTCATACACAGTACTCAGTTGGATTAAGCGGCAAGAACAGTGGTCAGTTTTTGTAAATAATCGCATAAATGAAATTAGGAAACTTACTGATACTGAGAATTGGTTCCATGTTTCCGGTGAATTGAACCCTGCTGATCTTTCATCCAGAGGACGTGGAGCTAAACAGTTGTTAAAATCGCAGTGGTGGCTGGGACCGGACTGGTTGAAGAATCCAAAAGAGCAATGGCCTAAGTCAGTCATAAATATCAATGAAGAAGAGATTGCTCAGGAAAGAAGAAGAACTGTAGTTTCTGCTAATAATATTGAGTTTGAATCTGTTGTATCCCGATTAGCGAACAGTTTCAAAATTTTCAAAGATGGTTAAAATCATAGCTTGGATAGTGGATACTACGTTTTCAACCAAAATCTAAAGACTTAAGACAATATCCAAATATTACATCTGAAGAAATTGAAAATGCTCAAAAGACACTTTTTTGTTGTGTACAGACTGAATGCTTTACAAATAAAGAAGGTAAAAGATCTCTCGTAAATTTCCAAACCTATAAAGATGATGAGGGAATACTAAAACTGAAATCCAGACTTACAAACGATAATGAAAACTCTGATTTTATTTTTCCTTCGGTTCTTCCTTGCAAACATACAGTAGTAAAAAGACTTATCGAGCAAGAGCACATTGTCAACAAACATGCTGGAGCTTCTGCTCTACTTGTTATTTTGAGAGAGCGATTTTGAATTTTGAAAGGAAAAAGAATTATTCGAAATGTCATTCATGAGTGTAATATCTGTAAGAAGCAAAAACATCTTGAAGTACCATTTCCTCCTCTTCCAGAAGATCGAACGAAATTATCAGCAGTTTTCCAAGTCTCAGGAGTTGATTTAGCAAGTCCTCTGCTCACCAAGTTCAAAGAAAAAGTTTGGATCGTACTATTTTCCTGTGCGGTGTTTAGGGCTGTACACTTTGAATTGATTCCATCACTTAGTACGAATGCTTTCATTCAGGCTTTACGAAGATTTATAGCGAGAAGAGGACGAATTTCTGTGTTATACTCCGACAACGGTACAAACTTTACTGGCTTAAATAATGCATTGAAAAGTTTGGATTGGACTGACAAGTAAACATTCTCTCCTTTGATACCGTTTTTCCGGAAACCCATATATTTTCTGAAAGCTTATGTTACAAGTAGAAAAACTGTGAAATCTTAGGGGCAGAGGGATAAGTGTTTAGGAGCTATAGGAGATACAAAGTATCAGTAAAGTTTTGGAAACATGGTACCAAAAGTCGCTAAAATGCTCGTTTCACATATTTATATGAACTAATAATATGGTAAGAAGGCGGAGACCTCAGTTTAAAGGAAGAAACAACTCGTTGAAAAGAAACAATATACATTGGGATGTTGAAAGTGTGACTTGTTATTGATTTGAAACAAAATCTATTACAAGAGACAATCAATGTGCAATTCATCAAATAAACAGTGAGACGGGCAGAAAGACGATACACAATGGGCACATTTTACAAAAGTGATAGCCGAACACTTTGCACACTCATCATTTGTCAGTGAATCAAAGCAGTAATCCACTGGCGCAATCCACATTCCAGGTTCGTCGTCCAAGTATATCCGCCCTCATAAAAAGCATACTTAATCAAGTTCTTGAAACGAAGAGTGTTGAACTGATATAGGGAAAAAGGGCTGCTGGGTCAGAAAACTATCGCGATGCCAGATGTTCTCCTGTGTTTCGATAATGATTGTGTCCGTTATGTAACGAACAAAAGGTTTGTAGTGTCTGAAAAAACGAATATCCAGAGGCTGGATCTTTCCCGTACATCCTTCAGGTACCAGTTCTTTTTGTAAGACTTTACCATCAGGTACTTCGGAAGCAGATGACGCATTATCTTTGTTAGAACACCATGAATCCACTAAAATCAGAATTTTCTTCCTGTCATCAGGCATACTTGGCCAAAAAACGTCACGATAGAAGTGGGGGACGGCGACTGTTGCGACGAGCCTTGCTGTTCCTTATCGACACCATCGTCTTCGAAGTTCATTTTCTCCTCCCATTCTTCTCCATGGCCTCCAGCAAATCCTAATGCCCGTATCTCTTACACAATCTCCATATCATTTTCCACGAGATTAGTTATGTGTTTTATGATCTCCAATTCCTGGATGTTCGGAGACCGATTGCTTGTTCTGAATCGGGAGACCAAGGCAGCCACAAGCCACAACGACTTTAGGATCAATCGAAAATGTAAGAAAAATACATACAATATGTTAGTACTTGACAGCAACATAGGGGAACATACAAGAAAATAGAGACGTCATTGCAGGAATATGTCCATCTATACACACTTTACTGATTTGCTGTGGGTCCTACAGCTCCTAAACGCTTGTCCCTCTGCCCCTAAGATTTCACGGTTTTTTTACTTGTGACATAAGCTCTCAGAAAATATATGGGTTTCCGGAAAACTGGTATCAGAGGAGAGAAGGTTTACTTGTGAGATTCAACGAGCATTTGAAGTAAAGGAAATCAGATGGAAATTTAACCCACCATCAGCCCCATGGTGGGGAGGGTTCTGGGAAAGACTTATACGAATTCTCAAAGGTTTGCTTCGAAAAAACTTAGGAAGAGCCTCTCTGACACAAGAAGAACTACATACGCTTGTATGTGAATGCGAATATATAATAAACAATAGGCCATTAACGTACATATCTGAAAATCAAGAACTAAATATTCTAACGCCTTCATTGTTCCTTCAAGAATTACGAACAAGTGATGTGCCTGACTTGGATCAAATTGAGAAAACTGACGTTGTTGAAAGATATAGATGTATTCAGAGAGTAAGAGAATCTTTAAAGCAAAGATTCAGAAGAGAATAGCTGGGTTTTCTACGTTCATCGATCCCCAAAAGTCACGACACTATTCAAGTGGGTGATATAGTCTTGATTGGCTGCGATGATAAGAAACATTTATGTTGGCCCTTAGCAAAGTTCATCGAACTCTTTCCTAGTAAAGATGGATTTGTGAGACTAGTTAAA
Organism: Salticus scenicus; assembly: GCA_963930645.1. NCBI lineage: Eukaryota > Metazoa > Arthropoda > Arachnida > Araneae > Salticidae > Salticus > Salticus scenicus. The sequence continues at coordinate 131,780,588 of OZ005648.1, forward strand.
CTAAAAACATCGAAAGGAGTTTTATTACGACCAATCCAGAGATTCTATCCTCTTGAAATCACACAAAGACCTGAACAGCATGTGCCAAATCCTACACCGAAAACTAATGATAACACTGGTGAGAAGCCTAACGATGGAGCTCCACTTAAGACACGTTTTGGCAGGGTAGTGAGACCAGTAAATCGCCTTGCTGTGCATTTTTAGCATAAGACTATGAACTATATAAACATTTTTTTTTCTTTAGAAAGTGAACTCTAAATATTTTTTTTATTATTAAATGTTCAATGTAGCTGATATATATATTGTCATTTGTTAACCTTTCTATTAGTATTTTTCAGTGTCATGATTTCTGTTGAGCATCTTTCAGAACGCTCAAGCGGGGAGGATGTTGGAAAACTAGAGCAGCTGGAATCTTTCCTTCCCCAAGGCCAGCGATAACTTCAAAACTCAGCAGAACAAATAAACTCGGCTCCAGTTGAAGCGGGTAAACCGGAATGTTTCTGTTTACCGCTACCGGCAATTGAGAAGAAAGCTCTGATTGATATGCTGCTACTTTGCGAGTATAAGAGTTGTTTTCGAACTTACTTTAACTTTTGGGCCCTCTGTAAATAATCCTATAGGTTGTAAATATAAATATTTATGTTCAGTAATATCTATTTTTTGTGAAGTGTGTACAGTTAGATTAAAAATATTGAAATTATTATTTCGTTCTTAATGTTCGTTTATAAGACACCAGCCTGCTTTATTTATTGAAAATGATTAGAAAATCAACACATATATTTTTCAGTGACATAAACTCGAAATTACCATTTTTGAGTTGTGTCATTTTTCTTGTGGGTTGTGATTTGTCAAACCGCCGTTGAACGTCTTCTGATGTTCTGCAACTTGAATAAATTTTCACTGAAAAGAAAAAAAATAAAATATTTTTGTAAAAGAAATGGAACCAATTCCAAAAAGCAACCACTATTCGAACAACTAAAAATGAAAGGAAATTTGTAAAAATGGAACTGTAAATTGCTCCTAAAAGTATAAAATAATTTCCTTCGCCAAACAACCTAAATACTACAATTAAACATAACTTTTGAAGTTGGCGCAAAATTAAATAAAAATTGATACCTTTATTCAATACAAAAATCAAATTCTATTCAAAATATACATCTCACTTCAGCATCTGCAAAACACAGCCGAAAACTACTTTGATTCAAATTAGCAAATATGATTTCGTAAACTGCAAATGTTGGCGGAGCTGCTGGTATCTGGCGTCCTTGGTGAAAATAAATCGCCAAATTATATCGGTAAACATACTTAATTCCTTTGAGAAATCATGATTATTTTAATGAGAGGCACAGTCAGTAATAAAAGTATCGGAATACTAGCAAAAATTCCTATATAAAAAATATAGAACTCAAATAATTAAAAAAACCTTAAATTCTTCTTGAATAAAGCCTTAGTACTTGCGGGAAGGGGCCCTTCCCATCGTCAGAGGCAGCACGTTGGCGGCTTGCTTAGTTGTGTTGACCGCAGCAAGCCGCCAACGTGCTGCCTCTGACGATGGGAGGGGCCCCTTCCCGCAAGTACTAAGGCTTTATTCAAGAAGAATGTAAGGTTTTTTAATTATTTGACTTATAATTTTGCTTCTTGTTTTACGAATTCTTTAAAAAATATAGAGTTAACACTGTTTTGTTAAATAAATCCTTATCGAATCATGTTCTTAGACTGACTAAGAACATGATTCGACAAGGATATATTTAACAAAACAGTATTAACTCTAATTTTTTTACAGAGGAATTTTTGCTAGTGTTCGGATACTTTTGTTACTGACTGTATATTAAGATAACAATCAAGAATATGAAACAATACTTCATACAATATATATTATAAAAATATACATCTCGCGTGTATATTTTTGCATTACGTTCTGATCGCCAAATCCGAACACCGCCAAGGATGATAGTTATCAAAGTCATACCAAGTTTACAAAGAAGACTTTAGTAACTTCGTAGAAACATAAATACCGAATTGCAAAAATATTCACTTTTATATGTAGATGTTACTAATGGACCAATGGACTCTTCCCAGCGTCGTCTGCTCAGTCATGTGATAGGGGAAAACGAATAATCGAATTCCGTGAATCGAATTCAATTAAATATTTTTCTTAAGAACAAAAATGTTAATATTTAATATAAAATAAAATAAAAGTAATATTGTGCATTTGAAACAGTAGAATAGTTGTATTTGTAAATTTAATAATTTTTAAAAAACACTTTATGTGTTTATTTATTTTTAACTGTAAAAATCTATTTTGTATTTTCTAGTGTAACTGTTACATTAACTGATCTAGCAATAAATAATAGCTTGCTCTTGTGTATAATTTGAAATTTTAAAATGTTTTAATTTAATTTAATTGCATAATGGTGTTACAACAAGTTAATTAACTTAGTTACTGGTCTAAATGGATTTACTCAGTACGATATTGCACTGTCACTGATTTAAGTACCAAAAATCAGATTATTTAACATGTTCTTCATGAACACCAATAACAAATATAAACTAAATGATGATTGCAAATGTATACAGCAAACAAAAGATGACGAATAATGATATAAAATGGATTAAAAATGATGATGTATTTAAAAATAAGAATAGAAAATATGTTATTTTAGCAATCGCTATAGATAATCAAGACTTCGTCTGCTATTTCTTTTTCCTCTATCATGTGACCTCTGACGTCGCTCTTCCCACCGTCGTCTGCTCAATCACGTGATAGAGGAAAACGAATAATCGAATTCAATTAAATATTGTTCTTAAGAACAAAAATTTTAATATTTAATATAAAATAAAATAAAAGTAATATTGTGCATTTGTAAACAGTAGAATAATTGTATTTGTAAATTTAATAATTTTTAAAAAACATTTTATGTGTTTATTTATTTTTACCTATAAGAATCGATTTTTGTATATTGTAGTGTAACTGTAACATTAACTGATCTAGCAATAAATAATAGCTTCTTGTGGAATGTTTATGGATTATAATTTGAAATTTTAAAATGTTTTCATTTAATTTAATTGCATAAAGGTGTTACAACAAGTTAATTAACTTAGTTACTGGTCTAAATGGATTTACGCAGTACGATATTGCACTGTCACTGATTTAAGTATCAAAAATCAGAGTATTAAACATGTTCTCCATGAACATCAATAACAAATACAAACTAAATGATGACTGTAAATACATACAGCAAACAAAAGATGATGAATAATGATATAAAATGGATTAAAAATGATGATTTATAAAAAATAACACAGATTAAATACGACTGATCAAAAATAAGAATAGAAAATATGTTATTTCAGCAATCACTATAGATAAACAGGGCCTGATTAACCTATCATCTGAGGGGAAGCACAAATCTATTTTGGGGGCCCCCAATTACGGTTTGGTCTAAAGACTCATACAAACACATCGAAAAATTTACAAATTTTTCTTTAAACTTTGTAGTTAGCTAGATCTGAGGAAAATACACACAAGTAGGTTCACTTAATACAAGCACCAAAATGTAAACTGGTGAAAGCTTGTATTCACTACACAATATATGAAATTATTCGATTGTAAACGCGTGTGTAAAAGCTTCATTAATATAATTCCTATATAATCTAAAAATAATAGTTATGCAATCATGTCTGTTGTAACTTTTTATATATCAGACAATGTTTCAGACAACAAGCTTATAATTCGGGGCCCTTATTTTGCTTAATTTGGGGCCTTTTGAAAATTTTCCAAGGGAAGCACATGCTTCTCGTGCCTTTTGGGTAATCAGGGCCTGTAGATAAACAAGACTTTGTCTGCTATTTGTTTTTCCTCTATCATGTGACCTCTGACGTCAGGTGGAAAGAGCACATTTTCATAATGTTAATATTGAAAATTATTAACTTTTTTATAAATTTATGATTTTAATAGAAGTACAGTCGGTAACAAAAGTGTCCGAACACTAGCAAAAATTTCTATGTAAAAAAAGTACACTTCATATGGTTTTGTTAAATAAATCCTTGTCGAATCCTGTTCTGAGTTAGTGTAAGGACATGATTCGACAAGGATTTATTTAACAAAACCGTACGAAGTGTACTTTTTTTACATAGGAATTTTTGCTAGTGTTCGGACACTTTTGTTACCGACTGTAATTTAAAATAAGCAATATTCTTTACGACATACAAATATATATTTGTTCTAATATTAGCCTAAATGTGCTTGAATTTTTGTCCTCATTTTTAACCTAAACATGTCCTCATTTTCTAACCAAAACTGAGTACATTGCGTCATTTGTCCTCATTTTCACTTGTAAAATTCTGGTCAGCTTATCCTAGAGTATATATACAATAGTTGTAATATGAGCTAGCAAATCATCAATAATTGTAACTGGATGCTGCGGGTATTGAGTAATAGCACGGAGTTTTCGATAATCCATTGCTAATCGCCACCCCTCTGGGTGTTTAGTTGGTTTATTAATTTCTTCCGGCATAAGACAACTGGTGAAGCAAAGGGGGAGGTTACCGGCATGATAATATCATCTTTTAACATCTTATCAATATGCCAGTCTATAATTTCTTGTTTAGCCTAATCATACCGATATGATAATGATTTACTAAAAACTGGGTCATGATTACCAGTATCGATTTCATGACATACTACATGCGTTAAGACAGGCATATTGGAGAACGTCATGAAATTGAGTAAGAAATAGAAAAAATTCAGCCCTTTCTGTTTCAGCGAGGGCACTTTTTTCTAAATTAGCTGTTAATTCTGCGACAGGTTTAAAACTTAAATTAGATTCATCAATACATAATGACTTAGTGGAAAAATTTAGTTCGACTTTATTAACTTTAATAAAATCTAAATCTATTATGCATGGATACTGCAAGTAATCAATGACATAAAGCGGAAATACAGTTTCTAGCTGTCGAATTTTAACTTTTAGATACCTCTATTTATACAAGATTGGTCCTGCGCCGTAGTTGCATTTAGATTGCTCTGACTTAAAGGTTTAAAAACAGAGTACTTTCGATAGGTACGAGTATCATAGGCTAGGAAGCATCGTTCAGCTCCAGTGTCAAAAAAAGTAGGAGTCACCACATCATGTAAAACTATATTTAAATTAGGCATGTCCACAGGACTGACACAAATCGTGTTTAAAGAAGTGGAGGTAATTGAGGTCTCCCGTGGCTGTTGCTTCTCCGCAAAAATGTCACTTACTAGTTTAACGGCCTGCTTGTATTGGTATCATTTCTACGGCCTCGTGAAGGCCAAGAGCGTTGATTATTGTCATTACAGGAAATATGTTCGTTTCTGGATGAGCGTTCAATTTGTCGAAATCCTCCATTTCGTTCATGGAAAAATTAGTATTATTTTGTGGAGCTGGGGATGAACGACCTTGCTGTGGTCGATTGTAATTACGGTTAGAATTTTGAGGGGGGTGAATTGCTCCCGCTGTGAAAAGTTATTTTCAACTTTCGCAGGATGCCTTTCCTGATATTTTGATAGAGTTTGGAATAAAGTGTCATAAGACGCCACATTTTTCACATCGAGATAGTCCTAAATTGGGACTGTGAAGAGAGAGGTAATAATGTCTAACACAGCAGCAAAAGATAAAGTCAAGTCAGGTTGTTTAATGATGTCCGATTTTCGGAGCAAAAAGGTGGTAGGTTTATCGTATAAGGACATTTTCCTGCTATGGAATTCCTGACGTAGTTCGGCCTTGTCGGCAACATGTGAAAAATTTTCCTTAATCTTACGTTTTAATGTATCATAAGTTGGGTTTTGACCAGTGGCGGCTCCTGAATGACGTTTTGGGGGTGCTGCATCGACGCGTCTAAAATAAGTACATACAATGGAATCTTTATTCGTCTTATTAGCTGATTCGTTTATTTCGAGAATCAACGTAAATATGTTGACACTTCAATAGCCAATTATAAGAAAATCTGTACATGTTAATGGACTGTTTTTAGTCACTAGCTTGCAGCCCACCCAATACGTCATTCACCAGCCGCCACTGGTTTTGACCAAGAGGAATATACGCAACATTTTCATACCAAAACTTGGCCCAATACCAAACCCTTTAGTGAATATTTCGATAGATTAAATCTGACCTCATCTGGTATTTTAGTTAACTCAAAATATTCTTCAATTTCAGTAAAAAATTCGGCAACATTGCCTGACCCGGTGAAATAAATTCTTGCGCGAGGGGGGGGGGAGGGATCTAGCAAAGAAGGGCGCCACTGTGAAGTCTCGTGTCCTAATTCAACTTGATTCGTTGTTCTTAATTTAGGAGACAATCAGAACGCTCAGATTAAAGAGACACTGATATTTATTTTAGCTTTAAAATAAAGAGGGTCGTAGCGTAGGGATATGAAAGAATTCACTAAATGAACTTAAACTAAGTAATTTAGACTATTGTAAAAATAGCTCACCACTTGCAGGTTGCAACAATATTAGCCTAAATGCCGAGGACTTTTTCAGAGAGCAAAGAGCATCGCTTTTCCTTCTATAACAATCTCCGTGAAGATGATTCGTCACGCTATATCACCAGCAATAACGCATCAAATCATTAGTCGCCAACAACACATTCATCAACACAAATCCGTGTTCCATTAAGTGCTCTATTTAAAGTACTCAAAATAAGAAAATACGATTCACTTCATTTTACCAAACTACTTCTTTAAAGATTATCCGCATTCAGTTTCTAAACTCCTTTCACACACACAATCTAAGTAGATCCTGTTTTCAAATTATCCAACTAACTATCCAATAATTAGATACTCTCTGCTTGCTAACTCAAATTCACTTCTGCTCGACACCTTCAACAAGCTATCTCACCCACAACATCGCCACAATATGCTGGATCCAGCTAGAAACTTTCCCAATCTCAACCAACATCCTACCTTGACTCGACATTACCACCTTAGACTACTTTCAATACTACAGTCGGCAGCAAAAGTATCCGAATTAGCAATAATCCCTGTCTAAAAAAAGTACACTTAATACTTCTTTGTTAAATAAATCCTTGTCGAATCATGCTCTTAGTCTAGGCTGACCAAATCAAAGTACCTTTATAATAGAGAAGCATTAAAAATTGTTACAATTATCAAATTATGGATGTATTTTTTCATTCCTAATAAACAAGGACTAAAAATAAAGTGTTATTGATTAATAATTTAGTTTCTACATTTTTTTAAAACTTAGAAAAATACCTTCAAAAAAAAGGGCGTCCCCATTTGTTCCCAGAAAATGGAGACGTTTGGTCAGAAAATCTTAGTCAGTCTAAAACATGATTCGACGAAGATTTATTTAACAAAATAGTATTAAGTGTACTTTTTAGTTCCCCATCATACTATAGGTATGGGGAACTTAAGTAATCGTGAAAAATTTCGACCTCTGTTTTTTGACTTTTTTATACGTTTTCAGGTGTGAGGAATCCGAAAATGACAAAATTTGTATGGTGTCTGTCTGTAGGGTGTCTGTTAGTGGGTCAGTGGGTCAGTGGGTCAGTCCGTTAGTGGGTCAGTGTGTTAGTCTGTTAACACGATATCTCACGAACAAATGATCGCAGAGAAGTCAGATCAGTTTCAAAATATTACTTTCGATACTGGCAAGAACCCTATTCATTTGCAACATTCGAACTAAAAAACATCGTAAGTTATGGAAATTTACGATTTTCTTAACATGGGAGAATGGGACAAAAATTCGCTTAAACGTGCATTAAATGGAAATTTTTTACTGTGAAAATGTCAAACCAGTTTTAAAATATCAGTTTTGATGCCGGAATGAACATCAGTAACTATAAATATGCTACTTTAAAAATTTCGCATGTTATTGGAAATTTACGAATTTCGGGCAAAATTTCACATAAACGTCAATTTTGAGAGATATTTTCATCGTAAAGATGTCAGACTACTTTTGAAATATTATTTAGGACACTGGCATGAATATTAATGACTATGAATTTTCGAATATTAAAATTTCGTAAGTTATTGAAAATTTACGAATTTCTTAACATGGCAGAATAGAGCAAAATCTCACATAAACGTCAATCTTGAGGGATATTTTCATCGTAAAGATGTCAAACCACTTTCGAAATATTATTTAGGATACTGGCATGAATATAAGAGACTATGATTTTTCCAATTTAAAAAATTCGTAAGTTATTTGGAATTTACGCTTTACTTAACATGTCAGAATATGGCAAAATTGAGCATAAACTTCCATTTTCAGGATCATAAATACATTAGACAACTTCAAAATTACATTTATGACATTGGTTTAAACATGATTGAATACAAATATTCTAATAGGTTGGTTGGGTTGGGTTTTTTTACGTCGCACTAGTGCTGCGCAGGTGGGCAATTGGCGACAATATTCTAATAGGAAAATTTCGTAAATTATTCGTAATTTACGATTTTATCAACATAGCGAAATTGTAAATTTTTCATATAAATATGAATTTTGAGAATTATTGCATTGGAAATAGTAGCATGAAAACTATACAACGGAATTGACCCTGATAAAATAAATTAATAGATTAGAATGAGGTAAATATATCGAAGTGAACGGTGGATAGCCTATTAGGCGGGGATTTCATTCTGTCACTGTAGCAAGCTTCGGACAAATTCATTTCTTTTAACATGATTATAATAGGTCTCGCACTAGAAATTTATGAGAACATATATATGATGGGGAACTGAGCAGAGTCCACCTATGCCAACTAGTTTGATATCGGAATCATTGGTTAGTGCTCAGATAATTTTGCTGCCGACTGTAAGTTCAACTGGCGACCTTAATTCTCTAAACCAAACATTCTAATCCAACTCGACGCTGTCACTTTACACTACTTGCAATACTGAATACACTACCGAAGTGTGACGTCACTGACCTTCTCTGGGCACACACAAACCAGTGTATTCCCGTTCTAATTGTTCATTGTCGGAGAGTCAATGGGAGCTAATTGGTCCGAGAGTCATTGGTGTGTGCCCAGAGGGGGTCAGTGATGTCATCACTTCAGTAGCGTATTCCCTTGGTGACCTTTACTTCCTCAACTCGACGCCGCTCCTACCCTATACACACTATTTATTCCACTTTCTGTGTAATGGAAAATAAAAAAATCTTTAGAAAAACTATATTTTCGCTTTACTTGTAAAATTAAAGCATAAAATAAATTACCTTTTTGTGGCTATTTATATTGTCAAAAAAGGTAATGTGCATCATATAATGTAGTAAATTTTAAGAATTAACGGCTGAAATCATCCTTCGATCATTTGCAGCCGTGTACTTTAAAATTTTTTGTATATAAGTGGAAAAAATTATTTATATGTCGATTGTATTTTTGTATAAACATAAGGTCCAACAAAAGTAATCTTCCCCTCTTATCTCGGAAATATGTCAGAATTTTAAAAAATACGAAAGACGTATTCAATGAATTCGAGTGGACCCTTTTTGGTGCAAATATTTTGGGCCCGGTAGGGGAGCTAGGGAGGTCGCTAAGGAGGGTAACTTTAAAATTTCAAATAGGAAGGTATGGCTTGTGATACATCCCTGGAAACGCAAGACAATGAATTTTATATAAATTGTTTTGTCTTGCAATAATTAGCAGATACATAAGTTTTTAGAGTTTTGAAATGTGGATTTTATACCTATGTATCTCCTTTAATAATCATCTCAGGAAAAAAAACTATTTACATCAAATTCATTGTCATGAAGAGATATTTCTAGGGATGCATCACAAGACATACCTTCCCGTTTGAAATTTTAAAGTTGCCCTCCTTAGCGGTCCCTCCCCCTTTAGATCCAAAAATTTTTCGCTAAAAGAGGTCCCCTTCAAATTCATTGAACATATGTTTCGCCATTTTTCAAAATTCTGACTCATTTCTGAGATGGAGGGGGGGGGGGATTGGCGGACCCTGTATATACATATATATAATTGCACATACACACACATATATAATATTAATCTTTCTGATAATAGGTTTTGATTAGAAAACTATTTTAGCAGAAAAGAAAAAGATAAAACAAATGTGAAATTAGAGATGTTATATTCAGAAGCACATTTTTATAAATTTTATCTGTCTACTTTACTTAAGAAAAGTAAGAAAATGCAAATCAAAAAATTTTGTTTATTCACATTTTTTCTCAGTCCTTTTTTTATTTCATCACTTTATTTCTTTGTATAAATTTAGTTATGAGGAATCAAATTAGAGTGCAGGACATTAAATAAAAATCAGTATCCTATTTTTCTTACAATTTTGCCACGTTCATCCACTACAATTAGACCATGCAATCTTTGAAGTTCAGTTGTTTGCTTTTCTATAAGATCGATTCGTTTTTCAATTTGCTCGTTTTCTTCTTTTTCAATTTTTTTCAGTCTTTCATAAACGTTATTAAAACGTCTCTGTGTTTCAGATATATCTTTAGAGAAATCTTTTACAGGCAATTTTACATAGTTTTCCAATATTCGGATTTTTTCCTGCTTTTCCTTGAGATCTCGACGCAAGGCCTCTGCAAATGCTGTCCAATCTGAATTTTCCTATGGAATTACAATTTGCTTTAAAAATATTTAAAAAAATATTTATCGAAACAATAATGTAATCAAAATAATTTAATTAATTAGTGGATTATTACATTGTACGGGTTATCGTATCATACTTGTTTTTAGTAATAATTAATATTAAAGAATGAAACATAAAAATCATATGAAAATCAAAATCTAAAAAAAAAAAAAAAAAAAAAAAAAAAAATTATAAGTAATAAATAAATGGTAAATTTTAGCATTATATTGTAGCTGGTATTTTCTCCTAAAATAAAACTTACACTTCTGCTAGAGCGATGTCACATAAATTAAAAATATTATCAAATTGTGCAATCACTTTTTCATGCTAAAGCTCATTAGACTAGAACATACAGTTTAAAGGGGAGTCCGAACTTCTACGGACATTCATACAGGAACTGGAATTCGAATTGGGCACCTGATAACTGAGGCAGGGTGAAAAAGGCATGTCATACTTGATGAGAATACTATTAGCAAAGCGTTTTTAGCCTTATCAAGGTTTTAATGAGATATTAAATGAAATAGTAGAAATTATTATTATTATTATTATTTTTTTTTTTTTTTTCAATTTTAACCTCTGAAAAACACTTTCTAAGACAAAAGTTTTTTTTTTTTTTTTTCTCGGAGTTATTTTATTTAAAAATAAAAAAAAAGACCAATACATCACTCTTATTAAATTTTAAAATTCATTTCTTAACAATGAAAAATTAACAACATTTTAATTTTGTTTCTTTTTGATTTAAAATTTTTTCTCATTGTGCAGATTTTTTTTTTAATTAAAAAACCCAAATCCCCTTTTAGGAATTACAACATTTTTCATTTTTTTAAACATACCGAACACACACTGAAACTGAAAAAATGTAACTTTATCTTGAAACAAAGTTTCTGAGACTCAGATCCTGAATGAAAGCTGACTCTAAAGATGTCTGTTAGAGACGTCAGTAATGCATCCAGCACATAAAAGAGATATAATTCGACTTCGAAATAAAAACATAAATTTAAATCTCATGCATAATATCATATCTGCCAACATTCTAATTAATATTCCATAGTATTGTTAGTACCGCCCCTTTTCTCGCACCATTTTATATTTAGACCGGGATTCGTACTCTCCGCCCATTTTTCAGGACACTCTCAAGGATAAGAATTATCTGCCTTTATTATTACCACTTATTTCATGCAGAAATCTCTATGGTATTTTTATATTAATGCGTTATGAATAAATAGGATTGAAATTACTGTATAAAAATACTGGTAGCAATAAAAGCGTAAATTTCTCACCCATAAGAGTGTCATGAAAGAAGGGCGGAGAGTACGCCCACTGATTTAAACTTTTTCGGCAAATGTAATTACAATTAAATAAAAAGAAAAATGCTCTAAAAAAAGGCTGGTTTAAAAAAAAAAAAAAAAAAAAAGGTGGGGACTACAGGACTGCGAAATATTAATTACAATGTTGGCAGGTATGGTAATATGCAAAGTAAAACATTCTAAATTCTAATTAATTAATTCTTTTTTTAAGTGATTTTTACTCTTTGTATTAAATAACAAAAAAAAAAAAAAAAAAAGAAAGAGAGAATAGAATTTAAATTTTTAAAACCATTTCAACGTGTTAAATATTTCAAAATTCAAAATATCTATACATTATAAAATGCAATTCAAAACACATTCAATATAGGTTAATTCCATTTGTGACAGACATGATATCAGATAACTTCTTGACCAATTTTACTAAATTGTATTAATTTATCTTAATGAATTTTGTTGTGCTGCTACACCCGTATGTGTTGCTGATGAATATTGCAAAACTTGTAATACAAGAAAAACTAGTATGTTGTGGCCACCACAAGACTTTCTTCTATATTTTCCTATACAAATTCACTCAGTAAGAATATTAAAAAAAAAAAAAAAAAAAAAAAAATACGATTTTTTCCCCAAGTTTTTTACTTTCTTCTATATGTAATATAGAGACAGTATTGGATTGGCGAAAATTTTCGACCTCCGTTTTTTGACGGATCTACACGTTTTGGGATGTCCTGAACACGAATTGATAGTTTTTAGAAAATGTCTGTCTCTGTGTCTGTCTGTCTGTGGTCTAGTGTTTTCACCGTATCTCACAAACCAATGAATAAAATTCAACCAAACTTGGTATATAGTTGGACCCTGGCGGGGCATTGTGCTGATTAGATTCGGGGATCAATAGCCCATCAGGTGGCGCTGTGATCGCATTTTATGTAAATTTTTAACATGGCAGTATAGGACAAATTTTCGTATTTTTCACCGTATCTCACGAACCAATGAATGAAATTCAACCAAACTTGGTATATAGTTGGAACCTGACGGGGCATGGAGCTGATTAGATTTGGGGATCAATCGTCCAGCAGGTGGCGCTGTGATCGCAAAATTTCGTATGTTTCACCGTATCTCACGAACCGATGAATGAAATTGAACCAAACTTGGTGTATAGTTGGACCCTGACATGGAAAGGGTCTGAACAGATTTTGGGATCAATCGCCTAGCAGATGGCGCTGCGATCGCATTTTATGTAAACTTTTAACATGGCAGCATAGGACAAAATTTCGCATAAATGTACATAATGAGCGTTATTTTAAACTTGTGATTGTAAAATTAATATGAATTATTGATAATAGTAGCAGTTAACTACGAAAAAAATTTTGTGCATGTGGGGGCACTGGTTCCCCCCCTGGGGGGGAAGTACCCCCCCGAGGTTGGTAAATTTTCAAGATGGGTATCTTTCGAAAGATCTTGTCAATACCTTTAAAACGAATGGTTGAACTATAAATCTGTGACAATTTGAAACAAAGTTATCGTTTTTTTACTTTTAACAACAAAAAAAAAAAAAAAATCTTTTTTTTTTTTTTTTTTTTTTAACGAAACTTAACCAAACTTGGTATTTAGTTGGTCCCCGACATAAACTGGAGCTGATTACATTTAGGGATCAGTAGCTCAACAGGTGGCGCTGTGATCGCATTTTTTCTAAATTTTTAACTTGGCAGTATAGGACAAAATTATGTATAAATGTACATAATGAGAGTTATTTTTAACTTGTGACTGTAAAATTAATATGAGTTATTGATAATAATAGTAGTTAATTAGGAAAAAAAAATTGTGCATGTGGGGCATCGCTTTCCCCCCGGGGGGGATAAATTTTCAAGATGGGTATCTTTCGAAAGGTCTCGTCAATACCTTTAAAACGAATGGTTGAACTATAAATCTGTGATAATTTAAAACAAAGTTATCGGTTTTTTTTACTTTTAACAAAAAAAAAAAAAATCTTTTTTTTTTTTATTTTTCTTATTTATTTATTTTTTTTATATTGTTACTGGTTGAATATGTATTACTTTTAACAAAAAAAAAAAAACTTAGAAAAAATCTTTTTTTTTTTTTTTTAATATTGTTACTGATTGAATATGCATATAGGAAAATATAGAAGAAAGGCTTGTGGTGGCCACAACATACTAGTTTTTTTTTTTTGTTGTTGTTGTTGTTGTTGTTGTTAAAAGTAAAAAAATAATAATAAATTTTAAAAAAAATCAATAACTTTGTTTTAAATTATCACACATTTATAGTTCAACCATTCGTTTTGAAAGTATTGACGAGACCTTTCGAAAGATTTACTCCCCCGTGGGGTACTTCCCGCCTGGGAGGGGGGGGGGGGAGCGATGCCCCAACATGCACAAACTTTTTTCTTAATTAACTACAACTATTATCAATAATTCATATTAATTTTACAATCACAGGTTAAGAATAACTCTCATTATGTACATTTATACGAAATTTTGTCCCATACTGCCATGTTAGGAATTTAGATAAAAATGAAACCACAGCGCCACCTGTTAAGCGATTGATCCCTAGATGTAATCAGCACTAGTTTATGTCGGGGACCAACTAAATACCAAGTTTGGTTAAGTTTCGGAAAAAAAAAAACGATTTTTTTTTCTAAGTTTTTTTTTGTTAAAATTTAAAAAAATCGATAACTTTGTTTTAAATTATCACAGATTTATAGTTCAACCATTCGTTTTAAAGGTATTGACGAGACCTTTCGAAAGATACCTATCTTGAACATTTACTTCCCTCGAAGGGGGACTTCCCCCCAGGGGGGGGGGGGGGGGTGAGGCTCCTACACATACAAACATTTTTTCCCAGTTGACAATCTCTATTATAAATAATTCTTGTAAATTTCATAATGATTACTAAAAAATAATTCTCTTTATGCACATTTATACAAAATTTTGTCCTATATCACCATGTTAAAAATTTAGAAAAAGCGGGATGGCAACGCAACCTGTAAGACAATTTTTACCAAAAGTTGATAGGCACTAATTTATGTCAAGGTGCAACTACATACCAATTTGTATGAAATTCTGTGCAGTAGTTCCTGAGATACAGTTGCCACAAAAGTTTGTCACACACACACACACACACACACAGACAGACATTTTCTAAAAATGGTCAAATCGTGTTCTACAGCTCTCAAAACGTGTAAATCCATCAAAAACCCGAGATCGAAAATTTTTACGAATCCAATACTTTCTTCTATTGAATATAGAAGAAAGTAATAATTTATGTTTAATAAGGTGAAAATGTAGCGTAACAGGCATAACAAAAAATAAGACATATTTTCAGTGACTCATCTGTATTTATGAATTGCTCGAAATTGCATACTTGCCAACCATCTCATTAATAACCGTGCAATTGTTAACGGCCCCTTTTTCACACCACTTTATATTTAGAGTAATTCTCGCCAAATGTTGTTACGATTAAATAAGAAAAACAATTACTCTAAAAAATGACTGGTGTGAAAAAAAAACTAGTATGTTGTGGCCACCACAAGACTTTCTTCTATATTTACCTATACATATTCAATCAGTAACAATATTTAAAAAAAAAAAAAAAAGTACGATTTTTTTTCTAATTTTTTTTTTTTTTTTTTTTTTTTTTTTTTTTGTTAAAAGAAAAAAAATCGATAACTTTGTTTTAAATTATCACAGATTTATAGTTCAACCATTCGTTTTAAAGATATTGACGAGACCTTTCGAAAGATACCCATCTTGAAAATTTATCCCCCACAGGGGGGGAAGCGATGCCCCCCCCATGCTGAAATTTTTTTTCGTAGTTACATACTACTATTATCAATAATTCATATTAATTTTACAATCACAAGTTTAAAACAACTCTTATTATGCACATTTATACGAATTTTTGTCCTATGCTGCCATGTTAAAAATTTAGATAAAATGCTATCACAGCACCACCTGTTGAGCTATTGATCCCCAAACATAATCAGCACCAGTTAATGTCGGGGACAAACTAAATACCAAGTTTGGTTAAATTTCGTTAAAAAAAAAAAAAAAAAAAAAAAAAAAATGCGATTTTTTTTCTAAGTTTTAAAAAAATCGATAACTTTGGTTTAAATTATCACAGATTTATCGTTCAACCATTCGTTTTAAAGGTATTGACGAGATCTTTTGAAAGATACCCATCTTGAAACTTTGCCCCCCCGGGTGGGAACTTCCTCCCCTGGTGGGGGGGGAACCGATGCCCCCACATGCACAAAAATTTTTTCCTAGTTAACTACTACTATTATCAACCTGATCTTTCGAAAGATACCCATTGTGAAAATTTATCCCCCCTGGGGGGTATTTCCCCCCTAGGGGGGGGGGGAGCGATGCCCCCCATGCAGAAATTTTTTTTCCTGGTTACATACTACTATTATCAATAATTCATATTAATTTTACAATCACAAGTTTAAAACAACTCTAATTATGCACATTTATACGAATTTTTGTCCTATGCTGCCATGTTAAAAATTTAGATAAAATGCTATCACAGCGCCACCTGTTGAGCTATTGATCCCCAAACATAATCAGCACTAGTTTATGTCGGGGACCAACTAAATACCAAGTTTGGTTACATTTCGTTTAAAAAAAAAAAAAAAAAAAAAAAAAAAAAAAATTGCGATTTTTTTCCAAGTTTTTTTTTGTTAAAAGTAAAAAAAATCGATAACTTTGTTTTAAATTATCACAGATTTATGGTTCAACCATTCGTTTTAAAGGTATTGACGAGACCTTTCGAAAGATACCCATCTTGAAACTTTGCCCCCCCGGGTGGGTACTTCCCCCCCAGGGGGGAAACCGATGCCCCCACATGCACAAAATTTTTTTCCTAGCTAACTACTGCTATTATCAATAATTCATATTAATTTTACAATCACAAGTGTAAAATAACTCTCTTTATGCCCATTTATACGGAATTTTGTCCTATGCTGCCATGTTAAAAATTTGCATAAAATGCGATCACAACGCCACTTATTGAGCGATTGATCCCAAAATCTAATCAGCACCAGTTTATGTCAGGGTGCAATTAAATACCAAGTTTGGTTAAATTTCATTCATTGGTTCGTGAGATACAGCGTCCACAAAAAAATGATACAGACAGACAGACAGACATTTTCTAAAAACTATTAATTCGTGTTCTCCACATCCCAAAACATGTAAATCCATCAAAAAGTGGACTTCGAAAATTTTCGCGAATCCATTACTTTCTCTATATTACATATAGAAGAAAGTAAAAAATCTGGAGTGACTCCACTCGACTTTCCGAACATTGAGTAATTAACAGTTTTGTAGATAAAGTAAAGAAAGAGTAGTTGTTAAACAAACAAAAGAGAGAAAACCATAATAGAGTGTTTGAGTATTTTTCTCCATCTATTACACGTTGTTTTATTTAACGCTACTGAACTTTGAGCCCATAGATCATAATGACAAAGAAATTTTCGTTGTGTCCCTGTAAAAACCTATAAATGTTAGACTCACCAAAATGCTTATAGTTAGTGCAACAGTGATTTATAATACTCATATAAATTTTCAGCTGAATTCAATAAGGCGTTTAGATGCTATCGTACTTTTAAAAATTTAGTCCCATAGGCCATAATGATAAAGAATTTTTCTTTGTGTCCCTGTAAAAAAACTGTAAGTGCTAGATTCACCAAAATCTATACAGTTAGTTCAACTGTGATCTATAACATGTGTACAATTTTTTTGCTCGGATTAATAAGGCGTTTAGACACTATCACATTTTTAAAAATTTGGCCCCATAGGCATAATGATAAAGAATTTTTCTTTGTGTCCCTGTAAAAAAACTATAAGTGCTAGATTCTCCAAAATCTATACAGATTGAGTATTTGTGATCTATAATATGTGTATAGAATTTTTGCTCAATTGAATAAGGCGTTTAGATGCTATCGCACTTTTAAGATTTTGCTCCCATAGGCCATAATGATAAAGAATTTTTCTTTGTGTCCCTGTAAAAAAACTATAAGTGCTAGATTCACCAAAATCTATAGGGTTCGTACTATGGTGACTTACAATATGCGTACCAACTTTCAGGTTAATCGAACGAAGCGTTTAGACGCTAGCGTGTTCACCCACAGACATACACACATACACACATACACACATACACACACACATACATACATCATCGTAAAAATAGTGAAAACGGACTCAGGGGACCTCAAAACGTATAGAAACATCAAAATCTCGAATTCGGATTTTTGACATGATTACAATACTTTCCTCACTATAGTGTTCGGAAAGTAAAAAGGCGGGTACTAAAAATTGTATGGTTCATAATGAGATAGTTGGCAAGTATGAAAGTGAGACACATTTGAAGTTCAGAAAATTTAATTTACACAAATAGGACTGATCTGTTGTGTAATAATAATAATAATAATAATAAATCTAAATTTTAAATAAATAAATATATAAAAAATTATTTCACTTTTGCGACCGCATGTTTTTGTCTTTTTCACAGTAAGGTCTGCCTGTGAGCGTTATTCTCCTTAGTTGCAATATTTCAGAACAAAATTTTCCGTGTTCACATTTACATTACAAATGGATATACATTATAATTATACTCTTTCTAATCAAAGCATTTATATCCATAAGATAGTACAAATATGAATATTGGGTATATTTTTAAAAGATAAATAACACACAAACTGCGAAAGAAACGCCCACTGGTGGAGTTAGAGATTTTCAAAAGACGTGAATCTACGTCAGCGGTCGCGAAAGTGTTAATATCATGACAGGCATGACATGTGTAAAAAATTGGATGCAACTTTTATTTACTTATTACTTTCTTCTATATATAATATAGAGAAAGTATTGGATTCGCGAAAATTTTCGACCTCCGTTTTTTGACGGATCTACACGTTTTGGGATGTCCTGAACACGAATTGATAGTTTTTAAAAAATGTCTGTCTGTGTGTCTGTCTGTATCATTTTTTTGTGGACGCTGTATCTCACGAACCAATGAATGAAATTTAACCAAACTTGGTATTTAGTTGCACCCTGACATGAACTGGTGCCCATTAGATTTGGGGATCAATAGCTCAACAGGTGGCGCTGTGATCGCATTTTATGCAAATTTTTAACATGGCAGCATAGGACAAAATTCCGTATAAATGGGCATAATGAGAGTTATTTTAAACTTGTGATTGTAAAATTAATATGAATTATTGATAATAGTAGTACGTAACTAGGAAAAAATTTTGTGCATGGGGAGGCATCGCTTCCCCCCCCCCAGTACCCCCCCCCCCCCGTGGGGGGTAAATTTTGAAGATGGGTATCATTCGAAAGATCTCGTCAATACCTTTAAAACGAATGGTTGAACTATAAATCTGTGATAATTTAAAACAAAGTTATCGATTTTTTTTACTTTTAACCAAAAAAAAAAAAAAAAAAATCGCATTTTTTTTTTTTTTTTTTAAATATTGTTAGTGATTGAATATGTATAGGAAAATATGGAAGAAAGTCTTGTGGTGGCCACAACATACTAGTTTTTAAATTAGAGAGAGAGAGAGAGAGAAGAAAGAAAGAAAGAAAGAAAAGTAAAAGGCTTTTGAGTGAAGTTAACCTATTAATTTTTAAAACTTTATTTTTACTTTCCGAACATATGTAAGGAAAGTATAGTAATGATGTCAAAAATCTGATTTTGAGATTTTGGTGTATCTACAAGTTTTGAGGTACCCTGAGTTTATATTTGCTATTTTTACGGTGATGTATGTATGTATGTGTGTATGTAGGGATGTATGTATGTGAGTGAACACGATAGCGTCTAAAAGTTTTGCTCGAATGAGCTGAAAGTTGGTACGTATATTATAGGCCCCCATAACACGAACCTTATTGATATTAGTGCTAGCGCTTATAGTTTTTTTCAGGGACACAAAGAAAAACGTTTTATCATTACGGTCTATGGACCAAACTTTTTTTAATGCGATAGCGTCTATACGTCTTATTCGATTGAGTTGGAAATTTATACGTATATTATAGGTCATCATTGCACGACCTGCATAGATTTTTGTAAATCTAGCATTAGTTTTTTTTTTTTTTTTTTTTTACAGGGACACAAAGAAAAATTCTGTATCGCTATACCCTATGCTCAAATTCTTCAAAGTGCGATAGCGTGTAAGCACCTTATCCGATTGAGCTGAAAACTTATACACATGCAATAGATCACTGTTACACAAACTGTATGCATTTTGGTGAATTTAGCATTTAGAGTGTTTTTACTGGGGCACAAAGAAAAAGTCTTTGTGATTGTGGCTTATGGGTTCAAATTATTTAAAGTGTGATGGCGATTAAACGCCTTGTTTGATTGTGCTGCAAATTTACATACATGTTATATGTACCCGTCGCACAAACTGTATAGATTTTGTTGAGTCTAGCACTTATAGATTTTTAGAGAGAACGCAAAAATTCGTCATTATGATATATGGGCTCAAATTATTCGAAGCGCAATAGCGTTAAACTAAACAACATACTATATGAAGAAAAGTATTCATACACCCTATTATAATTTTCTCTTTTGCGTATTTAACGATTTCTCTTACTTTAACTTATTTATACAGCAGTTAATTACTTAATGTTCGGAAAGTCGAGTGGAGTCACTTCAGATTTTTTAAGTTTAGGTTCTTTTGTTAAATTAAGATGAATAGTTAAATATTTTTTAACTACTAGATGCAACATGCAACATCCCATCAAAAGAAGTTTTTGTGGAATTTTCCCAACTTACAGTTATATCCTTTTTCTGTTTTGATTTTAGATTAACACGTTGAGCGCCACGCAAATTCTTAAAATCCATTGAAATTCCATAACGATTCCTACTGTAATAAATAAAAATTAAGCAAATTTTTGATAAATTTTCAATCACTGAATGTAATATTTTTAGTTTTATATCCTATTTTATATCCGCCACCGATGGTTGACGCGGCTTTATATCATATTTGACAGTGTCAGTCACCGATGGCTGACAGGACGCTCAACGTTTAAATTTTTTATTGATACAGCTTTTACTTTCGGGGTAAAACTTTCAGTGAAATGTTTGAAGTATAACATGTTCTGCACCCTCCTAAAGTTTCAAGATGATTTCTTCAGTACTTAGAGATATATGACAAAATGTCTAGAATCTAGAATGGTTGACATAGCGCTTAACGTGTTAAATATCATTCACTCGAAAAACTTACTTTTGCAAGATTCGTATAAGTGACCCGAAATGATGCCTGTATTTCTTGTTTTCTGTTTAAAACTATATTTATAAGAGATTCGTAATGATTCCTCTGACGGCAAAATTTCATAAATGGATCCATGTCTCCAGTGAAAACTTCTTCCTGAAATAATATAATGTAATTTAAAATTCAATTTTCCTTTAAATAACGAGTTATATAATAACATTCAATTGTATATACTTATGAATAACTGAAAGAGAATTACAGTAATGTTTGAGCAGTTTCATTCGTTATCTTATAAATCTTAAGATTTTAAAGACTGACAAAGCGCCGGCCAAAAGAAAGCAGAATTAAGAAATATGTACACTAAGCGACAAAAAAAAAAAAAAAAAAAAAAAGCCGCACTGCAGAAAAATTGACTTAAACATTTTGAGTTTGTAATAATTTAAAAACTAATAATTGCAACGAATAAAAATGTTATGTTTGTATAATACGGAAGTCACAACATGATACCTATGTACATTTTTGATTTAATAATTCGTTTTATTACACTCTACGAAGGATTTAATAAAAATCCACATAAAATTTTCTTTTTAAACGTAATATAATATACATATACTTTGTATTCTGTCATGATTTATTATATGATATAAAAAAGTGCTATGTTAAAGTATGAAATAAAACTATTTGTTTGTTAGGTCTAAACAATTATTTAATAAAAATATGTATTCTGGATTGGATAATTCCGCCTTTATACGGAATTACTGCTTTAATGGGCAATTGCCTAGTATTTTACAGTTTTTTAACATGAAACTCAGAAGAAATTTCACTGTGTTAAATATCATAAATATTTTTTGCTAGTTCTTTCAAAGTTGTAAGCTACAAATTTCTAATCCCCATCCTCTTTTATAGACTAAACATTTTCGAGCGGATTGAGATTAGGTCAATTTTCAGGTCTAATAAAGAAGAAATCCTACGATATTCTTTGCGAGATTTAATTTTAAGTTAAAAAAGTTATGATAACTTACAAAATTATAGATGCTCATGAGAATGGATAAGTAATTTTAACAACTTGAATCAAATAAATGTATCACAAGTGCCATATAACAAGGTGCTTTATCATCTTGAAATGCTGATTATGGGAGAGTCTGAAATACACCCAAAGTAGTCAGTCAGGTATCAATTTTTTAGTGGCCAAGTTTTATTTCGAGTAAATTGATCCCTTGAACATGAAAATTTGCCAGACTCACCGAAAAATTATGCATTTTTGTATCGTAATGCACGGGGAATATGTCATTGTTTTAAAAGTGCGATTTTCATTAAGTCAGTCACATTTTAGTGATCAGTTCTGCTTGTTTCTGTCTGTTCGAAATAAGTTAAACTTTACTCATCAGAAAGAACAACTTCAGCCCAATAATTAATTGATCATATTTTAATTTTTTAACCCTTTAATGTCCTGGTTTTCTAATTCTTTTCGTTAAGAATGAATTTTTTTCAGATTTTCTGGCAGTTAAACCTGCTTTGTTTAATTGTTATTTCATTGTATTTAGATAAATTATGTTACTAAGCACTTTTTCTGAATCCCTGCTATGTTCTAAATGTAATACAAACTGATTTTTTAAGGGCTGGCTTTTTAACTTGCGGTTATCTCGACTGGATGAGTAACGTGGCCGCTTAAGGACAAATGTGCAGTTTAAACAGCCAAAAGATATTATATCTTTCTAAAAACCAGATCTCTGATATTTTGTTAACATTTAAGAATTTTGACATCCCAGGTATTAAAATATTTTTTTTGATTTTCGCTCTAAAATTAATATTTTTTGTGGTATCGTTAATTGTGGTATCGCCTTATTCTTGCCATTTTTTAAATACTTTCTGAAATTACAATTTTCCGAACAATGGCATCTTGTTTTTAACACTTGGCTCAATCCTAAATTGCACGCAGAACACAATGTAATAAAATCTGTTCAAAAATTTACTTTTGAAACAATAAAATTAGCGATTACAGGAAGAAAAATGGAAAATATCCAAGTGCGGCTTTTTTTTTTTTTTTTTTTTTTTTTTGTCGCTTAGTGTATGTTTATATAAAATGTACAAATACAAGATTAAAAGGTATAAAAATTTATCAAAAAAATTAACAAGAAAATTTTAGCAATTGGAATATACCTGATAGCTATAGGAGGTAGAGTTTAGACAAATGGATTTAAAAATTAGCATATACTAGGGGGCTCTGCCCCCTGCTCGCTTCGCTCTCCAACCCCTGGTTTGCTTCACTTATTAATATCCCTGTGAGGATTTTCACTGAATATGAGTATATAACACAAGACAAAAGCAGAAAAATGTTATAGAAATTTCCATATTTAATGTAAAATTGAAATACATAATATTTAAGGTAATGTACCAATTGAGGCGTTCCCAGTTGAAGCTGTAGAGGAAAATTGTCCCGATTGAGGCGGTGAAGGTGAAAAGGGTTGTTGGCTATTTCCGTATGAGGCGGTGATCCTTATACTTGGCTATTTGGCGCATTTATTACTATACTTGTCAAACATGAAGATAAATTTGTAGTAGGCTCTTAGCCGCGTTTATTCGGCGTTTCCAGGATACACCACGAGGAGGTGGCCTACTTTAGTTCCCCAAAAAAGTTGCGGAGAACAAATTCTCCTTGTTAGTTTACGTCTGGGGGTCACCGAAGCGGGAGAGCTATCCCTTCCGTGGAGGATCAAAATTGTGATGGCATGTCTCCGGACCACCTCTAGGGGTGTGTCCCAGACCGTTGTCAATTGCCCATCTGCGCAGCACTAGTGCGACGTAAAACCCAACCATCCATCCTTGTTAGTTTACGTGCGTGATACTGATTGCTCCGAAAACGAGTTACATGCGTTCTAGCAGTCTGCGTCAGAACAAGACGGTTGCAAACCAAAAAATGATATTGCACAGAAAAAGGATAAGATATGGGCCTCCTTCGCGCGCATGCGTAAAGGCTTGTGGAAAGTGCCAACTGAATAGTGCCAAGTGGGGGAGAAGAGCCAATAGGACGGCTCCTCTAGCCAGACGGGCGCTTCTAAGCCAACTGTTGTAACCTCAAAGCCGGCTACCAGTGCTTTCCCACCCACCTCCTCAACTGGGATAATTTTCTACTACAGCCTCAATTGGGTACGCCTGAATCGGTACCAAATCATATTTAATACCACTTTTTTTTTTTTTTTTAATTACGGTTTTTTTTTCTTTTAGAATAGAAAGAAATTTATAATATTTAGACCATTTTGTGTTACAACTTTGTTATTTAATGACCCACTTAGCAACGTTTAAATTTTTGTCAGTACTTGGCGATGATTTTTTTGGTGTAATTGCTTGTTAAAAAAAAAAAAAAGAGGAAGAAAAAAAAAGAAAAAAAGTCTAGTACTTATTATAATATTTTATAGGCAGGAGAAGATTTATGATGAAGCCATAACTAAGATATGACGAGGCGTGTACATTTTAAACACATAAAATTTAATAGATGACTACGACAATTACAGATGAAATACACAAGTAACATAAACGACTACATTTTGAAGACTGATCTGTTCTAGCAGAGACAAAAGTAAAAAAGAATGAACAGATCACTGATTGGACAATACAGTTTACAGGTACATGTACATTTACGTGACGTCACTTACCAAAAGTCCAATAGATTGAAACAGGAATACTATGGCGAAATACACCACAACTCTCCTCCCCTTAATTCCGTATACCATACCTGATGGGAGGTTTTCTTACTCTAGAATCTAGATGATCTTCTTACAACCTGTTCAGAAAAAGACAAATTAGTATTTTTAAGTTTTGAATGTTCAGATTTTAGTTCATTTTTATTTACAGTACTGTTGATATTTTTATCACAGTCAATTTCTCCAGGCTTTGTAGACACAGATCTACTGTCGGTTGGCACTGGATCTGGTGTAATGGAAGGATTGGTTGGCACTGGATCTGGTGTTATGGCAGGATCGGTTGGCACAGGATCTGGTATAATGGCAGGATCGGTTGGCACAGGATCTGGTATAATGGCAGGCCTCCTACCAAACTTAGATTTTCCATTGCTTTGTAGGTGTGGACTCTTGCTATCGGAAACCATGGGAATATTTCCATCAAGAGTGTTCTTTTCAATTTCACCAGGACTTGTAGTTTCCTCCAGTTGTACTCTGGAACCTACCCTTTTTAGTTGATCAACGTGTCTTTACATACACATGAACCTACTTGAATTTTGTAATGCAGTTTACCTAGTCTGGCAATTACTTTACCTATTTTCCATTTATCTCCTGATGTGTAATTGCGTACTGCAAGTTTTTCATGTACTTGGAATTCTCTTATCTTTTTCTTGTTAAAAACATTTTTATGTTGTTTGTTTTCAACATAATTTTTAACATTTGGTACAAGTAAATCCAGTTTTGATCTGATATTTCTCTTGAGAAATAATGATGCGGCACTCTCCCCTGTTGTAATATGAGGCATTATTCGGTATTGGAATAGAAATTCGTTTAACTTAAATTGGAGATTTCCGGGTTCTGAACTTAAGGATTTCAATCCTTTTTTAATTATTTTGACATATCTTTCAGCCTGACCATTTGTAGAGGGATGATATGGTGCAGTTAAGCTATGTTTTATGCCTTTA
Source organism: Salticus scenicus (assembly GCA_963930645.1). Taxonomy (NCBI): domain Eukaryota; kingdom Metazoa; phylum Arthropoda; class Arachnida; order Araneae; family Salticidae; genus Salticus; species Salticus scenicus. Next base: position 131,806,353 of record OZ005648.1, read on the forward strand.
CTTTGTAGAAAATGTTCGAATTGTTCTGAAATGAATTGTGGCCCATTATCAGACACAAGGGACACAGGATAGCAATATCTGGCAAAAAGCGAAGAAAGACAGTTTATAGTGTTCTCAGCAGTAGTATTAGGAACAATGAACACTTCTGTCCATTTACTGTGGGCATCTACTACGATTAAAAACATTTTCCCCATCATTGGACCAAAAAAGTCTACATGTATTCTGTTCCAAGGTGTTGTAGGCCATTCCCAGTGATGATTGTCCATTTTAGGAGGATTATGTTTTAATTTAATACAAACAGAACAGTTATTTGCTAAATTCTCAATGTCTTTATCAATACCTGGCCACCATACAAAACTACGTGCCAGTGCTTTCATTTTAACTATGCCAAAATGGCCAAAATGTAAATCTTCTAACATTTTTTGTCTATGAACAGTAGGAATTACAACACGATTCCCTTGTAGTACGCAATTATTTAGTATAGAAAAATCTTCTTGTTTATGTCCGAAAAGTAATTTGGCATCTGTGTGCCTGATATTAAATGCTGGTACATTTCTTTCAATGTTGGATCTCGCTTAGAACTTGCACACAACGTTTTTGTAGTTAACGGTAACGAAGTGATTTGATGAATAAATAAACAATCGGATTCATCAGGGTTGCCAAATAAATTTGGTGACAAAGTTGGTGACACTTTTTCTGGCTGTAGCGAATCGGACGACGGCAGCAGTAAGTCTTCACTACGTAATGGAAGACGTGATAGAGCATCGGCATTTCCGTGCTCTGCAGATTTTTTATATTTAATATCATAATTAAATGTTTGTAATTATAATGCATATCTTTGCATTCTAGCTGCCGAAAGTATCGGAATACTTTTTACGGGTGAAAATAGGGAAACTAGGGGTTTACTATCTGTATACAGAGTAAATCTCCTACCATATAAAAATTGAAAAAATTTCTTTACACCAAAAATTATTGATAACGCTTCTTTATCTACCTGACTATACCGCTTTTCTGCAGAAGACAAAGTTCTAGAAGCAAAAGCTATGGGTTTTTCGGAGTTATCTGGCATTGTATGCGAAAGTACTGCCGAAATTCCATAAGGAGAAGCATCAGTGGCTAAAATTAAGGGTAATTTAGGATTAAAGTGGGTGAGAATCTTTTCGGAAGTAATTTCCTGTTTAATTGCATTAAATGAATTTTCACATTTTTTAGTCCACTGAAAATTGACATTTTTACGTAATAATTCATTTAGAGGATAAGCAATCGTAGATAATTTAGGAACAAATCTAGAATAGTAAGATACTAAGCCTAAGAATGCTTTTACCTGAGTTACGTTTTTAGGTACTGGAGCATTTAAAATAGCAGAAATTTTTTCTTGCGTTTTGTGTATGCCATTTTTATCAATTTTGTAACCGCAGTATGCAATTTCATCATTCATGAAAAAAGATTTTTCTTTATTTATTTTAAGATTATATTCACGTAACCTTTCTAGCACTTGTTTTAATCGCTCTAAATGTATTTCATCCGTTTCCCCTGAGATACATATATCATCGATAAAAACTGAAATACCCTCTATACCTTTTAAAATTTGTTCTATAGTTCTCTGCCATATTGCTAGCGAACTGGCAATTCCGTATGGTAATCGCGTAAATTGAAATAAGCCTTTAGGAGTGTTAATAGTAAGTAATTCTTGTGAATTTTCCTCTACCGGTAAATGCAAGTATGCTTGATTTAAATCTATCTTTGTAAAATGTAATCCATCCCCTAAAGTTGCTAATATATCCTCAATTTTCGGTAGCGGGTATTTGTCAACCTTTAAAAATTTATTTACCGTGACTTTAAAATCGCCGCATAAACGATTTTTCCCGTTAGGTTTTACCACCGGAACAATAGGTGTTGCCCATTTACTAGTACTAACAGCTTTTATTATCCCTTCATTTTCTAATCTTTCTAATTCTTCATTTACTGCATTCCTTAATGCATACGTAACTGTTCGCGATTTACAAAATATTGGTGATGAGTCTTTCTCTAAATGTAATTCAGCTTTAACATTTTTAATTTCACCTACGTTATTTGTAAATAAATCCGGAAATTCATTCAGTAAATTATTTAAATTTTCCGAGATTTGTACTTTGTTTATCGGAACAGTTTGTAAATTGTTTGGGAATATATTAAATGTAGTTATCCAATCCCTACCTAGCAATAAAGGAAAATTGTCCTTTTCAACCAAATATAACTTAACATTCCTAGTTTTGTTTTCGTAAGTTACATTTACTCTAACAAATCCCTCGGGCTGGAAAATTTCTCCAGTAGCTGTTTTTAATTGTATATCAGCAGGAAACATTTTATGTTCTGGAAATAATCTCCGAAAACGATTTATCGGTACAGCGGAAATCGCCGATCCTGTATCAAACTCCATTTCTGCTTTAGCACTATTTTCTATCAAAACCCAAATTTTTATAGGTTTAGTGCCTTCAGATTGTAATGACAAAATGTCTACAGTATCAAGAACATTTACATTTTTCTTTTGAGTAACATTGTTTTGTGCGTTCCGACACACCTTACTCAAATGACCACGTTTCTTACAAAAATTGCAAACGGCATTAATAAATTTATAAACATTTGCTAAATGAGAGCTATTTCCACAACGATAACAATGAGTTTTACTCATAGAATAATAATAAATTATTATTCTATGGTTTTACTTTTATTTGCACTCGCAGTTTTGTTCACGTTTTGTTTACTTAAGTTATTTTGAGAATAATTTTGTTTTGGTTTCCTAGCACTAACCACGGAGTAAAAAGACTCCGTGGACAACTTAGAATGTAGAAAAAGAGGGGAAAAAAGGCTAAAAACCCCATAGGAATAGCATGGGAAGAAAAGCAAAAAAACTCACAATGTCAAGTGTGTTTAAAAAAAAAAAAAAATTCACACCGGAAGTAATAAGAGGACAGATTTGACTAGAAAAATACATTGAACAGCGGGAACCGGACGGGCTGGGGCATGGGTCCTATCGTCCAGGATTAATACGACTCGCCTAGTACTCCGTATTAATATTACTCCGTGGCACTAACAGAAACTTTATTCAAATTCAAATTTTTATTTTGTAATTCTATCATGTCATTTTCAGTACTTTGCATAGTTACGGCTTGTTCTACTGCTTCATTTACGTGACGTCACTTACCAAAAGTCTAATAGATTGAAACAGGAATATTATGGCGAAATACACCACACTTATAATCTAAACCTAAAGCCTATGTTTTTCCCCAAATACTCATACTTTTTACTTTCCGAACACTATAGTGAGGAAAGTATTGTAATCATGTCAAAAATCCGAATTCGAGATTTTGATGTTTCTATACGTTTTGAGGTCCCCTGAGTCCGTTTTCACTATTTTTACGATGATATATGTATGTGTGTGTGTATGTGTGTATGTGTGTATGTGTGTATGTCTGTGAACACGCTAGCGTCTAAACGCTTCGTTCGATTAACCTGAAAGTTGGTACGCATATTGTAAGTCACCATAGTCGAACCCTATAGATTTTGGTGAATCTAGCACTTATAGTTTTTTTACAGGGACACAAAGAAAAATTCTTTATCATTATGGCCTATGGGAGCAAAATCTTAAAAGTGCGATAGCATCTAAACGCCTTATTCAATTGAGCAAAAATTCTATACACATATTATAGATCACAAATACTCAATCTGTATAGATTTTGGAGAATCTAGCACTTATAGTTTTTTTACAGGGACACAAAGAAAAATTCTTTATCATTATGCCTATGGGGCCAAATTTTTAAAAATGTGATAGTGTCTAAACGCCTTATTAATCCGAGCAAAAAAATTGTACACATGTTATAGATCACAGTTGAACTAACTGTATAGATTTTGGTGAACTTACAGTTTTTTTACAGGGACACAAGGAAAAATTCTTTATCATTATGGCCTATGGGACTAAATTTTTAAAAGTACGATAGCATCTAAACGCCTTATTGAATTCAGCTGAAAATTTATATGAGTATTATAAATCACTGTTGCACTAACTATAAGCATTTTGGTGAATCTAACATTTATAGGTTTTTACAGGGACACAACGAAAATTTCTTTGTCATTATGATCTATGGGCTCAAAGTTCAGTAGCGTTAAATAAAACAACGTGTAATAGATGGAGAAAAATACTCAAACACTCTATTATGGTTTTCTCTCTTTTGTTTGTTTAACAACTACTCTTTCTTTACTTTATCTACAAAACTGTTAATTACTCAATGTTCGGAAAGTCGAGTGGAGTCACTCCAGATTTTTTCTGTTGCCACCACTTTTTAGGTGATAATTTTTTGTTTTGCCATAATTAGAAATACGAAATGTGTCCTAGAAATGTCTAATTCTATAATATTTAAAAAAAAAAATTATATCAGTGCGAAATTACAAGATTTATAAACGAGTTTGATTTTGACTCTATTTGGAACAACTTGCATGTTGGTCCATTTGGCGATTTTCTTTTGGTAATTATGGCGAAATGCGATGAAAATGCGTCTGTTTTGTAATGTACATAAATAAATTAAGCTTATTTTTAACATTAATAATATAAATATTTAAAATTAACTTTCCTTTCTTTGCATGAAAAAATAACAAGGATCATCAGTATGCGGAACAACTTTAGTATATCACCACAACGATATTTGGCGATTTTCTGTTGGCGATTATGGCTAAATCATAAATCTAAAAATCATAAATTATAAATGATAAAATCATAATCTAAATCATAAATTATTAAACCATAAATCCAAAATAAACAACATGTAGGCTGCCATATTATATCGCAAACAGTCCAGAACGACATCGTTATCTTTTAAAACGGCGCCAAAGAAAAATCGCCAAATTCAGCTGTGGAGATATACTAAATTTTTACCCAGTATGCATATATATATATACATGCTTCCCGGGAACTAATATAGTGTTGATCCACAAGTCCATTTGACGAATTTTCTTTTGGTGATTATGGCGAAATGCCATTTTCGCAAATGGTTGCCATAGATTTCAAACGTAAACAAAAGCAAAAAGCGTTTTTCAAAATGGCGTCATTATTAATGTACAAAATTAATTAAGCTTATTTTTAATTATTTATACCTTTATTGTTCAAAACAGCGTCAAAGAAAAATCACTAAATCCAGTTGTGGACCAACATTATACTTGTACCCCACATTTTTTCAAAAATTCCAAAAACATTTCTCTCTCTCTCTAAACAACTGACTTAAAAAAGAAAAAAAAAAAAAAAAACTAATAAATTCAGTAACTTTTTAAAAAACTTGTTATAATACAGATTAAGATATTAAAATTATCACCAAATTAAATGCTGACCTATAATGGATAATGGAAAATCACGATCATTATTCGCGAAAGAACATATAAGAAATTGATAAAGAGCATAAGAAATTTTTAATAATAGAAATATTTTTCTTAACAGCAACATTGACATTGATTTTATTATTTCTTACACCATGGATCACATTTTAATTTTCCCGTGGAAAATGATGTCATGACAGAAAAACAACGTCATAAGAGAAACTTTCTGTGTGGTGGCAAATAGAGTACCTTTATAAACTCGAAGTTTTTAGTTGATAACTTCGTTAATTAAAATGATAGAAATTTCTAAGCAGCTGAAATGCCTTCCTCGAGGTCGTCGGAACACATTGATACCTCTCATGATGCAGAGCACTTTGCCCTCCGTGAGAAGATGCTATCGCAGACAAAAAAAAATTGACGCCAGCGACAAAAACTTTTTTTTTAATATATAGAGAAATATAGTGCTAAATTTCTCCAGTTAAATGTGTTGTGTTTTAGTATACAAAAGTCATGTAGTTTAATGTCAACATATTTATCTAGACATTCCGAGACCGAGACAGTTCATAAGTAAACTAGTTGGCATAGGTGGACTCTGCTCAGTTCCCCATCATATTTATGTTCTCAGAAATTCTTAGTGCGAGACATATTATAATCATGTTAAAAGAAATGAATTTGGCCAAAGCTTGATACAGTGACAGAATAAAATCCCCGCCTAATAGGCTACCCACCGTTCACTTCGATATATTTATCTTATTCTAATCTATTAATTTATTTTATCGGGGTCAATTCTGTTGTTTAGTTTTCATGCTATTATTTCCAATGCAATAATCCTCAAAATTCATATTTATATAAAAAATTCACAATTTCGCTATGTTGATAAAATCGTAAATTACGAATAATTTACGAAATTTTCCTAGTAGAATATTTGTATTCAATCATGTTCAAACAAATATCATAAACGTAATTTTGAAGTTGTCTAATGTATTTAGGATCCTCAAAATGGAAGTTTATGATCAATTTTGCCTTATTCTGACATGTTAAGTAAATCGTAAATTCCAAATAACTTACGAATTTTTTTAATTGGAAATATCATAGTCTATGATATTCATGCAAGTATCCTAAATAATATTTCGAAAGTGGTCGGACATCTTTACGATAAAAATATCCCTCAATATTGACGTTTATGTGAAATTTTCTCTATTCTGCCATGTTAAGAAATTCGTAAATTTCCAATAACTTACGAAATCTTTATATTGGAAAATTCATAGTCATTAATATTCATGCCAGTGTCCTAAATGATATTTCAAAAGAAGTCTGACTTCTTTACGATGAAAATATCTCTCAAAATTGACGTTTATGTGAAATTTTGCCCTATACTGCCATGTTAAGAAATTCGTAAATTTCCAATAACTTGCGAAATTTTCAAAGTAGCATATTTATAGTTACTGATGTTCATTCCGGCATCAAAACGGATATTTTAAAACTGGTCTGACATTTTTACAGTAAAAAGTTTCCATTTAATGCACGTTTAAGTGAATTTTTATCCTATTCTCCCATGTTAAGAAAATCTTAAATTTCTAATAACTTACGAAGTTTTTAAATTCGAATGTTCCAAATGAATAGGGTTCTTGCCAGTGTCGAAAGTAATATTTTAAAACTGATCTGACCTCTCTGCGACAATTTGTTCTTGAGATATCGTGTACACAGACTAACAAACTAACGGACTAACACACTAACACACTAACCCACTAACAGACACCCTACAGACAGACACCATAGAAATTTTGTCATTTTCGGATTCCTCACACCTGAAAATGTGTAGAAAAGTAAAAAAACCGAGGTCGAAAATTTTCACGATTACCTAAGTTCCCCATACCTATAGTATGATGGGGAACTAAAAATAATCTGGTGTGTCACTCACACGACTTTCTCTTACCCTGAAATTTAATGCTATAAATACAGGTTGGAGATTAAGAGGTAAGATAACGATGTTATGTAAACCTATGTTAAACAATTCAAATTAGGCTTCGGGAGAGTTTTATATGATAATTAGTTATGTGTGAGGGGGGCTACTGCCCCCCCCCTCAACCCCCCGTTTCATTAATGCACCTACATTTATATAGAATTTAATTCGGTTATTAAAAAATAATTCTGTTTTTAAAAAATAATTTACTAAAATTATTATTTAAAAAAATTATATTTTATGATACTGCAGACGATTTCCATATTAGAGATGTAGTATAACACCAAATATCCAAAAAAATTCCATTTTATTCTCAATATTAAAAAAAAAAAAAAAATCGATTACTTTGTTTTAAATTATCGCAGATCGATGGTTCAACCATTCGTTTTAAAGGTATAGGCGAGCTCTTTTGAAAGATACCCATCATGAAAATTTACTCCCCTCGAGGGGGGACCCCCTCCCCCGGGGGGGGGCGAGGCTCCTACATACACAAAAAAAAAATTAAAAAAATTCCCAGTTGACTATCTCTATTACAAAAAATATATATTCGTTTCGTTTGGTTTAGTGCTGTCTATAGACGTTAAACTCTACTTACCTGCAATGTCTCCCATAGACGTAATGTATTAGAATTCTCTTGATTGTCCCTGTACACGAACCATTTGCTCGATCTTAACGAAAAGCTTACTGTAGCATCCCTATATGATACACATTTAGAATACCAAGTTTGGAATGTCTGCTACTATTTGTTCTTGAGATATGCAGATAACAGACAGACACACACAGAGACACACAGACACACACACACACACAGACATACACACAGACCATTTGCTAAAAACATGATTTTCGTATTCAGGGGACCTCAAAACATGTAAATATAACAAAAACTCGCAAATTTGACCCCAAAACAATAATTTTTATACCTTATGGGTAAGAAAAAGTAATAATATTACATTTAATGAAAATTTAAACCTGAAAATTGAATTTTTATGCAGAATACTTGTAGATTATCCTAGAAAACATAGTAGCAACAGATTTACTACAAAATGCAACCACTACATTGCAAAAAAAAATCTGTATTTTTTACAGAAGAAATCCATGTTTTTTATAGGAAAAAAAAAAAAAAAAAACAGGGTTTTTTTTTTTTGCAGTTTTAGTCCTTTTTTTAACCTCAAATAACCGTCAGTACCAAGAATTTTAGAGTGGCATGGTATGATTCACATTTTGAAATTTTGAAATACCACCAAATACCAGCAAATCCCCCAAATAAATAAATAAAAATTACAAGGAAAAAAAAATTCTGTCATTTCATTCAACAGAAAAAAGAATTTGGGGTGTCACTCACATGACTTCCTCTTACCCTGAAATTTAATACTATGAATACAGATTGGAGATTAAGGATAAGATAACGAGTATTGTTATGTAAACATGCATATGTTAAAACAATTCAAATTAAGCTTCGGAACTGCTTTATTTGACAAATAGTTCTGTGTTAGGGGGGGCTACTGCCCACCTCAACCTCCTTTTCATTATTGTACCTACATTTATATAGAATTCAAATCTGTTATTAAATTCGAAAGTTCATTTAAAATTATCCAGACATCTTTCACACGCAACATTCCTTGAAACTTATCAGTATGGATCAAACTTTCCTAATAACAATCGTATTAACTTCAAAATACAACATTTGGATCGCCTGAAATTATTTGTTTTTAATTTACTCTAAGAGACACTCACAAAGATTAAAATTAAAAATTTTGACTTCGGCATTCAGGAAACCTCAAAACATGCAAACTTAAAAAAAAATAGGATTAATATTTATTTTAAAAAAATACATGATTTACCATATGGCTATGAGGGTTTAATTCCGATTCCCGAGCAGCTTTCCTGGGCATGGTAAAATATTATAGTAAAGCATTTTAATGTTGTGGCTTAAATATTGGCAGCTCATGAAATGTGGTGCGTACATAATCTTTTGAAGATTATTTTAACTTCAGAAACAAATTTTAACTTCATTTGACGATCCCCTTCTATAAAATCACCTAAGCTATCTTTAAAGTTATAATGCAATAGTATAAAATCTTTCCATGCTTTTTTCTGATAAAGTAGCAAATAAAAAATAAACTAAATGCATTGTTGCCGGACTTTGCAACTTTTTTATTCAACAGTTACCAATAATTTTGAGAAGTTATATTTGATATACATAATAGATGATTCTTCGATTTGATTCGCCTTTTATGTATATCAACTATCACTTCTCAAAATTATTGGTGACTATTGAATAAAAAATCGTAAAATCTAGTAACATTGACATACTTGCCAACATACTAATTAATATTCCGTAGTATTGTTAGGTCCGCCTTCTTTTTCACACCGGTATCTTTTTAGAATATTTATATTTTTTCTCTTATTCAATCGTAATTGCATTTGGAGAATATTACTCTAAAAATTTAATGGTGTGAGAAAAAGGGCGGGACTAGCAAGACTGTGGAATATTAACTAGGATGTTGGCAAGTATGCATTGACTAAATGACAACTTTTTAATACGCATGTTTAAGTAAAGACAAATATACACTGTAAAAAATGTTGTGTAAGAATACACAACATCATTGAGGGAATTTATTTTCCTCAACCATGTTGAGAAATGTTATCAGCTATAGCTGTGTAACAGAGGTATACAGTGGAATGTTATGCAATTACAACTGGTAACATTCCTCTACATGGTCGTGGCAAGTAAACTGCCTCAATATTGAGGGCAGTTTACTTTTTCCTGCTTTACTCAAAGTAATCCGAAACCTCTCTAAGTAAAGTTTTCATGACTTAGAAGGTTAAGGAATTGCTCAAAATTGTAAAATTGATTTGTGTTTTATAAAAGTAAACGAAATTTATAAGTTTATTTTTGGCAAAAATAAAGTGTAAGAAAATCGATAAACTTGATTACCTTTATACTTTTTCTGAGAACTCTTTTATCCAAGTGCCTAAGAAGTGCTGTCCTTAATGCGAACGGACTTTCAATACCTTTCATGGCATCAATAAATTGTTTTCTGTGATGTTCCAATAACATTTGAGTTTGAAAGAGCTTTGGGAAAATAAAGAAGTCTCGTTAAATTATAAATGAAAAAATTAATTATAGACTAATATTAATTTAACGAATTTTATTATTTGTTGATTAAATGAACATATATATATATTATTTTATGGGAAGAATATAATAAAAATACTGACACCTGAAAAAAAAAAAGTTCATGAGCTAACAAAAACTAAGCAGTAAAACAGTGAAAGAAAATGAAATTCATACAAATATAAAATAGGTACAGTCGGTAACAAAAGTATTAGAACACTAGCAAAAATTCCTATATAAAAACTAGTATGTTGTGGCCACCACAAGACTTTCTTCACGCAGTAACAATATTTAAAAAAAAAAAGATTTTTTTTTTTCATTTTTTTTTTCGTTAAAAGTAAAAAAAAAAAAACAATAACTTTGTTTTAAATTACCCCATATTTATAGTTCAACCATTCGTTTTAAAGGTATTCACGAGACCTTTCGAAAGATACCGATCTTGAAAATTTACACACACACACCCAGGGGGGGGGGGGGGGGAAGCGATGCCCCAAATTTTTTCCCTAATTAACTACAACTATTATCAATAATTCATATTAATTTCACAATGACAGGTTAAGAATAACTCTCATTATGTACATTTATACGAAATTTTGTCCTATACTGCCATGTTAAAAATTTAGAAAAAATACGATCACAGCGCCACCTGTTGAGCGATTGATCCCCACATCTATTCAGCCTCAGTTTATGTCAGGGGCCAACTAAATACCAAGTCTGGTTAAATTTCGTTTAAAAAAAAAAAAAAAAAAAAAAAAACGATTTTTTTCTAAGTTTTTTTTCGTTAAAAGTAAAAAAAATCGATAACTTTGTTTTAAATTATCACAGATTTATAGTTCAACCATTCGTTTTAAAGGTATTGACGAGACCTTTCGAAAGATACCCATCTTGAAAATTTACTCCCCTCGAGGGGGGACTTCCCCCCAGGGGGGGGGGGTGGCGAGGCTACTACGCATACAAAAATTTTTTCCCAGTTGACTATCTCTATTTTAAATAATTCTTGTAAATTTCATAATGATTACTAATAAATAATTCTCTTTATGCACATTTTTACAAAATTTTGTCCTATATCACCATGTTAAAAATTTAGAAAAAGCGGGATGGCAACGCAACCTGTAAGACAATTTTTACCAAAAGTTGATAGGCACTAATTTATGTCAAGGTACAACTACATACCAATTTGTATGAAATTCTGTGCAGTAGTTCTTGAGATACAGTTGCCACAAAATTTTGTCACACACACACACACACACACACACACACACAGACAGACAGACAGACAGACAGACATTTTCTAAAAATGGTCAAATCGTGTTCTACAGCTCTCAAAACGTGTAAATTCATCAAAAACCCGAGGTCGAAAATTTTTACGAATCCAATACTTTCTCTATATTACATATAGAAGAAAGTAAAAAGTAGAAGTTAATACTTTTTTTTTTTTTTAATAAATCCTTGTCGAATCATGTTCTTAGACTGACTAAGAACGTCATTCGACAAGGATTTATTTAACAAAACAGTATTAACTCTACATTTTTTACATAGGAATTTTTGCTAGTGTTCGGATACTTTTGTTACCGACTGTATTACAAATAAAAACTAGTATGTTTTGGCCACCACAAGACTTTCTTCTATATTTTCCTATACATATTCAATCAGTAACAATATTAAAAAAAAAAAAAAAAAAAAAATGCGAATTTTTTTCTAAGTTTTTTTTTTTTTTTTTTTTTTGGTTAAAAGTAAAAAAAAATCGATAACTTTGTTTTAAATTATCACAGATTTATAGTTCAACCATTCGTTTTAAAGGTATTGACGAGATCTTTCGAATGATATCCATCTTCAAAATTTACCCCCTACGGGGGGGTACTTCCCTCCCAGGGGGGAAGCGATGGACCCCCATGCACAAAATTTTTTTCCTAGTTACGTACTACTATTATCAATAATTCATATTAATTTTACAATCACAAGTGTAAAATAACTCTTATTATGCACATTTATACGAATTTTTGTCCTATTCTGCCATGTTAAAAATTTAGATAAAATGCTATCACAGCGCCTCCTGTTGAGCTATTCATCCCCAAATATAATAAGCACCAGTTTATGTCGGGGACCAACTAAATACCAAGTTTGGTAAAATTTCGTTAAAAAAAAAAAAAAAAAAAAAAAAAAAACGATTTTTTTTCTAAGTTTTTTTTTTGTTAAAAGTAAAAAAATTCGATAACTTTGTTTTAAATTATCACAGATTTATGGTTCAACCATTCGTTTTAAAGGTATTGACGAGATCTTTCGAATGATACCCATCTTCAAAATTTAACCCTCCCGGGGGGGTACTTACCCCCCAGGGGGGAACCGATGCCCCCCCATGCACAAATTTTTTTTCCTAGTTAACTACTACTATTATCAATAATTCATATTAATTTTACAATCACAAGTTTAAAATAACTCTCATTATGCCCATTTATACGGAATTTTGTCCTATGCTGCCATGTTAAAAATTTGCATAAAACGCGATCACAGCGCCACCTGTTGAGCTATTGATCCCCAAATCTAATGGGAACCAGTTCATGTCAGGGTGCAACTAAATACCAAGTTTGGTTAAATTTCATTCATTGGTTCGTGAGATACAGCGTCCACAAAAAAATGATACAGACAGACACACAGACAGACAGACAGACAGACAGACAGACATTTTTTAAAAACTATCAATTCGTGTTCAGGACATCCCAAAACGTGTAGATCCGTCAAAGACGGAGGTCGAAAATTTTCGCGAATCCAATACTTTCTCTATATTACATATAGAAGAAAGTAATAAAAATACAAGACTGTTGCACATCAAATTCTGTGCAGTAGTTCTTGAGATACAATTGCCACAAAATTTTGTCACACACACACACACACACACACACACACACACACACACACACACACACACAGACAGACAGACAGACAGACAGACAGACATTTTCTAAAAATGGTCAAATCGTGTTCTACAGCTCTCAAAACGTGTAAATTCATCAAAAACCCGAGGTCGAAAATTTTTACGAATCCAATACTTTCTCTATATTACATATAGAAGAAAGTAAAAAGTAGGAGTTAATACTTTTTTTTTTTTTTTTTTAATAAATCCTTGTCGAATCATGTTCTTAGACTGACTAAGAACGTTATTCGACAAGGATTTATTTAACAAAACAGTATTAACTCTACATTTTTACTTTCTTCTATATGTAATATAGAGAAAGTATTGGATTCGCGAAAATTTTCGAAGTCCACTTTTTGATGGATTTACATGTTTTGGGATATGGAGAACACGAATTAATAGTTTTTAGAAAATGTCTGTCTGTCTGTCTGTCTGTCTGTCTGTCTGTATCATTTTTTTGTGGACGCTGTATCTCACGAACCAATGAATGAAATTTAACCAAACTTGGTATTTAGTTGCACCCTGACATAAACTGGTGCTGATTAGATTTTGGGATCAATCGCTCAATAGGTGGCGTTGTGATCGCATTTTATGCAAATTTTTAACATGGCAGCATAGGACAAAATTCCGTATAAATGGGCATAAAGAGAGTTATTTTACACTTGTGATTGTAAAATTAATATGAATTATTGATAATAGTAGTAGTTAGCTAGGAAAAAAATTTTGTGCATGGGGGGGCATCGGTTCCCCCCCCGGGGGGGAAAATCCCCCCCGGGAAAGTAAATTTTCAAGATGGGTATCTTTCGAAAGGTCTCGTTAATAATAGTAATAGTTAACTTGGAAAAAATTTTTGTGCATGTGAGGGCATCGGTTGCCCCCCCACCGGGGGGGAAGTTCCCACCCGGGGGGGGGGCAAAGTTTCAAGATGGGTATTCTTTCGAAAGATCTCGTCAATACCTTTAAAACGAATGGTTGAACGATAAATCTGTGATAATTTAAACCAAAGTTATCGATTTTTTTTACTTTTAACAAAAAAAAACTTAGAAAAATATCGCTTTATTTTTTTTTTTTTTTTAACGAAATTTAACCAAACTTGGTATTTAGTTGGTCCCCGACATAAACTGGTGCTGATTATGTTTGGGGATCAATAGCTCAACAGGTGGCGCTGTGATAGCATTTTATCTAAATTTTTAACATGGCAGCATATGACAAAAATTCGTATAAATGTGCATAATTAGAGTTGTTTTAAACTTGTGATTGTAAAATTAATATGAATTATTGATAATAGTAGTATGTAACTAGGAAAAAAATTTTCTGCATGGGGGGGGGGCATCGCTTCCCCCCCTGGGGGGGAATTCCCCCCCCCGGGGGGGATAAATTTTCAAGATGGGTATCTTTCGAAAGGTCTCGTCAATACCTTTAAAACGAATGGTTGAACTATAAATCTGTGATAATTTAAAACAAAGTTATCGATTTTTTTCACTTTTAACAAAAAAAAAAAAAAAAATCGTACTTTTTTTTTTTTTTTTTTTTTTTTAAATATTGTTACTGATTGAATATGTATAGGTAAATATAGAAGAAAGTCTTGTGGTGGCCACAACATACTAGTTTACATAGGAATTTTTGCTAGTGTTCGGATACTTTTGTTACCGACTGTATTACAAATAAAAATAAAAATACAAGACTGTTGCACATCAACAACTAATTAAGTCATGTATTCGTAAACAAAGTTTGTATATGTTGTTATCACTCTTTATTTATTATTTATTTATTTATTTATTTGTATGTGAGAGAGAGAGTACAGTGAAAAGAATTTGTAACTCTGGTACAGAAAAATCATTTATCTCTTAAGAAACTTATAATAAGCACCTTAGAAACATAAGGTTACAAAAGTCAAATTTAATAATTCATTCAACTGTGCAATTTGTAGGGAAAGAAAAACAATCTAGATTTAACAATGGAAATTCTCACATAATGCGAACAATTTCATCTTTTCATGTTATTGGCCAATTGCCCATCTGCGCAGCACTAGTGCGACGTAAAAACGCAACCAACCAACCTTTTCATGTTATTGATATATTTTATTATTAGAGTTGATTTTATGAGACAAAACGGCTTCTCACAGGCGGGGAGAAATAGGTGTAATTAAGATTAATTACCCCTTTCCCCAAACTGGAATCTTTCCGAGTTTGGAGTTCTTTCTTATATATCTGATACTAGTCACCACTGGCGAGTGGCGAACAGCTGGTTCACAACCTCTGTAAAAGGCTACGGAATTATAATTAACCAATATCCTATTGCCTGTATTTCAACAAATTTACATTTTGTAGAGACATGAAATTTCTAAGCATTATAAAGAAAATGTATATTCCTCTGGCTCTGGGGTTATGGCTTATTATTATTATTATTATTATTATTATTATTTAAGCATTTTAACCGTTCAGTTATTTTGCGATAGAAACTGAGCTTACTTAATTTTAAAATATCATCAGAATTTTAAACAACTCGAATAGTTTACATGTATATATATTGTTTACAAGATTATTATTTTAAAATAAAGAGTTGTGACAAGGTATTTCTGTACCCCGGAGGTAAAGGACATCATGTCTATTTTGTGAAAAGAGTTACCACCATGTGTTTGATGTGTTACAATGAAATAAATTTGTCCTGAATAAAGAAAATGAACAAGGTTTTATTTTCCACTGTCTTATCTCTTTTATAATATCCCATACAACCACTTACAGTCGGTAACAAATGTATCCGAACACTAGCAAAGATTCCTATGTAAAAAAAAGTAGAGTTAATACTCACTGTTTTGTTAAATAAATCCTTGTCGAATCATGTTCTTAGACTGACTAAGAACATGATTCGACAAGGATTTATTTAACAAAACTGCATTAACTCTACATTTTTTACATAGGAATCTTTGCTAGTGTTCGGATACTTTTGTTACTGACTGTACATCCATAAGACATCTGTAAACACGTATAAAAGTTTAAAAATGATCCATTAAACTTACATAAATATCCTACAGATATCTATTAGCACGACAAATGTCACTCTTTTTTGCATTCATTAGATGTCTATTACATATCCGATAAATCTTGTTAGATCTAATAGATGTTGAGAATATCTAAATCTTGTTTTGATCTAACGTGTTACATCTATTAGACATCGAAAAAGGCACGACTAAATTTCGTCTATATTTAAACATCTAACAGATATCTATAATTAGTACTGGATATCCAAGACTTCTAATGAACACTTTTTAGATATTTTGTACCTTTTATGGATCATTCGGATGTAATTTAGATGTATAAAGGATATCAGTGGCTGTATGGGAACTGGACATTAATGCTTAATGTGTCTACATAAATCAAATAATGTACATAAAAAATGGGGTGCTAACTGTTTTAACAAAATAGGCATGGCGTCCTTTACCTCCGGGCACAGATTTAATAAATTATAAAAAGAAATACTGTTTTTAAAGTTTTTAAAGTGCCTCTATTACACACACACAAAGGAAAAAAAAACAAAAAAAAAACATGGTAATCATGTAATACAGAATATACTAAATTTAATAGATTTTGTATACCTTTTCAGTGCTATCTGCGATGCTTCTTTCTGTAGATTTTAATTTTTCCTCCATCATGAATTGTTCTCTTTGCTGAGACTTGAGTTTCTTTTTTAGATTGCACTGTTCTCTCTCCAACTTCCAAAAAATAATATATTTTATTGGTATTTAAAGTTAATTTACCTTAATAGAATTATAAATTTTACTTACAAAACTTATTGAGAAATAAAACAAAATTCGTTATAATTCTTACATAATTAAGTTTTTGTTTTCTTTTCTTTTTTTAAAGATATATATATGTATATATTATATTATATTTATATATATAATTAAATATAATCTTAATATATATAAATCTCGTGTCACAATGTTTGTCCTCAATGGACTCCTAAACCACTTAACCGATTATAATAAAATTCGCACACCATGTGCAGTTCGATCCAACTTGAGAGATAGGATAGTTTAAATCTCAAATTATAGTCGCAATTTTAATTTATTGCTAATTATTTGTCTGTTATTATTTGACAGTCACAATTATCTGTTAACTCCAAATGATTCTAACAGATGTCGATACCTTTCGACTGGGTTGAAATGAAAGCTGAAATATATTTGGTGCTGCCATCTACACAAAGAATCTTCAACTTTTTAACCTATTAATAAATTTCGTATAATTCAATTATTTCCACTTTTTAAATTTTTGGTGTTAGCATAGCCGGCCACGTGTTACTTAGACTGAAGTGTAAATTGAATTCATATTATAATGAAGATAATACAGTGAAATTAATCCTGTTTTTTACTTATTTGTGCTTCATTGATCAAAACTTTATAATTTAATATATATATATATATATATCTTTATATATAAAATTTATTATGTTTGTCCGCGATGAACTCCTAAACTAATGAGCCGATTTTAATGAAATTTGGACACTGTGTGCAATTTGGTCCAACTTGAGAGATAGGATAGTTTTTATTGCAAAATTCGCCTCCCAAAAGGGGGGGGGGGGAGGGGCCAAAACGTGATTTCACAAACAAACAAACAAACAACAACAACCAAAAAAAAAAAAAAAAAAAAAAAAAAAATAGAAATGCAGATAGACTGTTCAAAATTGGTATAGAGAGGTTTTAGAGGCCTGCAAATCGAATGAGGATATTTTCGAAAGTGTAAAGTTATTAGGAGGGGCGGGTAAGGGGGCGGAGGGGCAAAAAAATAAAAATAGAGTTACATCGCTAAAAATTGGTACATAGAAGTTTTTGATACGTACAAATCGATTGCAGATATTTTCGAATTTGTAAAATTATTAAGAGGAGCGGGAAAGGGGGGGGCAGAGGAGCAAAATATAAAAATGGAGTTAGATCATTCAAAATTGGTGCATAGAATTTTTGATACCAACAAATCGATTGCGGATATTTTCGAATTTGTAAATTTATTAGGAGGGGCGGGAAGGGGGGCAGAGGGGCAAAAAATAAAAATATAGTTAGATCGTTCAAATTGGTGCATACAGGTTTTTGACACCTACAAATAAACTGTAGATATTTTCGAATTTGTAAAATTATTTAGAATAGTGGGAGGGGGGAGGGCAAAGGGGCAAAATAATAGAAATAAGAGTTAGAACTTTGAAAATTAGTATTATTAAGTTTTAAGGCCCGATAAATCGATTGCGGATATTTTCGAAAGTATAGAGTTATTAAGAAGGGCGGGAACGGTGGATGAAGAAACGGTGCGCATGGTTTGCGCAGGTATACACTGCCGCAGGCAGTGGGGGTCCGAACAGATTATTCCACCAATGAGAGAAGATTTTTTTGTATTTTATATCATTTTCCTTTCGATAATATATGGATTCATTATGAGTGTCGAACATTTTTCCCGATCAGATTTTTTTTTTCTCTTTTTTTTTTCACATGTTAAAAATTAATGCAATTTTGAGAATTCTTTAATTATAGTGAATCATTTAAAAATAGGGACCAGCGAAGCGGGCTAAGTCTGCTAAGATCAAGGATGTTATCAAGGATGGTCTTTATTCGTAAATAATAATTTTAATATATTGAATATTTTACTACATTATAATTCAACGTATAACATAGCCACAGCAACGCGTGGCCGGGTCTGCTAGTTATATATATAAAGATATATCTGTATAAATATAATTATATATCTCATGTTGATTGAAGCCTTATTTTAGTGCATTGAAAAAATTGTGCAGCAAAAATAACATTACAATTCTGCCCTTTTCAAAGGCGGTCAGTGGGTTAATGTACACAATGGTCTTCAGGGGCGTAGCTTGAGGGGGGGGGAGGGGGGAGAGTCTCCCCCCCCCAATGTTTTAAAAAATAGGGCGGCATATTGAAGTTTCTGGGGGCGCTGTTTTGCGACGTAAAGTTCATTTGAAAGTGGATCATAATTTTGTTAATTATCGTTAGTTACCAAAAACTATTAAGAATTTTTTGTATCACAAGCTGACCAACTGGTTCACCCACCAGCAAAAAAAGTTTGTGTTAAAATGTCTGAATGTAGCAAACTCCCGTTAGTTGGCGCCTGCGGCACCCTCTAAACTAATTAGACGCCTAAAACTGCATTTTTAAACGTGTATAACAGCCTGATTTCCTACCGTGCAAACGATCCTTGAAAATTCTCTTCGTATTCACGACCCTTAAAAAAATCTGATCATAACAAATTTCTGTTGGGGGCGCCTATGGCATGATTTCCCGTTTTGTTCACTTACAATAGCCTGTTCGCTTACCGTACAAAAGACTGTTGAAAATTCTAATCGTATTCGGGACCCTTTAAGAATAAGTTAGTAGCAAACTCCAGCTGAGCGGCGCCCTTCCCTGTTCAGGCACCTACAAAGGCATAATGAGGTTCCTGGGGGCGCTCTTTTGCGCCTTGAAGTTCATTTGAAAGTGGATCATAATTTTGTTGATTATCGTTAGTTACCAAAAACACTTAAGATTTTTATGCATCAGAAGCTGCCTTCGGTGACCAACTGGTTCACCGACCAGCAAAAAAAGTTCGCATTAAAATGTCTGATTGTAGCAAACTCCCGTTAGGTGGCGCCCTCTTAACTAATTAGACACCTAAAACAGCCTTTTTAAACATGTGTAACAACCTATTTTCCTACTGTGCAAACAATCCTTGAAAATTATCTTCGTATTAACGACCCTTAAAAAAATCTGATTATAACAAATCCCTGTTTGGGGGCGCCAAACACTTACAATAGTCTGTTCGCTTAGCGTGCAAAAGACTGTTGAAAACTTTGATCACATTCAGGACCCTTTAAGAATAAGTTAGCAGCAAACTCCAGCTGAGCAGCGCCCTTCCCTGTTCAGGCACCTACAACAGCATGTTCGATTACCATGTAGCGACCCTTGAAAATTCTGACCTTAGCAAATTCGCGCTCTGCGGCGACTGCGGCGCCCTTCACCCATTTCAGATATTTACAACTGACTCGTAAGTATGCGCAATCGCTTTCTCACCTCCAAAGACTTAAAATTACGATTTTTCAAGACCTTAGCTCGAAAAAAAAGAAGAAAAAAAAAAAGCAGTTTATTGTACGTTATGGCTATTGAATAAAAACAAAATTAGATGAGGTTTGATTTGGTTATAACGATTTCTCACTAACAATTTTTGATTCTAAGTGATTAAAAGTAATCCTTTTAAGCAAATTTTTTATTTTAGTTTCATCGCTTACGGGTTTTGAAATATTTATGTCTATAGAATTCAATTAGTGCTTCTTGACATGAAATAACGCGAGGAAGCTGATTTAACGTCGCATTAATAGGCACATATTGGGCAATTGGCGACGGTTTGGGATAAACGCCCCAGTGGCGGTCCGAAGACAAGCCATCACAATTGTTATCTTCTGCGGAAGGGGTGGCTCCCCCACTTCAGTATCCCCCAGAGATATTATTTGCACGGAGCATGGAGAACATTGCAGCCACGACAGAGTTTACATGCACGGGAGACTGACTTTCATGATGGTCTTCAATTGGCTCGATTATTGAATCCGCAATCTTTCTGTCAAGATGGTAGATGTGAGGTGCCGGGTACGATCCCAGGTCGTGCTTGTCGGCCTAACTGTTCGGAATTTTCCATGCTTTTCTCTGAAACTTGCGTAAATATGGGCTAGGACCCCTTAGAAAGACCTCCGCAGAAGGCACTCCCTCTCAGGCCTAGGACACTAGAGTAGTCAAGTAACCTTTTTCCCAAACACCGACACTAACAACTAAGTAAGATATAAATTTCTGTACAAAAAATATTTAATTTTGAACAACGGGACTTTTTTTTTTTTTTTTTTTTTTTAGTTTGTTCTTCCACATTAAAGCATGAGGTAATTGTGTCGCGTTCCTTAGCAATGGCTATTAAATTTCTTAAAATATTTTTCACACGATATGAGAAAAAAGAAAAACGTTTTTTAATTGGTTTAAATAACAATAATAAAGAAATTACTGATTTTTTTTTCCCTTAAGAGTCCTAATTTCACAATAAGAAAACACCACAGAACTGGCGTTTAAAAGCAATAATTACAAAACTTTGAATAAACACCATAAAATGCAATAAACTTGCAATAATTGATTCGGGTCGAAAGAACACACAATCCTTCGTCTGGCGAAAAAAAGTAGGCACAGGTGCTGCAGTCAAAGCGGCAACGCACAAAACCGTTTTAAGTGAAGAGCAAAAATATATACAGATTAATGTAAATATAAATACTGGTGTGAGGAGAATAGTGCTGACTCTAAAATAAAAGGGCCGCCAAGGAGGAATTCAATAAAAAGGGGCATTATTTGCATAATTTGCGGTGTTCTATGTTATGATTTTTGTACGTAACAAAAGTGAATTACTAGTTTTCCTTGTATATATATACGAGGGTTGTAAATTAAATAGTGGCAACTTAACCTTGAAACTCGCAGAAGGGCCGGCATGCGCAAATAGGATATGGGAGCGGTGAGGTAGCGCTGTTGTCGATGTGTAGAGTGCAAAAAGCAGTCTATCTGCTAAGAAGGGTAGTTGTTGTGTGGCGTTAAAGTGACGAGTTTCGTTTCCATCGCTCTGAAGCATGTTTTCAAAAGGTGATCAGCGGTCGTGGCTTAAAATCGAAGTTGCCCGTGGCAAAAATTTAACAGAATGCTATCGATTATTAGTGGAAGCCTGAGGCACAAATGCTTTACCGTATAGGACAGTAGCACGATGGGGTAGCACGAATACTTCGATTTTAAGCCACGACCGCTGATCACCTTTTGAAAAGATGCTTTAGAGGAATGGAAACGAAACTCCTCATTTTAACGCCACCCAACAACTACCCTTCTTAGCAGATCAACTGTTTTTTGCACTCTAATTTTTAAATATGTAAAAAACTTCATGGATATTCAAATGGGAAGAGAAGACAGGAGATGAAATTATGTTAGTTTTAGAAAAATCAAAACGATGACCATGAGCCCAACAGTGGGAAGCAATAGAAGATTTAGAGATCTCTTCATTACGAACATTTCGACGGTGCTCATTTATTCTATATTTCAAACACCTTCTTGTTTGATCAATATAAACTAAATTGTCCGACGAACATAGGACTAAATAAATGCCAAAACGGTTTGCAGTAGGAATGGGATCGTTAAGAGAAGATAATTTAATTTTGTTGACGGGTTTCTGAATGTCTTTAAAACCAAACGGTGAGAGAATTTTAAAAATTTTAAAAGAAACTGATAAATCAAAAGATAAAACAACTGGAATGAGACGGTAATCGTTCAATTTGTATAAGAACGTTTAGGATTCTTGAATTTATATAAAGCTTCATTAATAATAGAGGGACTATAGCCTCAAGAAAGAGCAAGAGATTTTAAGTAATTAATTTCTTTCGAAAGACTAGACAGATCAGAACAAATGTGTAAGGCTTGTTTTTCTTACTCATTTTCCAAAAATTGATAAATTTTTAATATTTCCTTTTGCGGTAAAAAAAAAAAAAAAGAGAAAAATGCACATATTGAAAATTCAGATTTTTTAACTTAGAATTACATTAAAAATAAATAAATAAACGACTGTAAATTTTCTGAATGTGAAAACAGAATTTAAATATACATTATGTAACGAGTAATCATGAAATCAAACTTTTCCATAGAGTAACATGGGCCACAGCTGTCGGCGAGATTAGGTATTGTCCATTCTAAAAATGTAAAGTTTCTTTCCTTAGCAACTGTTACTACTTTCATTTCTTAAAATTCATTTTGAAAGTTTTATGTTTTACCTGAATTATAATGCAATATCTTTTAAACTTGTTGGAAAAGGGGGAAAAAAATCTTTTTCAATTGTTCTACTTTTTCTCAAACCAATATTCTGGTTGTCGTAAGAAAGATACTTCTGCTAAGTCTCATACGAGAATATATATATATGTATATGTTTCTGCAAAGCACATTAACCATATCTTTTGAACGATACTACTTGTAAGCCCTTCCTTTTATTAAAAGTAGGCTAAAAATTTAAGAGAAATTTCATGTCTGCGTATTAATATATAGATTCGCTGAAAAAATTTAGAATGCTCCAAAGATGTATAAAAAAAAAAAAAAAAAAAAGATAGGAAGAAAGAAGGAGGGGTTTTTTCTTCACAGATTTTAGGAATATGCCCTGAAGGAGAGGCGGGGGCACGTATTAACCGACGGGAGAGCCTGTGCCCTCGATCCCAAAGATGGCAACACTCTTGAAAGTATGTGGGTGGCATTTTCAGATGAGAAATACTAAAGGGCGCCAAATGTCGGGTCTTCCCCCCCAATCAAATTTTCACGCTACGCCCCTGATGGTCTTTAGCCAACTTAGAGACCAAACTGACATTCCCATTATATATTCAATGTTCTGCCAATCGCTCTACCACGATGCCCCACTGTTTATTTGTTACGGACTTAAAAGTGTAAACTTGCTAGATAGATGCTATCATCAAATGTTTTTAAGTGCAAGATTATTTTCACAGGGCATTTAAATGCAAAATTCTTCATGTAAACTTAATTTCTTGTTGGATTTGCTTCTGGATAATTTACATACATATTTTTTAATATCTCTTAAAAAAAAGAAAAGAAAAAGGAGAAGAAGAAGCTTTACCTTTTTAAGTTCTTCAGTCAACTGAGTTAATTCTTCAGACTTCTCATCTAATTTTCTCTTGTATTCTTCGAGTCTCCAGTTTGCCTCCGAGTTCATGTGCGCGGTTTCTTTACAGTCCTCTTCTAAAATTTTTATCATTGCAACCTACAAAAATACTTTTACAGTGAATAAAAATAGAGAGTATTATCTTCTCAACATAGCACTAATATTGTGGCGAATACTTTTTATATCTATGAATTTATTACACTAAACCGTACTATGAAATAGGCATTATATCTATAATTATAATAGTAACAATGATTGCAAATTAAATTAATCTGGCCGTGGAGTTTTATCACATTTAATTTCTTCACTTCCATATGTAATCAAATTAGGTAATGGATATTCAGAATACCATTAAAATGCTTGCAACACTGTTGTTGAGTTTCCTCAGAGGTAGTATGGCGACAAGTGACAATTATCGAAGAATCATTAACAAATGCCACCAAAATCACATTCATGGGCGGTAATTTGTCGCCTAAATTCTTTTTTATAAACCTATTATTTTAATAAACCAAATTTGTATTTGTATATCCTAAATTCTTAAACATGTGGAAACACATATATATCTATTGGGTTGTTCGGAAAATAATTTCGTTTTTTCCTTTGAAAATGAAAGACGATTTTCTTATATTGTACAAGTATTTTATTGAATTATATATTCTCCACTTTTATCGGTTTCTTAGTGATCTCACGAGTTGTTATTTGGCAGTTTTCATTAATCAATACTTTATTCTGTCTTTATTAGCATAAACTGATTTTCCAGAACGTAATGCATCTTCAACGTCAAAATTACCGGAACAAAATTTGGTAAACCAGTTTTGACGCTGGCGTTCTTTAAATAAATTTTCTGTATACACATCGTATACTTTTTTTCCTTGTTTTAACAGTATTCTCGCCTTTTTGATAGCAAAAACAAAATATGCCGAAAATGTCACTTCCGATTTTATTTATTTGATAGGGCACCAATCAAAACCTATTGAGCAGAATAAAACGAACTTTTTCACAAACAAGCCTCGCTATATCAGCTGCCACAATATATAATGGTAATGCAGCTTAATTGTGAAGACGATGAGAAATAAATACAATTAAGTCCTCTGCTGAGAAAAACGAAATTACTTTCCGAACAACCCAACATGTATATAAAGCTGATTGTTTGTTTGTCCAGATTTTTAGTTCGATATGGATATACAAAGTTGCACCGGTCAACCGACCGTTACGAAAATTGGTACACTTATTAATCAGGACAAAATCTAGTTAACACCGTGTTTTTTAGTTCAGTCAGATAATTGGATCAAAAGATATTAAATAAAAACCCTATTTTAAGTTTAAGAGGACTCTCTACTTATCGTCACCGGAAGCCAAAGTCAGTGTTATTCCATGGAGAATTTTACTCCTTTATAACTCATTAGTTAATAAATATTTTTCAGTTCTTTTTTCACATTCAGAAAAAATTTAACTGTTAAACGGATTATCGCTTTCTAAAAATTGATTTTTTGAACTTTTAATATTTTATTTTAAAGTTGTAAAATGTAAATTTTCACAAGATGAAATTTTGCATTTTTAAGCTTAAAAATGAAATATTAAAAATTAAGAAAATCAATTTTTAGAAAGTGATAGAAATTTTAACTGTTGGAAATTTTCTGAATGTGAAAACAGAATTTAAAAATATGCATTAGTTAACGAGTAATAAAGGGGCAAAATTCCCCATAGATCTACATTGGCTTCGGCTTTCAGAGACGGTAAGTAGAGAGTCAAAACGATTTAAAAAGAAAGAAATATTTTATGCCAAAATGAATAAATAAAATACACGTTTATTTTTTCCCCCTGACATAAAATAAAACATTTTTAATTTCGCGTGAATAATAATAAAAATCAGGGGGGGGGGGGGGACTTAGTTACACTACGAAAATCGGTACAGTATTTAATCAGAAATTCGAGTGTAAATAAATATTTTCATATAGGTATTTGAAATTTTTATTTAATTAATTTAATTTCTTTTCTACAGTAACACAAAAATCTTTCTTTTTTATAGCTATACTTTATGTGCAACTTATGAGATTCTTTTATGTTCTCACCATAATTTTAAATAGTTATAATTTGGAATTTATTAGGATTATTATTATTATTATTATTATGTTATTATTATGCTTCTTTTATTTATTATTATTAAAACTTTAAAAAAAAAAAAAAAAAAAAAAAACAGTTTTAGCATTGAACCCTTTTGGCAAAATTTTAAATTTGACACCGAAGTAGCTCGGAAGCTTTTCGCCAAAGTCTTTATTCAGTTCATCGCCAAACTATCCAAAAATACTTAAAGTCGCCAAGAAAATCCCGTACTAAACCTGTGCCTTTTGTATTTATTTGTTTACTCATTTGCGTTATTTTCTATTAAAGATTTCGGGAAATGTTTCTGGCATTTCTCTTTCCCTTTTACACCTTTGCTCAGTTCTTTCATTGATTTCAAAATTCTATAAACACTACTTTGACCGGGGCAACGCCGAGTCGACCATCTAGTTAATGTGTAAATATCCATAAAAAAAATTTCTTTTAGAAATCGAAATTAATAGATTTTAAACTAAATTCTCTAATTCCAGTTTTTTTTAGGACTGAGGGCCTATTAGTCTCAATCTGGGATTTTTGCGTTGTCGTTTTCGATAGTTGGACATTTGTCGAAATATAAAATTTATCGAAAATATAATTGAATAATTTGAAAGAGATGTTATAATTTGAAAAAAGAAAAAAAATAATAATAGTCCTCCGTCCTAAACTAAATTCTGCTTTTGCCAGAATTTCATCAAAATCTTTTTATTATTATTATTATTGAAAGAAAAAGAAAAGAAAATTAATAATAATCAGCGCCGTTACAATCGATCCGCGTTTGTAATGATCGATAGATGGCGCTTTTTCAGCTTTTGTTGTTAGTAAATATTATAGCCACGTGTATTTATTATTGTTCTTTTTGTTATTCCACTTAATATTTGTACTATAATTTCTCCGCCATTGCATCATGGAAAATTGATTGCTTTTGAAAAAAAAATATTTCAGTTTATCCGAAGTTCGATCGGAAGTAGATTTTTAACTGAAGTTGAACAAATATTAGTTTCAAATCATCTGATTAATTCTTTACTTCCGTTAGCCGAAGCAACTGAAATTTTAAATTTGTCATTTGGAAATAAATGGAAGCTTAATTCTGGATTTCTTGGTCCTTTGGAGTTACACTTGAGCACACAACAGTATGTGTTATCTTTTTTACCGGATTTATTCATTTTTATTCAATAAATATATGTGAAACTAAACATCGGCATGTAATGGCGGCTTAATGAAAGCCGAATTAAAGCATGTTAATTGTAATTTCACCTTAGCCCACCAGAGGGCGAGCATTTCATTACAATCGCGGATATCGAAAAAGTTTTTTTTTAATAATTTTGAATTAGGAAATAAGAAGTGCGCGAGCAATATAAATAAAAATAAGTAAAAAAATGAATTTAATGGTTTAATTTTTATATAAAACAAGATCGCGTGCTATCTTAAAAAGTAGATGTAAAATTTAAAGTTTAATTTTTTTGGCAACAATTATAAATTAAAATAAATAATTTAATGAAAGTTTAAAAGTTAGAATTTCTAATTTTTTTTTTTTTCAATATTTTGGGTTTAAAAACGCAAAAAATTAACAAGTGCATTTTTTTTTTTTTTTTTTTTTTACTGGTAAAAATAAACTATAAAACATTTAATGAATGAATTTTTGGAAAACGAATACTAAAACGGTTGTGAATTTTCAGACTTTGAAAATTAAACTTAAAATAATGCATTAGATAATGAGTTATTCTACAAATGAATTTCCCTATAAAGTTACATGAGCTTTGGTGACAGGAGACGGTGAAAGCTTAAAAGAGAGGGAGAAACCCTAAGAGCAGAAAAGAATATTTCACAAAAAATAGCACAATAACTATTTATATAAATTTACTGAATATTATAGAGAATTATTTAGAATTTCTGTAATGTTTCTGATTGGCAATAGATATGTTATAATATTAAATGTTTAACTGTTGAAGTGACTATCCGCGTTTGTAATGATCGATAGATGGCGCTCTCTGAACTGCAGTTGTTAGTAAATATAATAGCCACGTGTATTATTATTGTTCTTTCTCCGCCATTACATCATGGAAAATCGATTCAATAATATGATGATATGCAGTGGTGTGATAATTTCACCTTAGTCTACCAGAGGGCGAGCATTTCATTACAATCGCGGATATAGTAAATGACTTTTTTTTTTTAAGTCTCTATTTTGTATTAGCAATTTGTAAAAAAAGAGAAAGAATAAAATGCGCTGTAATGTTTATTTTAGAAATATTTTAGCATCACTAGTTTTACGGGAGGGAGGGGGGAGTGAAATATAAGGAAGAGCGTGGAGGGGGGGGGGAAATTACAATTGTTAAAATTCAAGGAAATTAATTGATACCAGTCAAAAAAAAAAAAAAAAGAATAAATAAAAAATTGTTAAGTGGTTAAAAAGAAAGATGGAAAACAAAGAGCAGAAAGGGTAAGCTTGGGAAGTAAAAATCGCTAGAGAGAAGTCGCTACCTTTCATTCTAGATTCTCTATTCTTTACAGTCGCGAATACCTATTATTGTGAGATTATAAACAGCACAGATTTGGAAGAAAAAAACATTCGTAAAGACACAATTCGTGAATCATTTAAATGAATAGTTTTAACATTATTATAAAATCCAAAATAAATGATTTACATGCTATCAGTACTATGGTACTACTTGTTTTGGTTATATAACAGGGAGAGAAAAAAAAAAATATTTCTGCTTGTTACTTACTACTAAAATATTCTCCAAAAAAATTTCAGTGTGATTTTGTTTTGGTAGAAGATTAAAATATGTTTAAAGTCACATCAGAAATTTTTACTAAAATATATTTTTATAAAATTGACGTAAAGTTTGAATAAATAAATTTATAAAAGTAGTTGTACAAACTTTAAATTTTTGTTAATTTACAATTAAACTTAATTATTATGGTAGTAATTAAAAAAAAAGCTCAATTTAAATATTTATATGCCGGACCAGTTATTCTTTCATGTACTTAAAACTCCAAGAAATAACTACAGATAAAAATAAATACAGTCGAACTTCGTTAACGAGAATCTCAAGGGGATAAAATATTTGTTCCTGTTATCAGTAGTTCATGCTATCAGTAACTAATTTTCGTATAACTAAACTAATCTTAATTTTGATGGGGACTGTGGAAACAGTTCATGTTAAAAGTAATTCACGTTATCAGTGTTCACGTTAACGAGGTTCGACTGTATATGTATGTGTGCCTCCCGCTTTTTTTCTACGAATTAAACAACTCTTCTCACTCCTGTATAAACCCAAAGAGAGAAATTTTACTTTAACAGAATATTTTGAATTCTAAGTAAAATAAATATTACTTTGTATGCATACACATCCGAGTAAAACATGAGCAGTATAAATTTAAATACTTACAGAATTTTATTTATTTTTTATTTTAAACATATTCAAGACATAGTATTTTTATTATTATTATTTACACTGATGAGTAGAATTTCGGAAACAAACGTTTGTTTAAAATCTTTAAATAGCATGGCTACTGCATGAATAATATTGAATTATGTGTAATATAACGTTTTTGAAATATTCAAATATAAATCTTAGCAGATTTTTCGATCAAAATCATTAAAAAAAAAAACATGTGAAATCGAATTAAAGAAATGGATGTCAAGGATATTTCTAAAGATTGTATATATATATTCTACTTTAGTTTTTTTTTTTTTTTTTTTTTTTTTTTTTTCTGTGACCTTTGGAACATATCCGGTATTTAAACATACAAATGTACAGAATATTCATTTGGAACTTAAACTGAATTTCAAATTTAGCATCTCATGTAAAAATGGTTTTGAAATCTTTTAGTCGAACAACTTTATGCAATTTAAACCTTTATGCATTTTTTAAGATTTATTTTAATATGCATGTATCAAACTGTGAAATTATATAGTTCAAGGAAAGAAAGAAAATCACCTGTGAGTTCAATTATTAGAAAGTCCTTAAAAATAAATAAATAAATAAATTCGAATATGCGTTACATACATGCATACATTACTATTACTTTTTCTGTCTTTTTTTTTTTTTTTCTGTTATTGACTTTAAGGTTTTGCAGTAGTACTGCCTTCAAGCTGCTACAGTACATTATTGCCTTCCCTCTGCATTTCTTCCTACTTTAACAACACAATATGTTTCAGAAAAGTAACATTCATATAAGATCGAAAATCGTAAATATCGTAAAAATGTTTCTAAACGTCCAGTTTACTTCCAGATTAGTTTAAAAAACATAGAAATGTCCGCGATCATAACAAAAAATTCAATATGGAATAGAAAGTTTCAATCACTTAACAGATAGAACATTAAAAAGGGGCAAACGTTTCAGAAAGATATCAGAGAGCATGCTGGAATGTGTTAGATAATGGAAGGTTCTAAACTTTTTGCAATATAACTGAAATATTCTGCAACTGTATGAGTACACCTGTTATGACTGTAAAGGGGTCAACAAATCGTGTCGAACCGAAATAATTGTTGCATGTTTTTGTAATTACCTTTTACCACTTCTTTTGCTTATTTTAAATTTCAATAGCATGTTTTGAAAGATAAAATAAGAAAAACGTATGCAATTTGTTTTAAAACCATTGTCTTGCATAATTTACATGTTTTAACTAATATCTGAAATTAAACTTTTCTGCCGATGCGAGAATTAGTAGGGAAAGTGGGGCACGTTGTGATATGGCCTACATTAAGATACATTAAATTTCAGCTTTGATTTTGTAAATAGGAATTAATTTTAGTTTTCTTAGAACATCATAGTGGGCAGCACAGTCTACTCTTCAATGCAATTTGGAATTTTTCACGTTGGCAGGTAAATATTAATCCAATTTTCTTTGCTTTGAAAGATTCAAAGTTACATAAATGGATGATTTTATGAACAAATTTCTTATACAAGAACTGAAATAATTTAAATCTGAGCTTATTGGGAATTAAAAATATGGACTTTCATAATAATTTTAATGTTAAACAATTCATTGTACTGCTAATTCTAACTTTTTGAGAGTTACATTATGATAACGTTCTAAGTTGGGACACTCTCTCAACCTGTTCCACCGCTATGCAATGCAAAGAAAGCAATATTTGCATATACTATATAAATTTATTGAGACTTTAAATGTGCTAAAATTGGGAAAATGGTTATTATTATTAAGAAAATTGTTTTTTCTTTAGGATTTAGACGAGGGCAATTTTCGAATGTAAAATACAATATTTGATAATGTAATACATTAGTATACTATACAGTAGGTAATCAAATTATTGGATTTTTTTTTTTTTTTTCTAATTTTTTCGATAATCTAAAAAAATACTAGACGAAAAGGCTTGAAACTTCATACATACAAAGATCGTTAAAAAACCCATATTTTCCACAATCGATTTAGTGCAGAGTGCAGTTGGAGCCAACCACAAATTCAAGAAGAGTGAAAATACTTTGGATCTCACTGTATCACAAAAACCCACAAATGACTTGTAACTTTAATATATTGTTGCACATACTATGTACAACATTTGTATTCTTTGGTACGGGAATTGCGCAATTATTCAGGCAAATATAATTTTTTTTTCAAAAATTACTAATCTTTTTGACAAATTTTTTGCTTATAACTAGAACTATTTTAGAATTAACTTCTTACATGCCGATTGAAATTAGAGGTAATGCTGTTATAGAATGTTTATACAATATTTATTTAGGGCTGCAGTAGCCTGGTTGGTAGAGCGCTGAGCTCGCAATACGAAGATTGCTAGTTTTATATTCGAGCTGGCTGTGTATATGAATGCTGGATGGTGCATGTACAATCCATCATGGCCGATTTGTCAACCATGTTCCCCAAAAAATACATCTGGGGGTTACCAAAGCGGGGAAGTGATCCCCTTCGTAGATGATCAAAATTGCGATGGCATGCAAGGCTCTCAGCAATCACTCTTTTGAATACCACTGTTTACATAAAACAATCTTTGTATTACTCTTTCGAAGATATATACTGCAAATGATTAAGGAATATTACTATAAAAATAATCTGGTGTGTCACTCACACGACTTTCGCTTACCCTATATTTCAATAATAAAAAAGATAAATTGCATATTAAGTATATAGCGTAAGATAGTAAAGTTCAATGTATTTTGAAAATAATCTAAAATAGGTTTAGGAATAGTTTTATTTGACAGGTAATTCTGTGTGTGTGTGAGAGGGGGGGAGCGTTCAATTATAGTGCACACAATTATTTAAAAAAAAAAAAATCAAAGATGTTATTAATTTGCCTTCAAACTTACCAACCGTCATCAAATTTTTAAGTGGCAACCTAATACGGACTTCAAAATGCCAAATTTGAATTTCCTGCAGTTATTTGTAACTAAAAATTGGACTTCAGGGTACCTCGAAAGGGAATATTATACCAAAAAAAAAAAAAAAAAAAAAAACAGAGATGTAAAAAAAAAAAAAAAAAAAAAAAAAAAAAAAAAAAAAAAAAAAATACTTTGTTTACAGCATGCGTATGAAAAATTAATCTTGCTTCCTGAGCAGTGTTCGTCGAGCGCTTCCGTCAATTACATTCAATAGAATAGATTGTTTAGCCTAATTTTAGGTAGTCCTGTATATTGTCTATAATCAGTCTGCACTATAAACAATATTGTGCACTTAATTTCAGTCATACTTGAAAAACATCTAACACAAAAGGAATTACAATTTCAGCAATTTCCAAGTATAGCCGCAATGTATCCAAATACTTTGGATGACTTTGCAAATGAATGATGAATCATTTCCATATCGCAATCTACACAAAACATGCTTTATACATCTAAAAAAAAAAAAAAAATCATTCCGTCTTGTTTAAGGCCTCCTATAGATCTTAAAGTGTATTTACCTGCATTTCCCCCCATAGACGTAATGTATTTAAATTATCCTGGGTGGCCCTGGTACACGAACCATTTGCTTGATCTCAACGAAAATTTTATTATAGCACCCTATATGATACAGTCGGTAACAAAAGTGTCCGAACACTAGCAAAAATTCCTATGTAAAAAAAGTACACTTCATACGGTTTTGTTAAATAAATCCTTGTCGAATCCTGCTCTTAGTCAGTGTAAGACGAGTGATCATTAGTCAGTGATTCGATAAGGATTTATTTAACAAAACTGTATGAAATGTACTTTTTTACATAGGAATATTTGCTAGTGTTCGGACACATTTGTTACCGACTGTACATATTTAGAATACCGAGTTTGGACTTTCTGCTGCGGTTTGTTTCTGCGATATGCTGATAACACACGCACACACACACACACACACACAATTTTTGGATTCAGGAGACCTCAAAACGTGTAAATATAACAAAAACTCAATTTCGAAAATTTGACCCAAAAACAATACTTTTTCTACCATATGGGTAAGAGAAAGTAAAAAGTGATATTCAAATAGCGACTGCTGAGAACCTGTAGAATGTCTCCTGAACCATTTCTAGGGGTGAGTCCCAAATCGTCACTAATTACACAATGCGTAGGTACAGTGCGATGTCAAAAACCCTGTAATTCAGAAAAATTATTTAAGAAAAAATACATACTCTTTCCTCAATTACTGATTCTTTTCGTTCTACTTCACTTTTAATTTCGTTTGTGCGATTCTTTATGTGCTTCGTTATCTGTTTAAGTGCATCATACATGTGCGTCTTCTTATCAAATTCTGCATTCAGTGATCGATTACATTCTTTCTCGTAATTCAACTGCAATATAAAACAATACAATATAAAAAACACGAGGAATTCTATCGAAATTTAGTCTAAATTTACTTAAAAAAAAACTAAACTATATATGAACAAAAAATCTAAATATGAAAGTTTTCTTTCCCTTTAGAAAATCACATTCCGATTTTTAGTTCCATAAATTACATTTTTTTTAATTAAATATTAAAAATGAACTTTTATTAATTCGTCGTCGTATAATAGGCATTTAAGACATCGTTTGCCAATCAATTGATTTTTAATATTTTAATATACATAGGGTGGTTATAATTAAACTTCTTCTATAAAAAGCCTCCTACAGCGCAAACGGGTGAACGGAATGCAACGAAATTTTGTACATAGACTATTTACGAGATGCGCTCACGAAATTTCGAAAAAAAAAAAAAATGTTCCAAAATGTCCACCAGAGGGCGCCTTTTCCGGAATCCTTAAATTTAACACAATAAACGACCAAAACGGAATACAGAAACAATATTAACAATCCAGAACAAGATTTATGAGTAATAAAATGTAAAAGCGGGAAAAGCTGTCAGTTCTAGGAAAAAAATGTCGAGATTTGCATGCTTGCGAATAAGAAGAAGCTTTATGCAAAACAGGTTAGGGTATAAAACGTTTGCAGAATTTGTCATATTTTATGTCGATTTTCCGGCTGTAATGATGACGGTATCTTTAGTTAAACGTGCGTTATTAGTGAAGCTGTTTTACAAAAACAAGGGGAATGCTTCTGCTGCAGTTCGTGAATTTCGTCGTAATTTCGACTAACCTACGGCGTGGACTAATGTCTAATAAATGTATCCGGGCCATGATTAAGAGATTTGAAGGGACGGGAAATTAGGAGTTCAACCTGGAAGAGGCCGTAAACCTGTCACACCGGTACTTGTTGAACCGCTAAGACAGCTGTTGCCGCACAGTCACAGACATCAGAGTTTGGTGACAGTAGCGCAAGTGCAGCTTCTAGATAGACAGACTATTCTTACAGTACCATCTAAAAAATGCTCAGAAACATAATGCATTACTTCCCGTACAAGATCCACCATACCCAAGAGCTGCTTGATAGGGAGAAGTCGCAGCGTCTTTCATTCGCAGTCAGTTTTCTCAACAGAATGACTGTTGATCTGTTATGGCCTTGGAATATTCTGTGGAGCGACGAGGCTCATTTCTACCTCAGTGGGACAGTCAACACACAGAATTGCCGCATTTGCGCTAAGAAAAATCGGCGGAAATGCACACTGAAATTCCCGTACATTCTCCAAAGGTGATTGTCTGATGTGGATACATGGCGACATTCATTCTTGAGCCATTCTTCTTTGTGTAAATAACTGTACGTGGTTCTGCCACATGTTCCGTTACGAGTCGTCGGTACCATAACATGCTGCAAACGTTTATTGTGCCGCAACTACAGCAAATGAGGGTCCTTATATAGCGACCATTTTCATGCAGGATGGTGCGCCCTCACTTATCCATGAATCCGTGAAGGCGCTATTGTTCCAACACTTCACAGACGCGAACGTGTTATTATAGTCGCTTCTTTTGTAATTCATAGCCGCCACGCTCGCCGGATCAAAATCCGTGTGATTTCTGGTTATGGGGCCACTTAAAAAGTGTGGTGTATCATGGAAGTGCTGCGACGTTGAATGATTTTAAGAACTCCATAACGCTTCATGTGCGAAGCATCACAACTGATCAGTTACAATCTGTTGTTGAACACACTCTCCATCGACTTGAAATTTTGCAGGTGAATGAGGGTAGTCATATGGAGTATATTTCCCTACATCGCCCTGGACACGATTAACAACTGCTCCTCTTGTGCAATTTTGCCCTAATCTGTTCTGATTTCTGCAAACTGAACTGTGTTGTTTTTCTCCAACAGCGTACTGTTATTTTTTCCTTACTTTTACTTAATGTGGTTCGATGACAAGGTGATCAAAAACTAGTTAATAATTGTTAATATTGTTTCTGTATTCCGTTTTGCTCGTTTATTGTGTTAAATTTAATGTTTTTTCCGCAAAAGGCGCCCTCAGGTAGACATTTTGAAACTAATTTTTTTTTCTTCGTAATTCCGTGAGCGCATCTCGTGTATAGTCTATATAACTAAATGTCGTTGCATTTCGTTCACCCGTTTGCGCTGTAGGATGCTGTTTATAGGGAAAAATTTAATTATAACTACCTTGTATTAAAATTCTAAAAAAATAATAGAAAGTAATGATCACATTTCTGAGGTAATTCCGAGTGTTGTTAATAAATAAAAAGGAAAAATATGAAAAAACGTCAAAACTTAAATATTTCACAGCTTGATATTACTGACATTTCTTGGAAATAGGCATATAAGTAAACACATGTGTGCGCAAAATTGTCTTGAAGGTTAGGGATAAACTGACCAACATATCTGAAAATTTGTGGTTTAGAAAATTTATAAAGTCGCTTTTGCTCGAATACTTCAATTTGGCAAAATTCTTAAATATACCGATGCTAATTTAAGCCTTTTTATTCATTCATAGGTTAAATTGATTAGTAGATATTAGTGAAAACAACTTTAATGCTACAGAAGTGTTTTTCCTTCCAAACGTTAAGTTGTACTCACATTAAATTTAAAGTATACTGTAGGCAACACTGCAAACTGCATTGACACAAACCTTGATAAGAGAGCCAAATAGAAGATTTATGAAGATATTAATATAGCTACAGCAGAATTAGCAAAATGGTTTAAGAATATTAAAATAACAGTGAAAATGTCAATCACTTTTATGAATAGAATGCTTTACTTATGAGTAAAACAAGGTTTCGCCAAATTTGGTACTTATCATCATCTACAATAATAGAAAAACATTCAAAAATACTAAAGATGCAACTAGCCTATTGTAGCCATCAGAAAAATTTCGTAATCATTCTAATTTGCGATATTTTTAAAATATAGTTGTGTTTTACTTAGTATTGGGGCAGTGGCGGCTCGTGAACCGAAAATAGGTGAAGAGCTCAAAAATAATATTGAAGTATTTTTAATGCATAATTTTTATTAAGCAAGGTCTTAACTAAAATTAACTAAAAATATTTATTTAAATGTAAATTTATATTCTATAAATGAATACAGTGTAAAATACAGTGTGCCTCTTCACCTATTTTCGATGCACGAGCCACCACTGTATTGGGGATATTAGACAAAATTTTAGTCCATTTTTTCCAACAAAAATTGACAAACACCTCTAATACCAACATAAAAAAAAATAGCCCTCAAAAGTTTGACAAAATAAAATTATTGGGACCTTGAATAAATTCTCTCTGTTTCCTAACAGATGGAATTACTAAGACTATGTGCATGTAATTTCAGATGGTAACGCATCTACAAGGAATGTACTATCGGTAAACTTCAACTTCAATCATGTTAATTCGCCACAGTGTAAGAAGTGTTTCTTTTTTTTCTTGGTTTAATAATGTCGAGTTTTGTACCAAGTAAAGAGTACTTACGAGGAATTTTATTACGCTATTTTATTCAAAAGAAATCTGCAGTCGAAGCACACGGAATTCCTGTTGAGACTTACGAAGAGCATGCACTGTCGGAAATGACATGCAGAGACTGGTTTCGACGCTTCAAAAATAGTTATTTTGATCTTGGAGATGACGAGCGCTCTGTCGCACCGAAAAAAATTGGAAAACGAAGAATTGGAGGAATTACTTAATTAACACCCACGTTAGACGCTAGCTGAACTTGCTTTTGCAAGTTCAGCCAGTAATGACTGTTTTGTCATTACGAGCAGATGACAAAACAGTCTCAAACGTTTGAAAGCGTTAGGACTAATCCAGGAACAAGAACAGAGGATGCTGTACAAAAAAAAAAAAAAAAGAAAAAAAAGAAAGAGAACTTATTCAAAGTCCTAATACATATTTTATAACTTCGCAAAATACACATACTGTGGTTTAAAATCTCGTGCAATCTCATGCCACACAGAGATTAAGCAGACTTATGAAGCGCCTTTCAATTACTAGTTAGTTTTGATCATGAAAAAGCTTAATATTACCGTGGCCCTTAACGTTTCTACTTCGGAAGTCAAAAGCTGGTTTTCTTTTCTGATATTTTCTAGTTCAGAAACGAACTTTAAACTCCTTTCATCCGATTGCGCTTTTGCTTTTTCTTCCAGATTTCGATAAAATTCTTCGTTATGTTTCACTTTCTCCTGTTGAGCCTCCATTTCCTGAAAATAATACCATAATATATATATATATATATATATATATATATATATATGTACCATTTATATTACTTTTAATCATACTTACAAGGTCTGTCGAGAAAGTAATGTCATAAATTTTATTGTGAAGCACATGTTGTAGAGCGCACAATAATATAACAATGATGGAATGCTATTTAAGAGGAGACAACATGCACAGATCATTCAGTAATTGAATTTTGTATATATATATATACATATATATACAGTCGGTAACAAAAGTATCCGATCACTAGCCAGTAATCCCGATATGAAAAAAGTACACTTAATACTGTTTTGTTAAATAAATTCTTGTTGAATCATGTTCTTAGACTGACTAAGAACACGACACGACAAGGATTTATTTAACAAAGCAGTATTAAGTGTACTTTTTTTAGACAGGGATTATTGCTAGTGTTCGGATACTTTTGCTGCCGACTGTATCAGTCGGTAACAAAAGTGTCCGAACACTAGCAAAAATTCCTATGCAAACAAAGTACACTTCAGACGGTTTTGTTAAATAAATCCTTGTCGAATCCTGTTCTTAGTCAGTGTCAGAACATGATTCGATAAGGATTTATTTAACAAAACCGTATGAAGTGTACTTTTTTTACATAGGAATTATTGCTAGTGTTTGGACACTTTTGTTACCGACTATATATATATATATATATATATATATATATTAAATGCAATGGATATTAGGGGTTTGGGCGCTTGCTCATTTGCTACTTGAAAAATCATACCCTGCACATACCGTGTTATTTGGGAACCACATTATAACAGGAGTCGTTTGGAATAGTTGTATGACTTGTTTTGTCGGTAGGAGACAGTTACTACACAATATTATATTTTAACTTCTGCATACCAAACTTGAAATTGAACCATTAGCACTAAGGTGGACATGTAACAGTAGAAACGTGTGACGATGTTCTAACATTACAGCTATGAAGCAAAACATAGCGTTTTCGTACTTTGAATGTTTGGTTAGTGGTTCTTAATAATTAAGTTACATACATTAATTCCCAAAAAACAGTATTACCATGTTCGGATGAGATAAATAGAAAATGCTCTAAAATATGTCATATAATTGCTGCGAATCATACGTTTATTTTGCCCTCTTTGTTCCAGCTTGCTTTTTATGGGAAAGACATCACTCTAGTTATTACTTTACCTCCATGGTCATTAGTGACGTGAAACAAAAAGTGAAAATAACAATGTAACATCTAATAAAAGAATAGGAAATTTCATTAATATTATAACACATCTCGATTTCAAAGTAATATATCTGATTTTTGTTGCACAATGAAGATGAAATAATTTCGACGTCTTCTTCTATTGTGTTCAGTCTAATACAATATCCGGAATGAAGAACCATCATTTTACAGAACCAAAAGGTGCTGAGTATTTTAATCATAGTAATATACGAATTACAATAGTATATAATTTGAATTTAAATTTTAAATTTGGTTTTCTCAGTTCCTATGTTTTACTTTCCGAATATATACTATGTACGAAAATTATTGTAATCATGAAATGCCCTGTTACGAGAGTTTGATTTATCAATTTATTCGATATATCCTAAACCTGAATTCATTTTTGTTATTTTTACGATTATGTATGAATATATGTAAGTGTGTGTGTATGTATGAATGTATGTGTGTGAGTGAACACGATAGCATCTAAATGCTACATTCTATTAAGCTCAAATCCAGTTATATGTTACATTTAACCGTCCCAAAACTGCATAAATTTTCATGGACGTAAGATTTTTGAAGGGATTCAAAAAAAGGCACGTACATATTACAATGAATTACAAATTTCTCACCTAATACGTATTAATGAAATTATTTCAAGTGCGTTTTAATATGGTTAAATTTTGTTTTGAATAAAATATATAGAGAGAGATAAAAATTTTAATGCAAATACTAAATGACATTTTTAAAGTTTTTTTTTTTTTAACTTCTTTTTCTACATTTAATAGAAGAAAGTACTAGATTCGTAAAAATTTTCGACTTCGAGTTTTTGATGGATTTACTCGTTTTGAAAGAACCCGAATACGACTTGAACATTTTTTTTAAAATGTCTGTCTCTGTGTGTGTATATAACAAAAGTTTTGGCGACTGTACCTCAAAAACTATTGAACAGAATTGCATATAAATTTATATGTAGATGCACCTTGACATAAATTAGTGTTTATCAACTTTTGGTGCAATTCGCGCTACAGGTAACGCTTCTATACAACGACTTCCACAATTTAAGGGAAGACTATATCTCAGGTTCTATGGCGTATAACCAAACAAAACTTGATATTTGCGAAGACCATTTTATACATTATGTTAATTCAATTTGGATACATATCGGCCAATAAGTGGCGCTGCTATAGCGCAACTTTCACCTATAACGGAAGGCTATATTTCAACTTCTATGGCATATAATTGTACGAAACTTCATATGTGAGATAATTATTGTGAAAATGCAATTTTTAAGATGTTATTTACAGAAAATAAAACTGTTTTTCTTTGGATGTTTAGTGTTAGTTTTTTCTAAGATGAAAATAGTTCACATTTATAATGGTAGATAATTTTAATAAGTAATAGTTTTAATTAAATTATTTGTACTGAGTGAAT
Organism: Salticus scenicus; assembly: GCA_963930645.1. Classification (NCBI taxonomy): domain Eukaryota; kingdom Metazoa; phylum Arthropoda; class Arachnida; order Araneae; family Salticidae; genus Salticus; species Salticus scenicus. The sequence continues at coordinate 131,847,077 of OZ005648.1, forward strand.
TTGTATAGAAAAATATAGAAAAATGTCTTGTGGTGGCCACAACATACTATTTTTTTTTTTATTATTATTAATACATAAATTGTAAAAAATTTTACAATGATGAATCACAAAATTTATTTTACACAGGTGTGAAAACTCTTGAACTGAAAAAGTTCTATGTTTCCTTGAGTTATTACTATATTTCCTTAAAATATTATTAAAAAAAAAAAAAAAAAAAAGTTTTCTGTTTCATTTTAAAAAGGTACAGTCGGTAACAAAAGTGTCCGAACACTAGCAAAAATTCCTATGTAAAAAAGGTACACTTCATACGGTTTTGTTAAATAAATCCTTGTCGAATCCTGTTCTTAGTCAGTGTAAGAACATGATTCGATAAGGATTTATTTAACAAAACCGTATGAAGCGTACTTTTTTTACATTGGAAGTTTTGCTAGTGTTCGGACATTTTTGTTACCGACTGTATCTTTTAGGTTTTCAAAACACTCTTACTTTTTGGTTTATACGAAAATTATAACCGATGCTGTAGCCTAAGGGTGGCCCTCCTGCCGCTATAAAGAAAGATGCAATTCGCCTATAACTTTATAACTTCTGACAACATTGTAAAAAATAATAAATTTCTTCGAAGTAAATACTGTTTTGGTAGTTCTCAAGAGAAAACACTAAGTAAAAGAAAAGAGATACAAATGTCTCCGTGATTATTGTAAATAAAATATATTCCATTGTTTTATTAATTTTTGTAAATAGTCATAAATGTTTAAGTGTTCAATTCTTAACTTAAGAATAAAAATAGAGAGCCTAATATTATTGTATTGTGTTTCGAAATTTTTATATATACATATATATACAGGGATCTCAGCATTCCTATATGTTTACGATCGTTTTATTATATTTACACAGCAATTAAAAAAAAAAAAATCTTGAAAGTTTTAGTGATATTGCAACATAAATACCATCAAGAAAATTTTCTTTTTGAAAATTATGGTGTCAGTATAATAAAATGATCGTAAAAATTTTGAAATGTTGCAACCCCTGATATATATATAATTCCAATTCTCATTTCCAGGTATCTTTTTTTCATATTTTTCTATAAAATTATTGGTTTGCGTAATTGAATTTCGCATAAAAATCACTCCTAGTTGGTCTTAGTGTTATGGTCCTACATGTTATCATTAGCGTAAATAATTTAAAATGAATTTATCTATTAATTGGTACTGTAAATGAATCATAAAAAATATGCGCTAACATTTAAATTGAATTACAGACACTTTTATGTGTGCATTGTTGGTATTATCATGTATCTATTAAATGCTAAATTTTATAACGTTATTAAATTCTTCACTATATGTAGTATATTAGAAAGAAATATTATTTGAAAGGTTAAAAAACTGATAACAAAGACAAAAAATTATATATTTAATGCACAAGAAAATGCAGTAAAATGGAACTGAAAGAGAGAGTAATTTTTTATCTTTACAAGTAGCTGTTGAAACATCTCACTGCATCTGCCCTGTATGAAGGGTTCCTTTGACGATGGCCTCTATGTTTTGGGGGTTAATCATAATTTTCTGTCCCTTTTTTTTTTTCTTTTTGCCTGCATTCATTTCCAGTTTTTACTTTATATACTATATATAATGCTGGACGCATTTACAAAGCTGTGCTTAAAGTGTTTTTAATTGGATAGTGTTGAACTACATAAGATAATATCATCCAATCTGTCATTATTCTCGCCCACTCGAAAACCAATTAACACTGTTTATAAATCAGTCATCAAATTAATCTCCGTAAATCTTTCCTCTTTTGTGCAAGTCAAATAATACATTACTCATTGTTCAGGGCTATACTCTGAATGATCACAGGACTCATAATTATATCTCGAATGAAACTTTTGACAGTAATTACTCTAAATCTATTCTAAAGACTGAAAAACAATAAGCATTCGAACTATTTTTCTTTAGACATTTATTACTTATGATCAGTTTGTTTATCAATATTATGATGTTCCCAGTTATAACCATGTATAATATCATATTTTAATTCATTATTATTATTTTTTTTTCTATTCTATTTAGTGTTCTTCGCTTTCTGTAACTCAAGGTTATTTTGTTAGTTGCAATGTAGCTTTTAGTCGATTAACACGCGTCATTTTCAGGCGCATAAAATAAAGTTTTATGTACTCCTATATATAGAGTACTTCTTTCACACCATAAAATAATAGAAGTAATATAGCGTACTAAATGGAAAATGCAATAAATAATCAATGGATATTTTTCTCATAACAAAAGGAAAAATAATGGAAAATCATCGTCAACCAAGAGGAGTGGAGCGATTAAATCATACCTCTGAACTGAATGCAAGGTAAGTGATATTTACTTATCTTACTTACCTGATCAATTACTTTCATGCACAATAATATATATAAAATATATATAAATATATATTTGCTGTTTTTGTAGCAATATAAAAAGGAAATTCAGTGCAGGAAATTACATCTTAATTTTGTACACTTTATAAGAAGATTATGAGACTGATATGTGCTCCTCTATATAAATAAATGAATCTATACACGCACGATAGATTAATCACCCACTCCTGTACATACTCCAAAGGGCTCATTCAAGTGTTATAGATTAACTAAGTCATATATTAACTGACTATATTAATGCACTAACTGTAATAACTAAAATTATAAACTCAAATAAATAAATGAAAAAATGACTTCTCTCAAAGAAAGTCAGATTGTAGAAAAACTGAACCAAAACAACTATTCAACATGGAGCTTTAAATTAAAAATGCTCCTTATTAAAGAAGATTTATATGACACTATAACGGAAGAGCCTCCTAACCCTATAACGACAGAATGGACGAAAAAGGATAATAAAGCTAGAGCTCTTATTAACTCATTTATAGATGATTCTCAGATTATTTATGTGAAAAATTTATCAACCGCAAGCGAGACATGGAATACCCTGAAGGCAATACATGAAAGAAAAAATCTATCCTCCTAACTGTATTTATTGCGAAAGCTATACAGTTCAAGATTGGAGGAGAAAGGCAATATTCATAATCACATAACAAAGATTTTAGAAATCGTTGACAAATTAAAAGCCATAGGTGAAGAAATTAAAGAATCACATGTTGTTGCGTTGTTTTTATGTTCTTTGCCACCCAGCTTTGAAACGCTTATCACAGCTCTCGAAGCTCGGCCTGAATCAGAATTATCTATTGAATTTGTCACTAATAAATTAAAGGACGAATACAATCGTAGGCGCGAAAATACATTATCAAATGAAAGCTCATCAAAAGCACTTACGACAATAAATAAGAAACATTCTTATAATAATTATAAAACAGAAAATAAATTCTGTACTTACTGTAAAAGGAAAAATCATAATAAATCAGAGTGTTATCATTTGAAAAATAAAAACAGTAACACATATAAGAAACAAAATAATCCTGCTAAACACAAATTTAACAACACATCACTATGTTTTGAAACACAGAGATATGAAACGAACGAAAACCCGCGACAGGAAAATTATGATGAAATAGAGGAGTCGACGCGCTCCTTAAAGAATAATTTGGCATTTCTGGCTACAAATTCTAATAATGCAGCCTGGATAATTGATTCAGGGAGTTCGTCCCATATCACCAATAATAAACAGTTATATACACACTTAGATGAACAAGATAAATCTGAAGTAATAATAGCAAACGAAGGAAAATTAGTATCATATGGCTCGGGAGAAATAACATTTACTACCCAAACATCGCAAGGCGAAATAAATAAAATAACTTTGAAAAATGTATTATACGTGCCAGACCTAGAATCGAACCTACTGTCCGTTGCGAATGCAACTCAGAATGGATGTAAAATAATATTTGAAGACAACGGGTGTGAAATAAATTATCAGGGTAAAACATACCTAGAAGGAAAACTTAAAAATAATTTGTATGAACTAAATTTGCCAAAATCTGAAAAATTCGACAATGCTAATCTTATATACCAATGTAACAATGGAAATTGCATTCAATTATGGCATAGGCGCACAGGTCATAAAAATTATGACGCGATTAAGGAAATAGTAAATAAAGAATTAGCTCTTGGAATAAAAATTAGTGCATGTAAACACAATAACGCATGTGAAACTTGCGTAAAAGCGAAACTCACCGACATGCTATATCCGAAAGCAACACAACATAGGGCGAATAAAATACTACAACTTATACACAGCGATGTGTCTGGTCCAATGCCTACTCCGACAATTGGAGGAAAACAATATTTCCTAATGGTCACAGATGACTACTCCAGGTACGCTATCATCTACCTACTAGCGAAAAAGAGCGAGGTAACCACAAAACTCAAAGAGTACCACGCATTCACGAAAAATAAGTTTGGTAAAGTACCAGAGGAAATTCATACCGATAACGGTAGGGAATACATTAACAGGGAACTTGAGGGATTTTTTAAGGAAATTGGGATAAAACATCAAACAACAGTACCATATTGCCCCTCTCAAAACGGAGTTGCGGAACGTAAGAATAGAACTCTCGTAGAAATATTGAGAAGTATGCTGTCGGATGCAAATCTAGAAAAGAAATTTTTGGGTGAAGCCCTTAATACAGCAAATTATCTCATTAATAGACTCCCAACGAAAGCAAATCATAAAACCCCATATGAACTCTGGAACTCTGGACAAAAAGGAAACCAAACTTAGCACATCTAAAAATATTTGGTTGTAAAGCCTACGCTTACTTAGATAAGACAAAAAGAAATAAATTAGACAATAAATCTGTAGAAGGTATTTTCGTAGGATACGATGACCAATCAAAAGGGTATCGAATATACACTGGAGGTGGAAACATAATGATCGCTAGAACGGTAAAATTCTTCGAGAATAATTTTCAGAATCCAAACGCAAATACTAACAAAAACTCAGATGAGATAGATCAAACAAATAGCACCTTAGATCCAGAAACTGAAGAACAAAACAATACCGTAGAAATTGATGTAAGCAACATTTCGGAAACAGAGCAAATAGATCAGGATGATCAAGCCTGTTTACCTAGAAGATCTGAGCGTGTGAATAAAGGGGTCCCACCTGACAGGTTCGCATTTTTAGTCAGTAATCAAAGAATCGTTGAACCAAAATCTTGGAAAGAAATAGAAGAAATGGGGAATCAGGTTGAAAAAGGAAATTGGATAAAGGCAGCTCAGGAAGAAATAATGTCTTTAGAAAATAATAAAACGTGGGAATTAGTAGAACCCCCGATAGGAAAGAGAGTCATAGGGTGCAAATGGACTTTTAAAGCAAAATATAACTCAAAGGGAGAAATAGAAAAATATAAAGCACGCCTAGTAGCGAAAGGATACTCACAAAAATTCGGTAGCGATTATGATGAAACGTTCGCCCCTGTAGTCACTTACAAAACCATAAGAGCATTCCTTGCTAATGCAGCATATAAAGGGTTAAGAGTAAATCACCTAGATATTAAAACAGCGTTCCTTCATGGAAATCTTACGGAAGCAATATACATGTCATAGCCAGAGGGCTACATTAAGCCAGGTGAAGAAAATAAAGTCTGTAGATTGAACAAGGCGATTTACGGTTTGAAACAGGCTGCTAGAGCCTGGAATCTAAAAATTGGGGAAACGCTAAGAAAACTGGGTTTCTCACAAAGTGAAGCAGATCCCTGCTTGTTCAAAAGAATTGAAAAAGACAATAATACCACTTACATAATTTTATACGTCGATGACCTTCTGGTCTCAGGTAGCAGTCAAGCAGACTGGTCAAGCAGACATAAATAAAATTGTCGCACAATTAAATGAAGAATATGAAGTAAAAGATCTCGGGGAGGTAAACTACTATTTAGGAATAAATATTGAGAGATTACAGAACGGCAACTTTGCCTTAAATCAGATTAACAAAATTAATCAATTAATGGAAAATTTTAACCTCAATGATGCAGAGCCCACGAATACGCCAATGGATACCGGATACATTAGAGCAGACACAGAAGAGAATCTATTAAAAACAAATACAAATTACCGAAAAGCGATAGGTTCACTCCTATATATTGCCACCGTTACACGTCCGGACATTTCTGCCGCAGTTAACATATTAAGCCGCCGTATAGAAAATCCAAGACAAATGGATTGGATGGCCGTAAAAAGAGTCATCCGCTATCTCAAAACTACAAAGAATCTAAATCTAGAGATAGGCATAGAAAAGAAGCCTATATTAACGGTGTATTCTGATTCAGACTGGGCAGGAGATAAGAAGGACAGGAAGTCCACCTCCGGAAATTTATTCAAATTGGGAAATTGCCCCATCCACTGGATAACCAAGAAGCAAACATGCATAGCAATGTCATCAGCTGAAGCAGAATTTGTCTCTGCTGCAAACGCCGCACAAGAGACGAAGCACGTTCTGAAGCTACTCGAAGAGCTAGAACTGAAACAAAATCTTCCAGTCATCCTATTTGAAGATAAAATATCTACAATAAAAATGATAGAAAGTGAAAAATTCCAATCGAAGACTAAACATACTGACCTGCGATTTCATTGCATCAAGCACATCAAAACCGAAGGAATCATAGAATTGGAATACTGCCCAACAAAAGAGATGACTGCCGATATTTTAACCAAGGCACTTCCGAAAGCAGACTTTTGCCGACATAGAGAAAACCTACAACTAAAAATTAATACGAGAAACATGCCAGATTGAGGGGCGATGTTGAACTACATAAGATAATATCATCCAATCTGTCATTATTCTCGCCCACTCGAAAACCAATTAACACTGTTTATAAATCAGTCATCAAATTAATCTCCGTAAATCTTTCCTCTTTTGTGCAATTCAAATAATACATTACTCATTGTTCAGGGCTATACTCTGAATGATCACAGGACTCATAATTATATCTCGAATGAAACTTTTGACAGTAATTACTCTAAATCTATTCTAAAGACTGAAAAACAATAAGCATTCGAACTATTTTTCTTTAGACATTTATTACTTATGATCAGTTTGTTTATCAATATTATGATGTTCCCAGTTATAACTATTTATAATATCATATTTTAATTCATTATTATTATTTTTTTTTCTATTCTATTTAGTGTTCTTCGCTTTCTGTAACTCAAGGTTATTTTGTTAGTTGCAATGTAGCTTTTAGTCGATTAACACGCGTCATTTTCAGGCGCATAAAATAAAGTTTTATGTACTTCTATATATAGAGTACTTCTTTCACACCATAAAATAATAGAAGTAACATAGCGTACTAAATGGAAAATGCAATAAATAATCAATGGATATTTTTCTCATAACAAAAGGAAAAATAATGCAAAATCATCGTCAACCAAGAGGAGTGGAGCGATTAAATCATACCTGAACTGAATGCAAGGTAAGTAATATTTACTTATCTTACTTACCTGATCAATAACTTTCATGCACAATAATATATATAAAATATATATAAATATCTATTTGCTGTTTTTGTAACAATATAAAAAGGAAATTCAGTGCATGAAATTACATCTTAATTTCGTACATTTTATAAGAGATAGGTTTGTATACTCTTAAGAGTTTTTATTCTCACCTTTTTTAACAACTGTTGAAGTTCTTTAAGTCTCTTCTCATTTTTTTCTCTGACTGCTTGGATTTTTTCTGTGGATGTTTTGATTTCTTCCTTTATATTAAGAAGTTGCCATTTATATTCTTCAACTTTAGTTAATCTTTCTTTTTCAAGTTTTTCAAAATTTTTCTTTTCTTTTACCATTTTAGTTTCAAAATCTGAAACTATAAAAAAGTACAAAGTGAAAGTTTTTTACATTTTTTTTTTAACATTATTTATTCTATTATTTAAAATATGTTATTTTTATTTTTTATTTTAGGGAATACAATATATAGTGGTGATTTTCTATAATTTTCATTGTTCTTAATAAGCGCAATCAATTGTACTTATTAAGAAACACTTTTTACAAAGTCAAAATGTTGAAATCGCTGTAAACAAACATAAAATATACCAATACGAGTATAAAATAAAAAACCTTGAATGAAAAAAAGAGAGAGATGATGAAATGACCGAAAAAAATAAGACATCATTAATATCGACATATCTCTAAAATTGCAAAACTGAGTAATTTTAAACTAAAAGTTAAACTATTTTGCTGTTTCATTTTTAGAAATGACATATTTGCTATTGTCTTTATACAACAATAAATATAAACGATAACGATTCTCTAGCATTATTAAATATTGCCATTTGAATATTTGTAATTGGTCGTGAATTGTTAGAGTTTGACATTTGACATTTGTCTTAAACTAACGTATTTGATCGCACTAAAATTCATAAAGATGATATGAGAAATAACGATTGCTTTATCATAAAAAAAGAAAACTATAAAACAAAGGGTGTTTAAGAATAATGAAGATAAAATATTACTGCCTCTTAGAAAATTTCAAAAATCTGGAGTGACTCCACTCGACTTTCCGAACAATAAGTAATTAACGGTTGTATAAATAAAGTAAGAGAAGTCGTTAAATAAATAAAAGAGAAAATTATAATAGGGTAGCTGAGTATTTTCTCCATATAGTATGTTGTTTCTTTTAACACTATTGTTCTTCAAATAATTTGAGCCCACAGGTCATAATGATAAAGAATGTTTCTTTGTGTCCCTGTAAAAGTGTATAAGTGTAAGATTACTCAAAATCTACAGTTGCACGAGATATATCTCGTGCAACTCTGACCTTTAATATATATATAAATTTTCAGTTCAATCAAATAAGGCATTTAGACGCTATCGCACTTGAAATAAATTAAATCCATAAGCCATAATGATAAAGAATGTTTCGTTGTGTCTCTATAAAATAAATATAAATGATAAATTCTCCAAAAATTATTAATTTCATGTGACGGTGATCTGTAATATGCATATAAATTTTCAGCTCAATGGAATAAGGCATTTAGACACTATCGTACAGTCGGTAACAAAAGTGTCAGAACACTAGCGAAAATTTCTATGTAAAAAAAGTACACTTCATGCGGTTTTGTTAAATAAATCCTTGTCGAATCATGTTCTTAGACTGATTAAGAACAGGATTCGACAAGGATTTATTTAACAAAACCGTATGAAGTGTACGTTTTTTACATAGGAATTTTTTGCTAGTGTTCGGACACTTTTGTTATCGACTGTACTTTAAAGAATTTGGGTCCATAGGCGATAATAGTAAAGAGCTTTTCTTTGTGTTCCAGTACCAAAAAAAAAAAAAAAAAAAAAAAAAGTAATAGAATCACCAAAATCAGTAGAGTTCTAGCTACGGTGACCTATAAAATACGTACTAACTTTCAGCTCATTTGAACAAGGCGTTTAGACACTATCGTGTTCACTCACACATATACATCACCGTAGCAAAAGTGAACTCAGGGGATCTCAAAATGTATAGATACACTAAAATCTCAAAGTCGTTTTTGTCATGATTACAATACTTTTCTTACAAAGTAATGTTGGGAAAGTAATAATGTAACAATTAAAAAGTGAGAATTGACTATTGTTATATAAAGCTTTATTCTTTCGATAGATTAAATATACTATGAAACAATGAAAGATTCAGTTTTATCCGTTTTAAACGAGTTTTAAATTGTAATAAACATCAATCCAAAACAAATATAAAAAAAAATTTTTAGTCTAGTTCACAGAATAATTAGATTATCTGGTAATATTAAAAAACTTATAACTACTATATACAGTATATTAAAAGACATAAATAGCATACACATTTTTTTATATAATTACACATCCTGTTAATAAACACAAATACTCTCAATTTACTTTATCTAATTAAATAATTTGATAAAAACCACAAATATTCAGTCTAATAAAAAACATAAATTTATCTTATTTCATTGGTTAATTGTATCCTTGACTAATAATAATAACTTATATCACTGACTATTTAAAATCTATTGTATTTATTTTAAATTTAATTATTTTGATAATTAAAACCAATATTGCATTTATTTTTTTATATAATTACACGCCCTGTTAATAAACACAAATACTCTCAATTTACTTTATCTAATTAAATAATTTGTTAAAAACCACAAATATTCAGTCTAATAAAAAACATAAATTTATCTTATTTCATTGGTTAATTGTATCCTTGACTAATAACTTATATCACTGACTATTTAAAATCTATTGTATTTATTTTAAATTTAATTATTTAGATAATTAAAAGCGGTACTGCATTTATTTTTAAAGAAGCATTTAAGAAAATACTTGCATTAGGTTTTCAAGAAGAAAATCATTTAAAGTTTCACAAATTACAGTGTTCGAAACATAGGTTCTAAAGTATACATTTATCCATTTTTCGACATTTTACAGATTATTAATGATATAATTTTCTCTCCATTGACTGCGGTATTAAAATGTTACAATACTTACAATTTTTGTCTCTTTCTTTGCAAAGTGCTTCAATTTGCTCAAGTTTTTTCGTTTCAATATCAGTTTGAATATTATATTTTTCTTCTGACAAAACCTAAATTATAATTAAAAGTTTTTGAATTGAAAATACAAGAAAATTTTATTATTATTTTATTTTTTCATTTACATTTAATGACAAGTTACAAGTACAGTCGGCAGCAAAAGTATCCGAGAACAGCAATAATCCCTGTCTAAAAAAAATACACTTAATATTGCTTTGTTAAATAAATCCTTATCGAGTCCTGTTCTTAGTCAGTCTAAGAATATGATTCGACAAGGATTTAGTTAAGAAAACAGTTTTATGTGCACTTTTTTGATATCGAAATTATTGGCTAGTGTTCGGATACTTTTGCTGCCAACTGTATAGGTACATACTGATAAAGAGAATTTGAAAAAGTAAAAGCGGATAAAACAATGCTATAGAAATACTGAATTTGGAAAAACATAATTTAAAAAATAAAAATAAGCTGAAACGTTGCTTTCTTTATTCAACAACCTTAACACAATCAATCTTTAAAAAATAATTTTAACACATAGCATATAATCTTTTTTTTTTTTTTTTTTTCGTTTTTTTTTTTTTTTTTTTACAGGATTAATAATAGGTTTAGGTGATTCTGATATATGCACATACTGAGATACATGATCTACATACACATACACATGGATATTCAAATATGTACGGAGCGCATGCATATAAAAAAATATTTAAAAACGTTCATTTTATGTAAGCTATATTTCTTCTATATTCTCTACACTGTTAAAAATTTCAACAGAAAACTCTGTGTAATCTATTATCTTAAGTCTTACGTAAAATTACAGAGAAAAATAAACGAAGATGTTAAAAAACTTATTTTAGACATTCATTTTAATAACTAATATTAATTTAATTAATTACTGGTGAGAATATATTTCGGACTTGGAACGCTTTTTCTAAAGTAGAAACAGTCATTTTTTATTTTAATTAAAAATATAAATAATAAAATTACGTAAAAATACAGAAAAAAAAATTGAGAATCTCGATTATCAACTTTTAACTAAGAATTACTGTAAATTTACAGAGACTCTGGATAAATATTTACATTAAATTTACAGAAATTTTTAACATTGTACCTTTATCGGGCTTCTGCATAAATTTCATATAAGTTTGTTTTGATATTTCTCTTTCAACTTTATCAACAATGGCTAAAAATAAATATTTTAAGCTATTTCATAAACTGCTTTTAAGTCGTATGATTAAAAATTATATTACTGTCAATGTGTCCTTTAGTTGAATCTGAATATCTGCATACAGTTCCTCGAGTTGCCTTTTCTCTTTTTCTTGACATTTTAATTGTTCTTCTTTTCTTCTTTCAGCAACAACAGTTTTTTCTTGAAGTTCTTTTTCAAGATGCAAAATTCTATCAACCTTAAAAAGAAAAAATAAATAAATAACTTTAAGCTGTATGAAACCACTTGATTGAAAAACTTTTCAAAATGTCATAACACTAAATAGATGTATAGTACACATTCACATCATTAGAAAACGATAAATGTAAATACAGCAAATTTTTCTATACAGTGCAATACTAAAATATATATAAGTTTATAAAAAGTTTTTTTTTTTTTAAGTCAACAATTTTCTCTATGTAAATTTTATATTACAAACACACAATATATATCCTGATATGAATATTTAGCGAATTTATGTCAATCTATACTTAGCGTTTTTGATATCTTTGAAATCAGAAGGAAAAGAAAAGTCTGAAGTGATTCCACTTGATGTTCCAAACATTAAGTAATTAACAGTTATAGTTATTTAAATAAATTGCAGTAACAGAAGTCGGTAAATAATCAAAAGAGAAAATTATGTTTGAATATATTTCCCCAAATAGTATGTTGTTCAATTTAACGTTGTTGCTCATTTTCACGCTAATTTGCGCCCATACGTGAAAACAAGTGTTCGAGATTAAAAAACTTACATTTAAATCATACAGTTCTCGTTCCATCAGAACTTCATCGAATAAGGGTGCAGGCTTCATCAAAACGTTATTCATTTTCCACATACTTAAAGCGGAATCTTCTCCTGTGACTAACAAAAGCTTTCCATTTTCAATAATGGTTATCTGAAATGTTGATAAAAGGAAACTAGAGAATATATTAAATGAATTCTAAAATATCTTATAAAGAAACAATTATTTTTTAACAGATTGGTCCTTACAAACTTCCATCAAAAACAAATATTGATTTTAAATGAAGGATTCAATAGGATTTTTATTTCCCATGAGAAATTATATATATAGTTATTTATTTAACCAGTAGCGGATCCTCACTGAGGGCACCTAGGGCCTGGCCCCGCTTGCATTTTTCTCTCTATTAAAAACCAAATAATATTTCTTTTATTTATTTATTTATTTATTTATTTTTTTTTTTTTAAATTCTAACGCTTGTAAAAATATATCTATCAAGTTAAAAACGAGCATCCGATTTCCTCTTATCCTTCTCGGACATAAAGTTTACTTGTCCCTTTGTCCGCTTTTCTTTTACCGAATTACAGCTGCTTCCTATTCGGAGTTCAGCCGTTTGGGCACTAAGATTTGCGCCCAATCTCGTGCATTAATTAGTATAGTATTTATTGCTTTGCGCATGGAGCAGCGGGTTAACACATTTGGCGAAGTAGAGCTTTATCAATGTTAATATTCCCATATTTTTAAAGTGTTAAGGACACTTGGCGAATTGGCCCCTGGAACGTAGTTTAATGGAAAATAACTAAGTCTCCTTTTAAAATATATTAACCATACGGATCCTGGAAAGAATTTGGCGACTTTCACAGTACTTTTTATTTATTCATTTTTCTACTGATAATGAAAAAAAGAATAATCTTTCGAAGTTTTTTTTTTTTTTTTTTTTAATAAATCTATGATTGTTTAAAAATTAGTAGTAAAAGAAATGAATTCTGTTGACAGTTTATTAAAAAGACCATTCTTGGTTATGAGTTTTCAAGAAAAACTTGAAATTAAGTGTTTGTGACCTCACCAACCAAAGAATTTGGAAATTAAACAAAAGAATGGAAATAAGATAAGATGCCTTTCTTCTCAGTAGTATACTAAAGTGTCGTGGCTTTCAGCTAGTGAAGAAAAAAAGTCGTTATTCTGTTTCTACTGCTTATTGTTTGGAGGAAAATCTGTATGGACAGTATCTGGTTGCAGCGATCTGAAACATTTATCGGAAACAGCGAAAAAACACGAAGTCAGTATTACTCATATAAATAATGCCCTTAATTATAAAACATTTGGAACTGTAAATATTATTTCCCAACTATGAAAGTTACAGAATTTCGATACGGAAACACAATGAATTAGTCGAAAAAAATAGATACGTTTTAAATCGAGTAATTGATTGTTTGAAATTCTGTGGATTTAACGAATTACCTCTAAGAGGACATGATGAGCGCGAACAATCACTAAATAGAGGTGTATTTTTAGATTTGCTGACTTATTTATCAAAACTTGAGAACATTTTGGAAAATCACCTAAATAACGCGACAGTTTCAAAAAATACTTCAAAAATTATCCAGAATGAACTTTTGGATTGTATGTATGAAACGTATATACATGAAGTTAAAACTGAAAAGAACTCTTCTAATTTTGTATCGTTGCAAACTGACGAAACTACTGATATTTCTTGCATTTCTCAATTCGTTTTAATTTTGCGATATTTAAAAAAAGATAAACCAGTAGAAAGATTTATCAGGTTCGTTAATGTACAAGACAGAACGGCAGAAGGTCTCCCAAAAGTCTTACAGGAAAATTTAGATGAGTTCAATTTAAAATAATTACAAGATAAAAAGAACTTTTATGTACCATGTTTTTTAATTTTCTGTTGAATTATATAAAAGCTACTGAAGGCAGCGGGAACCCGGAGCAATTGGATAAAAGTATTAAAGAAATTCCTCGCTATCGTGTTTTGCGCTATTATAAAAGTTTCAAATGGCCATCTAGCCGGGAAGTTAGTTAAGTTGATTGCAAGCTTTGTACTGGTAACGCTGCCGAAGGCAGCAGGGTCTCGAGGCAATTGGTTAAAAAAAATTTTTAATGCATTTTCCCCGTATTCTGAACTATTCTGAAAGTTTCAAATGTCTAGCTAGTCGGGAAGTTTGTTAAATAAATTTTCTGTTGAATCATATAAACGCTGCCGAATGCAGTAGGGACCTGAAACAGTTGACTAAAAGTATTAAAAAAATGTATTGCCACCGTGTTCTGAGCTATCCTGAAAGTTTCAAATGTCTAGCTAGTCGGGAATTTATGGAAAAATCGATTGCAAGCTTTGTTGTGGTAACGCTGCCGACGGCAGCAGGAACCCGAAACAGTTGGCGAAAAGTATTTAAAAAATGTATTTTCACCCTGTTCTGAACTATTGTGAAAGTTTGAAATGTCGAGCTAGTCAGGAAGTTAGTTAAATAAATTTTCTGTTGAATCATATAAACGCTGCCGAAGGCAGTAGGGACTTGAAGCAGTTGACTTAAAGTATTAAAAAAAGTATTGTCACCGTGTTCTGAGCTATCCTGAAAGTTTCAAATGTAGCTAGAATTTCACTAGCCGGGAAGTTAGTGAAAAATTGATTGCAAGCTTTGTACTGGTAACGATGTCGAAGGCAGCAGGAACCCGAAACAGTTGGTTAAAAATATTTAAAAAATGCATTTTCGCCGTGGTCTGAACTATACTGAAAGTTTAAAATGTCTAGCTAGTCGGGAAGTTAGTTAAATAATTTTTCTGTCGAATCATATAAGCACTGCCGAAAACAGCGGGACCTGAAATAGTTGACTAAAATTATTATTAGAAAAATGTATTGTCATCGTGTCGTGAGCTGTCCTGAAAATTTCAAATATCTAGCTAGTCGGGAAGTTAGTTAAAAATCGATTGCAAGATTTGTACTGGACAAACAAACAAACAAACAAACATACAAACAATAATTGAAGTTAATAAAAACATGGCAAAAAAATAAACTTATTGCCGAAGCGTATGATGGTGCTGCCGTTGTGAGTGGGTCTCATAATGGAGTACACCAACGCATGAAAGAAAGTTTTCCTCATGCAAGATACATTCACTGCTATGCACATCAAATGAATTTGGTGTTGAAAAAAACTTGTTCGAGCATAAGATCTATCAGATTCTTTTTTGCAGATATTAATTCATTTGCTACTTTCTTTTCAACATCGCCCATACGTAGCGATTTAATTAGAGAAATTTGTGCTAATAAAATTCCCTCGCCTTCTGAAACCAGATGGAATTTTCATTCGCGAATCATAGGCTTTATCGAAGAAAATAAAGTTAAACTGTCAGGTAGAGGTCTGCACCGAAATTTTCAATTTGCTCTCGGGCCGGGCCGAGCTCGGGCTTAAAATTTTTTTGTAGGCTCGGGCCGGGCCGGCCTCGGGCTCAATATTTTTGTGTGTACTCGGGCCGGGCCTGGAGGAAATTTTAAGCTCGAGTCCGGACCGGCCCGAATCATTTTCTAGATTTCTCGTTAATCAACGAAAAAGGAAAATTATAAAATACTTTTTCAGTCATTTATTTTACATAATTTTACAGTCTGGTATGTCACATAAAATTTTATTCTGTTAAAAGATGTCTGTAACTTCAATTTAATTGTCTATCAGCCTGTCTTTCGTGATCTGATTTTCCGAAAATATTTTAAACATGTCTCGAAATTAATATATTTTATTTAAAGTAATACTAGATGGTTTCCATTTCAAAATAATATGCTTGTTGCAACCAGTTTGCGTACATGTAACAAACAAAAGAAATTAGATACGTTACTGTATATAAGGCTTTGTTTTCTGTGGTCTGTAGTGTTTAGGTTGTATGAAGGCTATAAAAATCCTTCTGTAACTTTTTCTCTAAAGCTTCTTTTTCTTTTCTCCGGGGCACTGGATGAAAGTAGTATCATTTCTAGCATGTGCAAAAGCATCTTTTCTATTGAATATGGTTGAATTAGCATTAAAGTTTTTTTTACCGGATCACAGGAAAGATTTTGATACATTACGGTATATAATAGGAAGTGGTTGAAAGTGTATTTTTAGTACTATTAACCATTTTAAATATCTTCCTACATTGTTTGAGAATGCTAATATTTTCGATTTGACTTTCTGTCTGTCTTTGTGCCTCCTGTACGTCTGTAATAAGGAAATACTGTTTATATATAAATATCTTGTAAACATTCAGCAGTTTTGTTAAAGAACATTCTATTACTTAGCTATATAAAACCTCTGCAAAACACATACTAAAAATATTTTTCGTAGAAAGGCTTTTTTTTTTTCTTTTTTTTTGTAATTTTACATATTTTTGAATCGGGCCGGGCCGGGTCAGGCCTGATTTTATTGCTTTTTGTCCGGGCCGGGCCGGGCCTGGGCCGAACTTTTCGATTTCATACCGGGCCGGGCCCGGGCCTGAAAATTTCGGCTCGTGCAGACCTCTATGTCAGAGTGCTTTGACAGAATTCAGAGTGAGCTACGATGGAATGATAAAACAATTAGTGAATCTTGTGGTTTACAGAGAATTCTTCATGATGATGATTTTCTCTTTCTCTTATCTTTATTTAATTCGATATTTAAGCACGTTAGTGTACTATTTAATGTATTGTAAATGACAAATACAAATTCAATAAATGTGTTGGAAGCTCTCAACCATTTCAGTGACGCTATAAAGGAAATCAGTTAAAGATTGACGTTAATCAATCTTTGGAAGATTACGAAAATTCATCTAACAGAAAACGCGTAAAATTTACCCCTTTTAATGACATAAAAATAAATGCTAAAGATGCATGTGATATTATTACTGCTGAAATAAGAAACAGGTTTCAGCAACAAGAAGTTTTAAATGCATTTGTGATATTGGAACCGAAAATTTTCAGTTTTTATAAAGATAAATTTCTCGAAAAAAATATTTCTATCATCGTAGAAAATTATATTATGTTAAATAAAGGAAAATTAGAGAATGAATTACGAGTATTGTACCAAAATGGGTCTTTTAGAAACATCCAATGTGTTTCAGCGCTGTTAGAGTTTCTAAAAAATAATAATCTTGATGAAAAACAATTAATTCATTCGATTTGTATAAAGATACTTATGTGTCTTAAATTCAGATTTGTGTGCTATCTGAAACTTTGCTTACACTGTAAACATTTTCGCCGTAAGAAAACGGTTATTTGAACGGCAGCTTTATGTCCATACATTTGACCGTATTTTTAGAAAATGGTTATTTAACCACATTTTGATTTTATGGTTAAGAGACCCTAAGTAAACCAAATAAATCAAAACTATACACTAAATACAACTCAAAATATAAGAATTTTACTACTTACCTTACAAATACAGTCCTTGTATCCTACCATTTAGGATATAAGGACTGTACTGAATTGTGTTTCCTTTTAAAGGAATGCTAAACCCAATCCGCCGTGAAAGAAATTTAAAATGTCGGCGCTGCCAAACAGTAAAACCAGAAGTAAAATTACGATTAATGGCATAACTCCAGTTAAATGTCTGTACGGCAGTTTTTTTAGGCATCGTCTAAAGAAATCCTTGGAAATTAACAGTACTTCTACGGTTTTCTAAATAAATAGTAAAATGAGAGTAAAGTAAAAGATTAATAAATCATTATTTCACGTAAAACTTTTGCAGTGTACTTGCGTGTTTCAGACAGTTTTGTGTCTAAATTGGTATTTCAGACACATTTTTGTCTGAATTTAAGACGTTTCTATTTACTGTGCAACAGGAAATAAAGCAAAATAAAACACTTTCCTATATTACGGAGTAGGGTTTCAGTTACACACACCATTCACACCCATATATACAAGCATATACGCAGTAAAGATACATCACTCACCAATTATTCCCCTATTTCTAGATAAAAGAAATAGATATTGTTGGCGAAACGTATTAATATCTATAGGAGCTAGATTTCGATCTTCTCTGGCTGATATTGATATCAGTGTTAAAGCAGTCCGCATTAATGATCAAGCGTGGGTAGAAGCCATCCATGAGGGTCTTTCTGAGGGATCTTAGCCCGTACGCAAGTGATTTTCATAGAAAACAACGAGAAACTCCGAACGGCTGAACCGATGAACGCGACCTGTATTTGAACCCAAAACCTCCCGGTTATTAGTTTTGAGAGCAGAATCTCTCGGTAATTAGTGGGCTTCGATTTTGGCTTGCACTTGCTTTAATTTTTATTAATTTGCCTTTATTAATCTTATAATTTTATTTATTTATGTTTGTGCTTTTAAATCACATTCTTCGTGATGCCGCAGAAGCTTGCCAACACAAACCTTTCCTCTGTGGGCTTCGTTTATGAAAAAGTTTAATAATTGATTTTGTAAGATGCAAATAATTTTTTTATGCATGGATTAAATAGAAATAAAATAAAATAATTTTTGAAGTATTTTTCATTATGATGAAATTATTGAATTTATTTTAATATTCTTTGTTTGTCTAAAGTATAAACAAACACAGGTATGTAAGTTTGTGAAAGAGAAAAATACTTTTTGCTCGCCCGTATGTGTATATATTTGCGTAAGTATTAATAATACTATTTTGAAAAACCTATAAAAAGCTGATCACATGCGTTTTCTCTAAATATTTCTCTGCACTTACATCAATAATTGGTCCATAGTGGCAATGTGTCTCAAACAATGTTTTTCCTTCAAATGGCACTTTGAAACCGCAGACCATTCCATTTTCACATCCAGCTAAAAGCATATGTTCGGTCAACAAAATAAATGTGACTTTTACTTGAGTTTCGATCTCATCAGTTTTCTGTAGGAATATATAAAAATTAACAAGTTAAGAAATCTGTTTAAAATTATATTTAAATTGCATTAAAATAAAAAAAAGTCATGTGCTAGAATTTTTATTCTAATACAAATCAGTTATTTTAACCTTATTCTGCTCATCTCTTAATCAGATTCATTCTTTCTCTTTCTCCATATAATCCTACGGAATTTTTGTTGCTTCATATTAAAAAAAAAAAAAAAAAGTTCATTCGATGATGAACTTTTGCAAATTTTGTTTTTTGAATTTCGCCCTTTGAACATGCTGCCTTTTATTTTAGTGAGCAACATAAATAAATAAATAAATAAATAAATAAATTTAAATGTTTTACTCCATGAAGGGAACTTGGCACCTTTGAATTTCCACTGCTGAGGGTTTCATATAAAATCTTATATTTCCATATAATATTTATAAATTGAACTATATTTGGTTTGTTCAGTAAGATATATATTCACGGTACAATTCTTATAGTTTTTTCATATATATATATATTTTTTTTTTTTTTTTTTTACACATATTAAAACTTTAATTTTTTTTTTTTTTTTTTTTTCATTTTTTTTTTTGTGAATTCACAATCTTCAAAATGCAACACACTACTTTTACAGATATTAAAGAATTTTTTTTTTAATGTTTAATAGAACCTACTTAAAACAATTAGGGATGGATTTTGAAATTTATTTATTAGATTTAGAGAGCAAATAAATTAAACCTGTATGTCAATGTAAAAATTGGGAAAAAAAAAAAAAAAAAACACGATTTTTGTTATATTTTTATTTTTAATATTTTTTCTTACAAAGATATTGCAAAATCCATCCCTACTTCTTTTAAATAGGTTCTATTAAACATTACAATTATCTGTAGAAGTTTTGGCATTTTGAAGATCAGGAATACATAAGAAATGCAAACTGGAAAAACGCAATTTAAAGATTTCAAATCAAATTTGTAAAATATAGATAAAAAACCATAAGAATTACTGTCTGAATCTATAATATGTTTTGAACAATCTTAACAGAGTTCACTGTATAAATATTAAATGGAAATATAAGCTTTTATATGAAACCTTCGGCCAAATCAAAAAAAAAAGGAGTTAAAATTCTATAGAAAAAAGCATGGGATGAAAACAAAAAAACTCACAATGTCTAATGTGTGAAAAAAAGGGGGGTGCTAACATCGGAAGGAATAACAGGACAAAATTGACTAGAAAAAGATATGGGGGAGCGAGAGGGTAGGGTTGGGGTATTAAACCTATGATCGAGGGTTAATACGACTCGCCTAGTATATATCTACAGGGGTGACCAAGAAGCAAAATCGAAGCTCTAATTTTAAAAATCCAAAAGAAATATTTAAATTTGTTTATTTATTTACTTATTTATTTTTTAATTGCTTTCTCAGATAAAAAGCGACGAGTTCAAAGAATGAATATTCAAAAAGTAGAATTCGAAAAACTTTATTTTTGAATGAGGTATCCTTATAAAACGAAACAACAAAAATTCTATAGGATTATACGGGGGGAAAAAAGAGCTGCTGTTAAAACTTTCAACAGAAAACAACTGGTAATCATTTACCTTAAGTCTTATGTAAAATTACGGAAGAAAATAGACGAAGATATTCAAAAATCTATTTTATATATGCATATTAATGGCTAATGTTAGTTTAATTAATTATTAGCGAGAATATATTTGTGACTTAGAATGCTTTTTTTAAAGTAGAAACATTCATTTTTAATTTTTAATGAGAAAATACATAATAAAAATAAATGAAAATACAAAATAAATATTGAGAATCTCGATTATTTATTTTTAACTAAGAATTATTGTAAATTTAGAGAGACTCTGTACAAACATTTCAGTAAATTTACAGAAATTTTTAGTTCCCCATCATACTATAGGTATGGGGAACTTAGGTAATCGTGAAAATTTTCAACCTCGGTTTTTTTACTTTTCTACACGTTTTCAGGTGTGAGGAATCCGAAAATGACAAAATTTCTATGGTGTCTGTCTGTAGGGTGTCTGTTAGTGGGTTAGTGTGTTAGTCTGTTAGTGGGTCAGTCCGTTAGTTTGTTAGTCTGTGTACACGATATCTCAAGAACAAATTGTCGCAGAGAGGTCAGATCAGTTTTAAAATATTACTTTCGACACTGGCAAGAACCCTATTCATTTGCAACATTCGAATTTAAAAACTTCGTAAGTTATTAGAAATTTACAATTTTCTTAACATGGGAGAATAGGACAAAAATTCACTTAAACGTGCATTAAATGGAAACTTTTTGCTGTAAAAGTGTCAGACCAGTTTTAAAATATCAGTTTGGATGCCGGAATGAACATCAGGAACTATAAATATGCTACTTTGAAAATTTCGCAAGTTATTGAAAATTTACGAATTTCTTAACATGGCAGTATAGGGCAAAATTTCACATAAACGTCAATTTTTAGAGATATTTTCATCGTAAAGATGTCAGATTACTTTTGAAATATTATTTAGGACACTGGCATGAATATTAATGACTATGAATTTTCCAATATAAAGATTTTGTAAGTTATTGGAAATTTACGAATTTCTTAACATGTCAGAACAGAGCAAAATTTCACATAAACGTCAATCTTGAGGGATATTTTCATCGTAAAGATGTCAAACCACTTTCGAAATATTATTTAGGATACTGGCATGAATATCATAGACTATGATTTTTCCAATTTAAAAAAATTCGTAAGTTATTTGGAATTTACGATTTACTTAACATGTCAGAATAAGGCAAAATTGAGCATAAATTTCCATTTTGAGGATCCTAAATACATTAGACAACTTCAAAATTAAGTTTATGATATTTGTTTGAACATGATTGAATACAAATATTCTACTAGGAAATTTTCGTAAATTATTCGTAATTTACGATTTTATCAACATAGCGAAATTGTAAATATTTCATATAAATATGAATTTTGAGGTTTATTGCATTGAAAATAGTAGCATGAAAACTAAACAACAGAAATGACCCTGGTAAAATAAATTAATAAATTAGAATAAGATAATTATATCGAAGTGAACGGTGGATAGCCTATTAGGCGGGGATTTCATTCTGTCACTGTATCAAGCTTTGGTCAAATTCATTTCTTTTAACATGATTATATCTCTCAAACTAGAAATTTATGAGAACATAAATATGATGGGGAACTGAGCAGAGTCCACCTATGCCAACTAGTTTACAGTGTGACTGATGTGCAACCTTAAGTTATATTTTTCTTTTCTTCAGAAAACAATTTTTAGAAGACAAATATTTATAATAATTATAATAAAATCTTAAAACCTAACTACGTTTCAACTTTCGTAGGTTATAGATAATACTTAAATTTAAATAAAATAATATATATATTATATATACATTGTTTTCTTTATCTGATTAAGAGAAATATTTACATGTGATGTAATTTTTTAAAGTAGCGTAGAACATATTTTATTTTTTGAAATTATTCCTAATACTTTACCGTGTATTTGCAGAAGACCCAGATTTTGTCAGAAGTTCCTGCAGAAATATAATTGTTGAAAATAGCAAGCGTCAAAAACTTGTCGGCCTTTGAGGAAAAAGACCAAATTTTCGTCCTGTGGACTACATCTAATACATTAATTTTCCCAGCTGTATTGAGTAAAATTATGTGATGATCATTCTCCTTCCACAACAAGGATTTAATCTGAAAAAAAAAAGTTATATACAAGATAAAGCGCTGTTACTTAGCCTTACAAGTTAAGCTTGTGTACTCCATTTCTCCAATTTTTTAAAGATCTTTTAAATTTCTGCTAAGTTTTAAACATGGTTACTGCTTATTGTGCATATATGGATGAACGTATATGGATGCTTCTAATTGAAAAATCTATATCAAAATATTTAACTATATTTTCTTTTCTATGAGAGATTATCAGGGGAGAAAACTAATTGAAATTATTTAAAAGAAATATAATTAAAATAACTGTTTTATTTATATAAAATGAAATTTTTTATTAATTAAATTAGTTGAGATTACTATTAATACAACTATTTGAACTTTTAATTGAAAAAACTATATTAAAATAATTTTATTATAAATATATATATAGATATAGGTATAGATATTATTGATTAAAGATAAAATAATAATAATAATAATAAGATCTAGAAACTAATTTAATTAATATAAAATATTTTTTAATTATTACATTACTTAATACTATTGTTTGGGCTTTTAATAGAAAAATCTATTTTAAAATAATTTTATTATAAAAAAAAAATTTCCTATGAATGATTAAACATTATAAAAAAAAAAAAAAAAAAAAAAAAGAAAAAGAAAAAGAAAGAATAATAATAATAATAATAATAATGAAATTTAGAAAGCTAATTTAATTAATATAAAATATTTTTTAAATAATTAAATTAATTGAGATTGTTAATACTATTGTTTGGGCTTTTAACAGAAAAATCTATTTTAAAATACTTTTAATATGAAAAGAATTTTTCCTATGAGTTATTTTATAAAAAAGGTAGCTCAAAAAATTATTTAATAAAATATTTTAGTTAAAAACTAATTTGTTTATTAAAAATATAAATTTTTGAAAAAATTAAATTAATTGAGATTGCTTAACACTATTGTTTGAGCTTTTAACTGAAAAATCTACTTTCAAAATATTTTTAATATAAAAAGTTTTTTTTTTTTTTCTACTAATGATTCTAAATGATTCTAAAAATATAATAATGATAAATAAGTAAGCTAGTTTTAAAAAATTTAATTTTGAATAATTCTAATTTAAAAAAGAAAACTAATTTAAATATTTAAAATATAAAGAATTAAATTATTTGAGATTTATTAATACTGTTGTTTGGGATTTCTGTTGAATAATTTACTTTAAGTATTTGTAATATAATTTTTTCCACAATTATTACAGATTCTTAAAAAAAAAAAAAAAAAAAAAAAGAAAGAAAGAAAGAAAGAAAACCTAGTTTAAAAAAAAAATCTATTTTGAAATATTCTAATTAAAAAAAACTATCTTAATTATTAAAAACATAAAATTTAACAATTATAAATTAGTTGAGATTGCGAACTACTATTAACTGGGATTTTAATAGATAAATCTATGTGTAAATACTTTGAAAATAAAAAGATTTTTTTTTTCTTCTTTGAGCTATTTTTTTCTTTAAAATACCTTGAAAATAAAGAGACTTTTTTTTAATAGATGACTGTAAAAATATCTAATTGAAAAATATTTTAATGAAATATTCCAATTAAAAAAACTAATTTAATTGTTAAAAAATATCTAAATTTTAATAATTAAATTTGTTTAGATTGCTTAATGCTGTTGTTTGATCATTTAATGGAAAAATCCGTTTTAAAATACTTTTAATTTTAAAAAGTTCTTTTTTTTCTTTCTATAAATGATTACAAATAAAGATTTTTTTAAAAAATAATGGAATATTCTAATTTAAAAAAAAAATCTAGTAAAACAAATTGTGAAATATTCTAATTAAAAAAAAAATTTAATTCTTAAAATATAAAGTCTAATAATTAAATTAGTTTAAATTGCTTATTACTATTAAATAGTCTTTTAATAGAAAAATCTATGTTAAAATATTTTGAAAATAAAAATACTTTTTTTTTTCTTTGAAATATTTCTTACTTTAAAATACTCTGAAAATAAAGAGACTTTATATATATATATAAGTGTAAAAATAACTAATTCAAAAAAGGTTTTAATGAAATATTCCAATTAAAAAAATAATTTAATTATAAAAATATAAAATTTAATAATTAAATTTGTTGAGATTGCTTAATACTGTTGTTTGATGTTTTAATAGAAAGCCTTATTTAAAATACTTTTAATTTAAAAAGTTCTTTTTTTTTTTCTTTCTATGAATGGTTACAAATAAAGATTTTTAAAAAATAATTTAAGGAAATATTCTAATTAAAAAATAATAATAATAATAATATCAAATATTTTAATTTTAGAGAAAGTGTTTTAATTATTAAAAATATATAGTTTAATAATTAAATTAGTTTGATTGTTTATTACTATTAAACGGTCTTTTAATAGAAAAATCTATGTTAAAATACTTTGAAAATAAAAATACTTTTTTTTTTATGGATTATAAAAATAGTTAATTAAAAAATTATTTAATAATATTATTATTTAATAACTAATTTAATTATTAAAAAATATATAACGTTTAATAATTAAATTTGTTGAGATCGCTTAATGCTGTTGCTTAAAGTTTTAATAGAATAATTTGTTTTAAAATACTTTTAATTTGAAAAAGTTCTTTTCTTTTTCTTCTCTGTGAATGATTACAAATGAGATATTTAAAAAAATATTTAGTGAAATGTTCTAATTAAAAAAATAATAATAATTTAATTATTAAAAATATAAATTTTAATAATTAAATTTATTTATTCTATTTTAATTGAAAAATCTATTTTTCGATTTAAAAAGGCAAAAATTCATATTAGAAGCAAAAAGTATTTTGTGTCAATGCCTGCAGACGATAATTCACTCTTTGAATAAATTCAATTTTGAACAGGTATATCTTCCATACCTCAGATTTTCTTTTAAATTAATTTACATTTTTTTTTTTTTTTTTTTTTTTTTTTAAGGCATTTAACACGGAGGGAACCAAATATGTTGCCTACATGCATGGAAGTTGCACAGAAGATCAGAATGGCGTCGCTTGTTTATCAGCATGCTCCAGCCCTATGGATTCAGAATGTAAAACGTTGTAAAGATTGTTGTTTTCGATGAAAAGATGTTCAACGTGGATGGCTGAAGAATTTTCAAAACTTTAGGTATGACCTTTTCAACAAAAAATAAGCAAATCTCCGGGCGATATTCTGTTCGTGCCTCTGCCATGATATGGGACTGATTTTGTCACCAAAGGAACAACACCCACTGCCTTTATTCAAGTTAGAATGGAAATGAAAAATTAATTTTCTAAACTCGAATACTATTTTATATCAAAATTTAATTTAATTCGAAAGAAAATTTAATATATAATTTTTAGAAAAATAATTTGTTCTTATATTTTTCCCACCACTAGATATTTAATTTTTTTCTTATAAACTTAAAAAACAAAACTTATAAGCATTTCAAACTTATAATATAGATAAAATTATCAGAATTTTTACAAATTTTTCAATCAGCAGTGTTTGTTGCTTCATATTCCCATACTACTGCAAAAATTACAAACTAAGGTAAAAGCACCTGTAGTACACCTGTACCAGCACAGCAGACACTTTTAAATTTAAACTCGGAAAATAAGCTTTCTAATCTCTCTCAATGTTCGAGCAAAGTTTAGGAAGAAAGTTGTAGTCCTCTACTATTAACGTCTATAACTACAAATAATTCTGGCTATCAGTTTTAGAATAACATTAGTTTAACTAAAAAAATATGCACTTTTTGAAATTTTGCTGTTTTTTCTTGTCATTTTGAATAAGGAAATAAAATTCTCTTGCTTTGCCTCTGCTTATTTTTAACTGATTTCTTCTTCCTTTTGGTTTCATATGACTGAAATAAGTATGCAGATTCATTTATTGTGCTGTTTTTTAAATTTTGTATTAACGTATAGTATTTTTATAGGTATTCACTACTGGTACCAAAAAATGGCATCATAACCAGTAGTGGAGACCCCTATCTACTACTGGCTCATTTGACTTTTAAGGTCCGACCCAGTAGTGGACACAGCTCTATAATTTTCCAAATTTAGAGTCCAGTTGAGTGTTTTTAACGTCGCACTAAAGCTACGTATTGAGAAATTGGCGACGGTCTGGGACTCACTCCTAGGAGTGGTAAAGAGACATGCCATCACAATTTTGATCTTTTGCAGAGAGGATAGTTCCCATGCTTTCTCAAATTTAGAAGGAATAAAATGGGAATTCACTTGAATCGTGAGATAATCTCGAAACATTTCAAGTTTTTTTATTCGCAATTTTTTTTTTTTTTTTTTTTTTCTGGGTTCCATATTGGATTAGTAGGTTAAGCTCGTTTCCCATTGAAACAAAGACATTGAAATAGCATAACTGCGATCAATATTTAGAGAGTTGAGGATGAGTAGATTTTATGTCGTAGTAATGCTACACTATGGGCAATTTACGACAATCCGGAGCTCCCCCCTATGGATAGTCCGAAGACATTTGGTGACCCCAGTGGTTGAATTTGAATGGAAATATGGAGGACTTTTGTATTTAGAGAGTTATATCTCTCATGATTGTTTTACGTAGGATCCGAGAGATTGGCGTGACCGTGTTCTCGTTAACTGGTTATGCTCCATCAAGTTATCAATTTCTGTAAAAGGCATCGTGGTACAAAAAAGGGGAGCCAATCCTTCCGTTACACCGCCTAGAATATATAGTGGGGAAAGCGACCAACAAATCAGTGCCTTAAAATTTAAGCCTCTAAGCAAAGGTCAGTGCGATCGAGTTTATTGATTGAAAAACTTCCTGATTATGTGCTTATATCACGTGATGAAACAGACGAAACTGGGAAAAGCCAATTCAGCTCTACGATTTGAGCAAAAAAAAAAAAAAATTAGTATTTTAAGCATTCGATCATGAGCGCTTGCCACACTATATATTCTGGACGCTGTACTTCCGTATAAGATCAAAATGTGACGGTTTGTCTTCGGAGAACACTTAGGGATGACTCCCAAATCATCACTAATAGCCATTTACGTATCTTTAGGGCGACGTCGAACCCAATCAACCTCAAACTCAACCTTAACGTCTTTAAATTATTGAGATTGGAATTATGGGCATTCTATTTTCACCCATAGGTTCAGCAATTGTAATCCTTTCACGATTTTGTATAATAAATGTTCAAATACTAAGGCGACCAAATTTTCTAAAGAGAAATTTAGAAAGGGGAGAAATTAGCACGGTGTCTCCAATTTCAAAATAGTGGCAAAATGGTGACAAATGCAGTACTTAAAAAAGTGCACTATCTTCAAATTTAAATTGTAAATTCTGACAAAAGCTTTGCTTAAAAAAAGGTTTATGCGCAAGCAAAAGAAAAAAAAAAACTACAAAAAGTGAGGATATCTCTTCGAAATGGGAACGTTAGGTCGCCTTAATTAAGAAAAAAAAATTCAAAGGGATCCATTACTGAAACGAAGAAAGATCCAATACTGGGCTTTTAGTGTGTCCACTACTATGGCTCATTTTAAGCTCTCCGGATTTTTATTTTTTTACATATATAAATGCTACAATTAACAACTTTCGTAACATAGTCACATAAAGAAAGGGTGAAACATTAATTCTTTTTCGGGTCTCTAAAATTTAAAAAAATACACAAAAATAGCCAGAAAAATTTCTTAAAATGTCCACTAATGGTAATAATAACAGGAGACTTGGCGTTGGAATATTAAAACCCGAATAAATTACTACGTCAGAAACGCCAAAAAAAAATATTAGAAATGCATACAGCTGTTTCGGCAACCTTAAGCGTGCCGTCTTCAGTGCAAAAAGGATTCTGAATCTGCGGAAGTGCTCGTATTTATAGGAGAGGGGCCGAATTTAGTTCAACTCTTCTAACATCAGTATTGTCTTACCCTATTTTCCTAAATCCAGTCAAACCATAGCTAAAATTCTCAAACAATATGATTTTAAAATAATATTTTCGCCTTCCAATAAACTCACCTTTTCTCAGTTAAAAGATCCAATTGATATGCATAATTCTTGGGGTATTTATAGTATTTCCTGTCAGTGTGGTTTATCATATATTGGCCAAACTAAACGCAGTCTTAAATTTCGTCTTAAAGAACATATGAATTACGTACGCAAACAAGAAACCAATAAATCGGCTATTTCTAAACATTGCTGGGAGGAAAATCATAATTTTAAATTTAATTCAGCTAAAATAATTTGCAGACCTAAATCCATTCATGAACTCGATTTCTTTGAAGCTTTTCATATTTATAAAAATTTTAAAAACCTTGTAAATTGTGATTTCGCTATTCCCTATTTGTCTGACTGTTGGAAATTTTATATTCAGTCCACATTTTCTTAATTTTTCTACTGTTTACGCAGCTAACTTTAATAAATTCCTATTGGCCACTCTCCCCACCTTTCCCGCAATCCTATTGGTTGAACTAAATTCGGCCCCTCTCCTATAAATACGAGCACTTCCGCAGATTCAGAATCCTTTTTGCACTGAAGACGGCACGCTTAAGGCAGCCGAAACAGCTGTATGCATTTCTAATATTTTTCTTTGGCGTTTCTGACGTAGTAATTTATTCGGGTTTCCACTAATGGTGCTCTTACCCTACTTTTTTTGCTCCCTTTTTTTATGGAAGCACAGGAATCGATCGGTTTTTAATACTGTGAAATAAAATGTTATAAAACTATATTATAACATTATAAGTTTCCGTTTTTGCATTCACATGCTCAATATAACCCTCCTCCAATTTTTTAATACCATTTTAAGAATTAATTGTATAAAAATAATCTAAACATAGTATTTTTCACATATATTTCTTATAAAATTTTAATTCTTTATAAAAGCAATTAATTAAACTTCAGTTTTACCTCATCTTCATTGCTGAATTCAGCTAATTTGTCAAAACTGAGACTTGAGTACAGTTCAGTATAATATTTATTAGCTAAGGCTAATAAATGGCCTCCTTCGGAAAATTTGACCTGTAAAAGTAGGATATTTATTACAATTTAGTAAAAAAATATAATAAATACTGTTATAAAATACCTCGTTTATGATGGGACGTCGGCAAGAAATCAGTTGAGAATGAACAAATTAGTCACATACATAATATTGCGGTCGATTTTGGGGATTCGAAGTTTTAACACCAAATACTTTTTGCGAAATATCTAGAAATCTATTATGTTCAGATGTATTAATACCCAAGAAATTCTGTTAGCCATGAATAATGTTATCAGCTTTTTTTTTTTTTTTTTTTTTTTTGTCTAAGTCTGGATAGTGCATAAAAAGAGTACAAAATTAGCGCACGAATAAAACAAGTCTTTCAGCCTCAGTCGGACTAGTGTAGGTTGATTTCGTTGATATTTTCAAATGGCTTCTATTTTGAAACAAAAGACAGATTAACTTGATTAGCAAACTTGGTTAAGACCTTGATATTGGATACGTACTTACTGAGTTCAATGCAGATCAGTTTATAAATACACCTTTTTCTAAAAGCAAGTCTTGCTTTTGCCTCCAAACTAATAGCACGTATTTTTGCTCCTGAAGATGGAAGGCCACGTCCTTTCGAAACCGGTACTGCTTCCATTAATTTTTGGTATGTGAAGAAGTTTTTTAAGTTTAAATTTTGATTGCACACCAGTTCTTTAATTTAGTATTGTATACAAAGACTGGCAATGCCACTAAGATAACATATCACATTCAAAATGTCATATCACCATTTAGATGATAAATCACTATTAAACGTTTAAAAATTGGATAAAAAAATATACTTAAACATCATAATTTTTATCATCAAGGAATTGTACAGCATATATTGTAGTATAAATACATTTTACAATATTAGTTACTTAAATATAATTATTAAAAGAATCACAAAAGTTTAAAATAAAACGTGCACTATGTTCAATTTAAATTTTCTTTTAACTGAACATTGTAAAATGGAATTACCTGTGAATAAGGCTTCGAAGGAAATTCCCGTATTTCTTCTAGTTTATCGTTTAAAATATTATATACTTTACAGTTATCACTAAAACCAATCACAAGGTTTATTCCTAAAGGATGAATAGATACGCTACAAATATCTTCGTCGAAGTTTTGCCAAAGACGAATTTGCCTGCAATGCAAAAGTCAATGTTGTCGATACAGCTTCAAAACAAGTTAACACAATTCTAAATTTTACTACACTAATCATAAAAGATAGATTTTAAAATAAACAAGAGAATTAACTATTCATGTGTTCATAAATAATAATAATAAATACTGATACGAAAAGATCTAAAATTTCTGTCTTGCTTTAGTAGTATCTTTAACTGCATTACTGTAAATAATAAGTTTTTATATAAGCACCTATTTACATTTCCAGTTTCCTACAAAGTCAAATATTAATATTCTGAGAATGATGCTTGTGAATGTGCATGCTTTGGATAAAACATGAATTTAATCAAGCAATGTATTTAATTGAAGTCATTAAAAATAAATAAATAAATAAATAAATAAAGACATATTTAAAACACCTTTCAATGTATATGTGCTTATAAATACAATGACGCTCAAATAATGAGTTCGAATGAGAGTTTAAATTTAGCAAGTATAACGCAATCCGTTATCAGAAAATTGTGCAGATTTTCTAAAAATCAGCCGAAAAAGTTGGTATAGTAATCACACTGTTAAAAATGGTTTCTTAAAAATGAGCAAAATTGTCTCAAAATAGCTCCGATACAATGTATACTTAAATTTGAAAACTCGTGTACTCATTTTTGAGTATATTGGCATGTCAAACATGGGGATATTGGGATTCTTATTGGTCAACCCCTTTTTTGAGCATGTCATTATACTCAAAAATGAGTACATGGATTTTCAAATTTAAGTATACATTGTTTCGGAGCTATTTTGAGACAATTTAGCTCATTTTTAAGAAACCATTTTTAACCGTGCATATTGATTATTAAATAATAATAATAATAATAATAATTTTTTTAAAAATCTTACTTCTGTTGGTAGTCCCACAGCATAAGAGTTCTGGTAGAACACGTAACGTGAACAGGACTGTTGACAGCAGTATCAGCGGAAATGACAGGCGTTTTGTGTTGCTGACACAAAATTACTTTAAAATACGCTTCATATCCAATACTCTGTAAAGTTCTCAGTTTTAATGCATTTGTTTTTACTTATCCATTATAATGAAGAAAATTAAATCATAAATTAAATATAACTTTACATTATACTAATCCTTCCTTACAAAACATTCTTTAAAAAAAACTAGTTGGCATAGGTGAACTCTGACCAATCCTCCATCATATTGCTGAGACACGCTCAGACATCTTGGAATTTCTATTGCTGAGACACGCTCAGACATCTTGGAATTTCTTTGGAGGAAAATTTAAAGATTTGGAATTTAAGGCATAATAATAACAGCGCGGTTAAACTTAGAGGTGAATAAGGGAACATTGCAAAGGGCATATTTTCCTAAGAAAGGAATGGTCACACACGATTTCCCATGAAAGTTAAAGAAGGATAGCTCGCTTATAGGAATTCTTGGGTGGACAAAAATAAAATTATTATTGTGAGAAAATATCGTGTTAGGTAAGAAACGAAAACAACTTTAAGGCCAGATGTCCGGGATATTTTAAAAATAAAGGCTTGAAAGCAGGGATAATGCTGAAAGGATTGGTTATTCAGGTGTACGATAGTAAAAGTCAAAATCATAACAAAAAAATAAAGGCGCTGAGTGTAAATTTATAGCACAAGAAATATTTTCGATTAGAATACGTTCAAAAGAAATGTTAGAAGTCAAATTTTGGAAATGTCTTCTCTATAAGAGGAAAGAAAATTTATGTTACATACAAGGTACCGCCAAATTCAGAGAGTTTTGAATAGGTCGGGGACCAGAATAATGCAAGGATTGTTGGTAAGCGTTCGAGTCTACAAAAGGGTAGAGATGAATACGGATGAAAAGATGCGGAAAGCGCGCGAAAAACCAGCTGAGAAAATAAAATAAAATAAGGCTAGGAAAATTTTAAAAGGGGAAAGGAAGAGCCAATGACGGAAAATTTTATTCAATTCCTAAAATCCAATAATATTAAGGTTAACGACGAATTAGCCAGAGATTGGAGAGAAAGAGGGGAATATGAGAAGAAAGAGAAAAGGGGCATAAAAATTCGGATTGGGATATAGGGGAGGACGGAGAGGAAAAAAGAGGAGAAGAGATTTTAAATTTGTGAACGTAGAGTCAGATTTGGATTAAGTTCAGTGTCGGGATTTTGTGATAAGTGTTTGCTCTGGAAGGATGATGATGCTTCAAACTGCGCTGAAGATTTTCGGTAAGCATTTTTATTATTTAGTGATTTCCTGAGTAGTTTAAAATTAGGACTCCATAAAAGAATTATTATATATCGGTAAATTTTAGGTATGCAAATTTTAAACCGGCCATACGGGCCTAATGTACTTAATAATTTATGTATCCTAATTCCCCTTAATAAATAATATTTGGTTTTTAACATGATGAGTAAATTTCTTATTGTGCACTGTTTCATTTTATGCTAGGATGCCTCCCTAAGTGTTAAGTGGGAAATTTAAATAACCTGGGTTAAGTTAATGACAATACTAAACTTTCTTACTTAACTAAATTAAACTAATTATGGGGTTTATTAAGCAAGGAGTCATTCAGCAATATATTTGTTATAAATTTCTGCTACAGGGCAGATGATATTCATGTTAAGAGAAATGAATTTGACCGATAGCTCGCACGGTGACAAAATGAAATGTCCGACCTAATAGGCTACTAACCTTTCAGTTCGATACAATTACCTTATCCTAATTTGTTGATTAATTTTATTGGAATCAGTTTCGTATTTCAGTTTACATGCGATCCATACTATTTTCAATGCAATGACCCCTATAATGCAAATTTGTGTGAAATATTGTTCTATTCAAACATCTTAAGAAAATCTTAAATTTCGAAGAACTTAAAAAATTTTCAAATTAGAACATTCGTAGCGAATGATGTACAAAACCAATATCTTAAGTGTTAATATAAAAGCTGTGTAACATCTTTTCGATAAAAATATTCCTCAAAATGAACGTTTAAGCGAAATTTTGCTCTATTCTGCCACGTTAATAAATTCATGTCGAATAATTTATGAAAATTTCAAAGTAGAATGTTCATAATTCATTTTGTTCATGCCAGCACCAAAACCCATATTTAAAAGCTGGTCTGACATCTTTACGATAAAAATATTTATTTTAATGCACGTTTAAATGAAATTTCACCCTAATTTTCCATGTTATGAGAATCGTAAATTTCGAATAACTTAGGAAGTTTTTAAAGTAGAATGTTGCAAACCAATAGGGTTCTGGCCAGTATCAAAAGTGACATTTTAAAACTAGACAAACCACATTACGACCATTTGTTCTTGAAATATCGTGTACACAGATTAACAAACTAACACACTAATAGACATCATACAGACGGATACCCTATCAGTTTTGTTATTTTTGAATTCCTCATACCAGAAAACGTGTAAAAACTCAAAAAACAGATATCGAAGCTTTTTAAGATTACCCATACCTACAGTATGATGGGGAAATAAAGAGAAACATAATATAGAGAGATAAAATAACATTCATGTTTTGTATAGTGTTTTCACGAACTTGACTTTGCTTTCTCCTTTCTGCGTGCCGTATTATAAAAGATGTAATTTAGGCTTTAGTTATTTTTAGTTCCCCATCATACTATAGGTATGGGGAACTTAGGTAATCGTGAAAATTTTCGACCTCGGTTTTTTGACTTTTTTACACGTTTTCAGGTGTGAGGAATCCGGAAATGACAAAATTTGTATGGTGTCTGTCTGTAAGGTGTCTGTTAGTCTGTTAGTGGGTCAGTCCGTTAGTTTGTTAGTCTGTGTACACGATATCTCAAGAACAAATTGTCGCAGAGAAGTCAGATTAGTTTTAAAATATTACTTTCGACACTGGCAAGAACCCTATTTATTTGCAACATTCGAATTTAAAAACTTCGTAAGTTATTAGAAATTTACGATTTTCTTAACATGGGAGAATAGGACAAAAATTCACTTAAACGTGCATTAAATGGAAACTTTTTACTGTAAAAATGTCAGACCAGTTTTAAAATATCAGTTTTGAAGCCGGAAGGAACATCAGTAACTATAAATGTGCTACTTTGAAAATTTTGCAAGTTACTGGAAATTTACGAATTTCTTAACATGGCAGTATAGGGCAAAATTTCACATAAACGTCAATTTTGAGAGATATTTTCATCGTAAAGATGTCAGACTACTTTTGAAATATTATTTAGGACACTGGTATGAATATTAATGACTATGAATTTTCCAATATAAAAATTTCGTAAGTTATTGGAAATTTACGAATTTCTTAACATGGCAGCATAGAGCAAAATTTCACATAAACGTCAATCTTGAGGGATATTTTCATCGTAAAGATGTCAAACTACTTTCGAAATATTATTTAGGATACTGGCATGAATATCATAGACTATGATTTTTCCAATTTAAAAAAATTCGTAAGTTATTTGGAATTTACGATTTACTTAACATGCTAGAATAAGGTAAAATTGAGCATAAGCTTTCATTTTGAGGCTCATAAATACATTAGACAACTTCAAAATTACATTTATGATATTTGTTTGAACATGATTGAATACAAATATTCTAATAGGAAAATTTCGTAAATTATTCGTAATTTACGATTTTACCAACATAGCGAAATTGTAAATTTTTCATATAAATATGAATTTTGAGGATTATTGCATTGGAAATAGTAGCATGAAAACTAAACAACGGAATTGACCCTGATAAAATAAATTAATAGATTAGAATAAGATAAATATATCGAAGTGAACGGTGGATAGCCTATTAGGCGGGGTTTTCATTCTGTCACTGTATCAAGGTTTTGTCAAATTCATTTCTTTTAACATGATTATATCTCTCAAACTAGAAATTTATGAGAACATAAATATGATGGGGAACTGAGCAGAGTCCACCTATGCCAACTAGTTTAAAAGGAGACATGACGCTGGATAACTCATTAGAAGATCATTGTACGTCGAAGAAAGTTTTTTTTTTTTTTTTTTCTATTTTATAATGTGTTTTGTTCTTTTTTTTATGATATTTTTATTTATGCTCTGGTATACATTTTTAAATTTATACTTTCATAATATTAATTATCAAATCAACGCACTTTTAAAATTGCTTACATGAACATCAAAAACAAATCTCATTAATATATTTAAACTATAATCTCTGAAATTGCAGTCCATTTCTGAAAAAAGCCTGATTATGGTACTCCTCGTTTATTAATGTTCTAAAGCTATTGGATGCTACTGATACAAAACTTTGACTTTCAATCTATTGGTTCTATGCATTTAAAAGTAAAATCAGTCTAATGATAAATAAAAATTCCTCAAAAAAATTTTTTTTTCTTCTAACGCTATTTTTTATGCATGAAACAACTTTTAAATGTAATGCGTGTTAATTTCAGTTGGTAAAAACATTTAGTGGAGGCTGTTTTATTTATTTCTCCTTACATCAAGTAATCCGGGAAGTTTGAAGAAGAACACCAAAATTTGACCATTATCAGTAGCAGCCGCTAGTATATCTTCACTTGAGTTTAAAATTAGCTGAACAATCTTTGAATCTTCGGTGAAACTTTCCATTTGCTGTGGTATCTTTGAAAATAACAAAAAATAATAATAATAATAATAATAATAATAATAATAACAAATAACAACAAAACTAAGATTTATATGTTTTATGGTACAAAAATATAATCACACAATAAAATTAAAATATATACGTGAACTGAAGCAACTATATTAAAATCCTTCTTGTCGATTGTCCAGTGTAAACAAATTACAGAATCTCCTCCATAACTGCAAATAAGTCCTGTTTTCGTGCTCAGAATGAACCTCACATTCTTATCTTCAAAATTACCAATTTTATTTAAAATCCTAAAACAAAAAATAAATTTTTCATATAAGTAATGCACCGTAAATACCTCGTCTTGCAGCAGTTTTTTTTTTTTTTTTTTTTTTTTTTAATTATTATTATTTATTTATTATTATTTGAAAAGCAGTAATATTAATCTGATTATTCATAATAATTTGCCCTTGCCGATTGAGTTTACACAGTTTTATTAGTAATTTCTCGGAAGAAAAAAAGAAAGCATTTTTATTGCCCGAATTAAAAAAAAAAAAAAAAAAAAATTAAAGCAACCTCTGTACATAAATAGTGACGATAGCAAGTTTTTCTCATCCCCCCTCCACTGTATTTTCACTGGAAACATTCTAATAATGCTTTATTTCGTTATTTACGGAATAATTAAAAAATAGCTGATTATTCTAAACAATATCTCCTTTTTATTCGGAATTGATAAATAATACATATGATGATGTAGGAAACATTTATTTTCTTAGTTTTTAAATGCTCGCATTTTCGAATATAAATCAGTTACATATGTTTAATCACTCTTCCTTTTTAATTCTGTTTTGAAATACAAATTTTATTATTTGAATATTTTAATATATTTTCTGATTTATTCTTTCTTCTCTAATGAAATATGCATCAAGTAAAGCAATACGAATTTTAAAAATCATAGTATGTCACAGCAGTTATTCAACTTCAAATGTGACACTGTTATAAGAAGATGAAAGGGACTGCTGTAGATAATGCATCTAAATAAGTATTTACCAAATGCTTGTACATCATTTTCTCAATATCTGACTTGAAGGGGGAACAAATATACGGCAAAAAATGCAACCCGCGAGCATATACACTCCTTCTCATATTTATAAGGACACTTTATATTTTGAAATAACTAATGTAAAAGTAATTGTGAACAAGATTAACTAAGTGCACTTTATATATATAGTATTCTAAAAACCAAAATTGCTATAATTTTTTTAATATGGAACAAAATTAATAAAAAATAATGCAAAATGTGTTTTTCTCTACGTTTTTAGATGTTCATAATTATAGGGACAATCCAGATTTTTTCGTTTTATTTAAATTACTAGCGGATAAATTACAGTTGACATGCGAATTTGTTAACTACTGGGCCAGATTAATTCATATATAAGCCTTTAATTTTTCTTGGACGGACATTACTGATAATTCCTCGAAAAAAAGAACATTCATGTAGTGAAGTATGAAAAATGTGTTTTTTAAGTGGAAGGATAATTTCAATTCGCCGAATTTCTAATGAAATTCGAAGATCTAAAATTGCTGAAGGAAATGTGATCAAACGTTGAACTGTTGATTCGATAGGAGAGAGATCTGATGCAAAATCAGAGTTGTTTTACAGACATCGAAGACTCATAATTCCTCTTACTGTTCTATTCATAATGACTGCTGCTGAATTTGCTCGAAATTTTTAACGAAAGGTTGGGGTCCACATTTATGCATGCTTAAAATAATTAATAATATGTTAAAATGATTAAAAAACCTGTAATAATCAATAAACATTTAATGGGGGAAAGCACGTCTGTGTTAAAATTGAATAAAGACAGTATTAAATGGTAAAATGTTGCATTTTCGGATGAGAAACATTTTATTCTTGATTAACCAAATGGTTTTAACAATTACTGGCACGATCTGAAGATAGCGAAAGACAGAGAAGATTTTTTAAATGTAGATATGAATCGGGCATTTTGAAGGTGGATCTATGGTGCTCTGGGGAGCTGTTTCTACTGAAGGCAGAAGGAATTTAGTAATTGTTTTCTATTATTATGAACATTAAGAGAATATCTGCAAATTTTAAACGTAGAATTCTCAGATTTTTGTTAGATTTTGGGGGGGTAATAATATTTTTTTCAACAAGACTTACATTTTTGCTCTACTTTTAGAGCAATAGGAAATAGTTTGAAGAAAGAAACTTCTGTATTATTGCCTTTCCCATGGTCTAAAAGTTGAAAAAACCTTAACTTATGATATTAGAAATGTGCATGCAAGTGGAAAGCAATTTTAAATAGTTTAAATGTATTAAGAATATCATATATGCTATATGAAATGGTATTGAAACTGAATATTAAAAAAAATGCATATATATATATATACCAGAGAGAATGTCTGACTGTTTAACCCTAAAAAGAGACCCCATAAAATATTAATTTAAAGAATAACTGAAAAAAATTACTAAACTTCGAGCTGTCCTTATAATTGTGAACACCTGAAAAATCAACTTTTTACCATATTTAAAGTTTTTTAAGACAGAAAAACGATAAAACTTTTTAAATATAGTCTATTAATGAAATTCAAATTTATTAAAAATATATTTGTTTAAATAATAGTGTTCAGTGTTTAGTTAATATAGAAAAACGGGTGTCCTTATAATTATGAGAAGGAGTGTATTTGATTAGAGAGTATATTTAATACTAAAGTTCCTACTCAAAGGGTAACGAAGATTGAGGATAATTTTCATTGGTCATGTGAAGAGTGAAACGGCCAGATCCGTCTGTAATTAGATAGCACAGCGAAAAATCTTTGATACTCCTTATCCGAGAGTGGGTTGAGGGGCATGACAAGTAACCTCCATTGGTGGAAACTTGAAAAGTACTCGTCTTTACATTTTTTGCATTTTTCGATGAAAGATGATGAAGGATGCACTCTCTAGTCAAATATAATATGCTCTCTCGGCATGTAACACAATATGGGACTAATGGAATGAGCATGTGATATACTTCTGAATGGAATACGCATCCAATGTTGTTTTTCTTACACAGAAATATATATATATATATATATATGTATATTGTTAAAACAATAAAAACTAGTTAAATCAAGCAAATTTTTTGTTAATGTAACTTTAACATTTTTTTTTTTTTTTTTTTACCAGAACCCAAATTATTTTGTTTTGTTGACAGTTTTATTTATTCCACCCCTATTTGTTTAAATAAACAAAATTATATGTCGGTTTAAACAGTTTTAATGATTGATTTAGTGCACCGCTTACGCGCTTTGGCTATTTATAAAGAGACCTATGACATAGGTTATTGAACTGTCCAGTGACTCTTCTTTAAACAATATTTCTTTGGTTAATCAAAGCAAGTAAATTTTGTTAACGGAACAAAATTATTATTAAAATGACAAAATAAATTTACAAAATCAGTCAACAAAATTAATTTTTTTCAAAAAAACATTTTTTTTTTCAGTTTAATTTTAGAATTTTTTTTTTAACAAATTGGAAAATTTGTTTAACCCTGAAAAACTGAGAAGAAGGTTTAAACAAGTCCTTCCGGCTCATTCGGAAGAGTAGGTTGATTTCTTTTTTCTTATTAAGTAGCCGCCATTTTGAACCAAAATGGCTGCTACAAATTATTAATGGACTTGGTAGAAATATTGATGTGGGCTAGGCACATATGGAGTTTTAAGCAAATCGCTTCATAAGTACCTTTTTATATAAATTTGAAATTTTCAAGTGGCTGGCACTTGGAAACAAGATGGTGGGCCAAATTGGCAAACAAATATATCAAATGCATTTGCGAGATAAGTCTACTGTACATATTTAGTACGAATTAATTCAGAATTTCAAAATTTATCGTGTTGGCAAATCAAGTGGCCGCCATTTGGCTTAAAATGATGGAACAAGTTGCTCAGTGAACTAATCCAAGATATAAGTAATCCATAAGTAAGATAAGTCCACTGTCCAACTTTGGTTTGAATAAATTCAGTATTTCAAAAGTTATCACGATAACAAATTCTCAAGTAACAGCGTTCAAGTGGCCACAACTTCCAAACAAAATTGTGTAGAAACTTGCCAACCGAAGTCATAAATATTTGAATGATAAATCCATTTTTCAACTTTGGTTAGAATTAATGGATTTAAAAAGTTGTTGTGATAAGAAATTTTCAAGAGGCCGTCAATCGGAAACAATATGACGGAGCGAGTTGCCCAGCAAACTCATCCAAGATGTTTGAAGCATAAGTTCCCTATCCAACTTTCGTTCAAATCAGTGCA
Organism: Salticus scenicus; assembly: GCA_963930645.1. Classification (NCBI taxonomy): domain Eukaryota; kingdom Metazoa; phylum Arthropoda; class Arachnida; order Araneae; family Salticidae; genus Salticus; species Salticus scenicus. The sequence goes on from OZ005648.1 coordinate 131,888,014, forward strand.
GTATTTCAAAAGTTACTGTTATGACAAATTTTCAAGTGGCAGTCTAAAAGGCTGCAACTTGGAAACAAAATGGTGGAGCAACTTGCCCAGCGAAATCCTCCAAGATATTTGCATGATAAATTCACTGTCCAATTTTGATTCAAACTATTTCAGCATTTCAAAAGTTATCGAGATAAGAAATTTTCAAGTGGCACCGTGATTTCAAGTGGCCCTCACTTATAAACAAAAAGGCAGAGTGAGATGCCTAGCGAACTTATTTGAGATATTTGAATGATAAATCCACTACCCAAATTTGATACGAATTGATTCAGTAATACAAAAGTTATCATTATGACATATATTCAAGTGGCAGCCACTTGGAAATAAATGGCGGAGCAAGTTATCATGCAAACTTATCCAAAATATTTGAACCGTAAGTTCACTATCCAACTTTGGTTTGAATCAGTTTAGTATTTTAAAAGTTACCGTGGTGGCACATTTTCAAATGGCAGTCTGATTTCAAGTGGTCACAACTTGGAAACAAAATGTCAGAACAAGTTGCCCAGTGAACTCATCCAAGATATTTATATGATAAATTTACTGTCCAACTTTTGTTCGAATTGAATCAGAATTTAAACAGTTATCATGATCATAAATTTTCAAGTGGTAGCCTGATTTCAAGTGGCTCTGCTTAATTTAAAATATCCGCTACTTTTTTTTTTAAATGGCGGATAAAGTTTATTAATAAACTTAGTTGAAACCCTTATATGGTCTATGTATACATCAAAATTCAAACGCATTCAGAATCCGCTTTTACAATGTGAATTAGAAATTTTCAAGTGGTCTCCACTTGAAAACAAAATGGTGAAACAACTTGGTTAACAAGCTCATCTAAGATATTCATAACATAAGTTCACTGTCCAAATTTGGTTCGATTTGCAGGATTATTTCGGAAGTTATCGTGATGTTAAATTTTCAAGTGGTAGCCTGATTTCAAGTGACCCCACTTAAATTAACATACCCGCCACTTTGTTAAAAATGGCGGATAAAGTTCGTTAATAAACTTTGTTGAGACCCTTATGTAGTCTATCTTTACATCAAAATTCAAGCAAATCCAGCCATAAATACTCTTTTTACAAAGTGGATTTGAAATTTTCAAGTAGACGCCACTCGAAAACAAAAAAGCGGAGCAACTTGGTTAACGAACTCGTCCAAGATATTTATAAGATAAATTCGCTGTCCAAATTTGGTTAGATTTGAAGTATTATTTTGGGAGTTATCGTGATGACAAAATTTTCATTATATATAGATAGATAGATAAACGAAGTTATTGCTATAGGTCGATTTCTAAAGAAATCAACCTAAAATTTTTTAAAAAAAGTATGTGTGAGCATGTGTGTGTTAAATGTTGTGTTGTTATATGCTGCATTTTAGTTAGGCTGACCAAATGTCCCCATTTTCTGGGGACAGCCTTTATTTTGAAGACATTTTTCTAAGTTCTGAAAAATTGTAGAAAATAAATTATTTATCATTGGTATTTTATTTTTAGTCCTTTTTTATTAAGAATGAAAAAGTGGTCTAAATGGATAAATGTTGCAAGTTTTAACGCTACTCTGTTATAAAGATACTCTGATCTGGTCACTATAATTTTAGTGTATGTCCATTGAAATCCATTAAGAAGTTTTCACGCGATACTGTAAAAACAAACTAAGAGATTTACTCTTTTTTTTCACTATAATATAATTACATAATATACTAGGTCTGTCCAGAAAGTAATGAGACTGAATTATTTGCGATAAGCAGAAGACCTAAATGGCGAAGTTTATGGGTGGTATAAGTAGTGGAGATTGTCAGCTACAGAGTCTGGTAGAAGTCAGTTGGCCTTGAGTTTTTATAGCGCACAGATCGCCCATGAAGCAGACACATGCTTGAAGGTGTCGTTAGGTTTTTAAAATGCAACAGAGTATCAAGAAGTAATACGCCATAAAGTTTTGCGTAAAGTTAAAGAAATCGCCAACTGAGATGCTTCTCATGTTATAAGAAGCCTATGACAAGTTTTCTTTGTCCTAGACTTAAGTGTTTAAATGGCACAAAGTCTTCAAAGACGGAACAGAGAACGTCGATGACGAAACATGCTCTGGGTGTCGATCAAAATCTCAACTTTAGATAATGTGGCTAAAATGAAAGTGCATTTGGACTATGATCGTCGGATGAGTGTCCGAATGATTGCAGAAAAGTTGGGACCTTACAAAATCGATTGTGCATCAAATCGTCATGGAGAAACTTCAAATGCGGAAAGTTTATGCCAAGCTCCTGGCTCAATGTCTAGCAAAATACAGCGTCACAACTCTGCCCCATCCACCGTACGGCCCCAAATCTATCATTGCTAGACACTTTCCATTCTCTCGGTTAAAATCCAGCTTAAGAGGTTGTTTTTTATCATTTTGGCAGTCTGAAACACTTGCAGAGAAACGTAACACGTGTTCTGAACAGCATTCCAATTGAAGACTTCCAAACCGGCACTAATAGGTGGCAGAGCCATTAGCAACGGTGTATTAATTTAGGAGGAGACTATTTTGAAGAATATTAATTATCTGTAAAAATTATCTTCAAATAAACGAATTTTACGGAATTAGTCTCATTACTTTCTGGACAGACCATGTATTTATATATCATATCAAATCGTACAATTCACTTTTAAAATAGTAATTGTCTGACCTTGGAACTTGAGCTAATTTTTCATCTAGGTAAATTTGTTGGAGTAGATGCTTTTTTTCAAAAATAAGTATTACTCCATCTGAAGTTCCCACAGCCAATTTTTCTTTTATCTTTAGCCATGCCAGAGAATGAAACGTCTTATGCGATCGTTCAAATTGATGCCATGCTTCTTCTTTAAATCGATTGCCATTTGTGAAATGATATATTCTGAAGAAGAAACGACCAATAGCAATAATTTTGTTTCTATCCCACGGATTAAAGGACAACTAGAAGGAAAAATAAGACAGGTATTAATTTCTAATCCTATTTATAATATGTTCAGAATTCTAAGTTTCAATAAATTATATAAAACAGTTACCACAGATAAATATAATTTATATTGCTTTTAATATTGTTATTGAATTTATTTCCAATTTTTGATCTTTCATTGATGTTCGCGTATTTTTTTTTTTTTTTTTTTTCCTTTTTGAAAAATATTGATGATCTGCAAAACACAACATATGCACAGGGTTAACTTTTTTGCGTTTTAGGTGTTGGGGTTCAAATCTAAGAATTGAATTTTCACCCAATTGAATTAGCATCCGATTGAGCTGAAATTTTGCGTACATGTATAACTCCGATGACAATACATGCTCAAGTAGTAATGGACTTAGGAATGGAGTGTCTGAGGGCCTCAGGCCTCGACTCCAGTTCAAAATTTGTTTTTGAATTTTATCCCACTTCTTCCCACTTCTGAGAGGAAAATTTGCATACAGTCGGCTGCAAAATTATTCGAGCACTAGCCAATAATTCCTACATTTAAAAAGTACACTTAAGACTGTTTTGCTAAGTAAATCCTTGTCGAATCATGTTCTTAGACTGATTAATTCCGGCGACAGTACATGCTCAAGCAGTAACAGACTTAAACGGGTGCTGAGGGTCTGAGCCTGTAGGACAGTTCAAATATTTTTCGAATCTTAACACACTTCCTGTCATCCGATTCAGCTGAAATTTTGCATTATATATCATCCACATCCGCTGGATTGGAGTTTTTAGTAGTACATTTTGGTTTAAAAAAAAACAAGTAGTTAAGTCTAATTTTATAGCAGAACAATTTATAAAATATAACCTAACAAGTACTGTTTGACAGATTTATTCTTTTTAAAAAGTTTCCTTTTCATATAAGCAATAAGTGGAAGGCCACTTATTTCGCAGATGGTGATAAAAACCTCAGGACAAAAGATGTGATTTTTTTGTTGTTGTTGTTGTTGTTGTTTGTTTGTTTTCAAGTAAAAAAATATTTTTAAAGGCAATAATCTCAACCATAATATTTGGGAAGTTCTTTGCTGTGATATTTTGCTGTGGGATAGCAGTGAAGAGTTCAAAATAATCGTCAAACAAACCAACTGTATAATCATAGTGAATTTCGTCATATTATCTTTGAATTAAACAAAACAACTTTCTTAAGATTATTGTACAGATTTGTTTCTTTAAAGATAAATCTACAATTCGATAAATAATAAATAAAAATAAGTCAAATATTAAAAGACACTGCGTTTAGAGATCACCTGAATATGAAAATTAAATTTTTAGTGGTTGGTCTCTGTGTGAGTTTATTATCAGCATAATTCAAGAACAAATATTAGTCCATTATATTAATAATGAGTCTAAATTCGGTATTCTCAATCTGTACCACATTGAGATGCTAGATTAAAACTTACGTTGAAATAAAAAAAAATGGTTTAGTTGGTAACAAAAGTGTCTGAACACTAGCAAAAATTCCTATGTGAAAAAAGTACACTTCATACGATTTTGTTAAATAAATCCTTATCGAATCATGTTCTTACACTGACTAAGAACAGGATTCGATAAGGATTTATTTAACAAAACCGTATGAAGTGTACTTTTTTTACATATGAATTTTTACTAGTGTTCGGACACATTTGTTACCGACTGTTCGTGTACAGGAAAATTCAAGAGAAATCAAACACATTAGATTTATAAGCGAAATTTCTGGTAGATACAATTTAACACTTTCAGACTACACTAAACAAAATGAAATAAACACATATTTTTTTGTATACATAAAAGCATGGTTAGTGTACGATATTTTATAAAAAATTATTTACCATTCGTTTGCGGGGTCACACAGAAGAATTCTGATGTATTAGGATTAGGGTTATAATTGGAATATATTTAGGATTATATTTTAGGATTGGAAATTGCTGGAAATACATTTCTAATTGCGTTATGATTTTTTATTACTGTGTTAAATTTAAGTATGCTGTGTCATTATATATATATATATATATATATATATATATATATATATATCGGGTTACTCAAAATTAAGTGAATGCATTTTTCTTTTTCTAATAAATGTAACTGATGCAATTGCTTAACTTCAACTTATCAAATGCAAGAAAATTGCTTAGAAATGAAAATTAATTTCATACGCATATGTTAGGCAAAAATATTGTTCGAAGTCCGACATTGATGTTTTTGCTATAATTACGGGTTTTGAAATCACCTGAATGCGATAATCAATATTTTAGTGGTTGATATCTTTTATCAGCATTACTTAAAAAGAAATAGTTACAGAATATTTACACTGCTATTTTGAAGTTGAAAAATTTAATCAAAATTGGTAATTTTTAAAGAAAGACGTCTTTGAAAGTTGTCTGAATAATTCGGAATAAACTTGTAAATAACAGCCTTAAAATTTTTATGAATGAAGGTATTATATTCAAACAGAAGGATAAAAATATACGTCAAATAAAATGTTTTTATTTGAAGAATAAGGTAAGATTAAATTTTTGAAACAAATCAAGAACGGAAAATTATGAAGTTCGCATAGATTATTAACATTTTCCACTTCTACGTTCTCTCTTCCTGGGTACATGACACTTTGGTCCCGCCGAATTGGTCCCGCTGTTTTGGTCCTGCCGTTTTGGTCCCGCCATTTTGGTCCCGATATCAGGAATAATCAAAGTATTACAGAAAAAAAAGCTAAATTCTTTTTTCATATTTCGAGTTCTTGTCATTTGGCTTGAAACAAGGGGGTAGGAAAAGTCAAAATTATTATCATTATTATTATTATTATTATTACTGTTATTTTGCAACAGAAAGTTGTAGTAACAAATAAAACTGAAAAAACGTCTAAAAATTTCAGATTTCGATTTTTTCTTTGTACGATAAAAGAAAAAGGACAGCAAATACATGAGGAAACTTCGGGCAAAAGAGAAGTTAGACGAATTTTTACAATTAGAGAGTTAAATATCTACAACCTTCGTTGAAAATGGCGTAACTATAGGACACATTGAACAGAAAATTTATTATTTCGGAGTGAATTTAATGATAAAGGGTATTAGATATCAGCGAAGATCTAAGCATTCCTCCTTCTAAGCGAAGATCTCCCCCTCTTTTCTTAAATATCACATTCAAATTTAGAGTGTTCGAATACAAAATTTATAGGAAATCGATGCTTTATCCAAGCATTCTCTAAATGTTAGAGTTTAATAATAAAAGATGATATGAGGAACCTAAATAATGATCTCGGGATTTAATTTGTACAGATCTGCTAAACTTGAGTCATTTTCTTTTCTGTCAATCGGGATACATTTGTCAAACACAGAAAATAGTTATACATCACACAGAATTGTAAAAGCATTTTTCCTTCCTTGTAATCCCTTACAATATTGTTTAAGAAAATTTCGATTAGAAGCGCCCCCCCCCCTTTTTTTTTTTTTTTTTTTTTCAAATGCGCTGAAACAAAACAGTGAAATTCCTTTTAATTGTCTGTTGCAGAAACTGGTGTGAAACGAATCCCAAAGTGCTTCAGAGATTTCAATGTGGGCATTGTTTTTAGTCACAGAGTCATATCAGACAGATATATTTATTTATTATTATTATTATTATTATTTTAAACATAAGATTAAATTTAAAAGATAAAATATTGTGCATCGACATTTTCCAAACTTTGATGCTTGCAATGCGCCACAGATGATTAAATATTGGATTACTTACATTTTTTCATTTTTAAAATAAAATCATTGTAATTGAAAGAAAAGTAATTTATATACATATATACATGGTTAACATAATTAAATATCACGGACAAACAAACATGCATTTTTTTAATTACTATTAATATAACACAGATTTTGAAATAAATTCCTCTTAAATTAATGATAAAAATTAAATCACAATCAAATCGAATGAAACGTATCTCTCTCTCTCTCTCTCTCACACACACACGCACACACACACACACACACACACACATATATATATATATGAATAAATTCATATGTAAATTCAAAAACTTCATAAATGATCACAATCTTATGCTTATGAAGCAGAATCTATGATGGGAGCAGGTCAATAATTAGTTCTTTGAAAGAAACAGAATTTTTTCACTAAAAGCAAATTATATTTAATATCCTAAGGTTTTCTTTCTTTCTTTTTCCCTTTTTTTTTTTTTTAAACTTTTCTGTATTTTATTACTTTTAAATTAATTCAGACTTTATCAATAAATATATTCAAATGGGGATTCTTTTTTAATAAGAAGGTACTGTTGTTATTGTTAGCAATACTTTAAAAATCACAAAATTTTGTCACTAATAGTAAATTAAAAATCAAATTACAATTAAAGTAAGTTAAATCGAAATCCAATTTAAAAAAAAAATATCTCAATTTAAAAAAAAAAAAAGAAAGTGCAATTGCATCGAAAAAAAGTTTAATATACTAAATGTTCGTAAAAATGCAGAACAAAATTCTTCGAATCTCAATGGCTAGGAAGCAATCATAATGTCGAAAATTTATGTATTTACCTATAACATATTCCTTAATTAAAGATATTCTAAGAGCACTTCAATTTTCCCGTATCAACAGATTAGGCTATCATATTAAAAACTGATATATATTTAAAAAAAATAGCACAAAAATTAGCGGGACCAAAATGTCTCGGGACCAAAATGGCCAGGGACCAAAATTTCCTCGGAACCAAAACGGCAGGACCAAATTAGCGGGGCCAAAGTGGCGGGACCAAAACGGCGAGACCAAAGTGTCCTGCTTCGCTCTTTTCCTTCAATGTACTTGTGATCACACAACGGGCAGACAGAAATACAGACAGGCAGACTAATTAAATTTATAATCACTTTTAAAAAGTGTTGGAAAATGTTAAAAACGATCAATAAAATCGAAAATGTAATTCCAATAATTTCAGGTTATAGCCCTTAATGTATGTGAATACTTTTGTGTGGCCTGTAAATCGTAATTTTAATCATACTATATTCATACTATGTTCTTTTCTTTATATATATGATTACTAAATGTCAATTTCATTATGATATGTGAAAAATAAAAGTAATAAGATCTGGTTTATGGAAAAACTACTCACAGAACGTAATGCTTTGGAATTCTTTCGGGTGTACCTGCACACAAACCATAAAATCGAAAAAGCAATTCCAGCAATTTGCGGTTTTAGACCTTAGTCAGTGCATATATAAATATTTTTGTGTGGAACTGTAAATCTTAATTCTAATCATACTGTGTTCTATGGGATAAAAAAATGTGCATATAAATAATTAATGTCAAATTTATTATGATTTGTGAAAAATAAAGTTATTAAAATGTGGTTTATAGAAATACCGCTCATATCAATGGAATGCTTTGGAATTCTTTCAGGTGTCCCTGTACACAAACCAGCATAGTAGAATTTACTTCATTTTACAATAGAGAACATCCGATAGTGAACTTGAATAACATATATCAGTTTCAAGAAATTTCATGAATATTTATGGGAGCTAGAGCGCGACAGACAAACGAACCGAAGTCGTAAACACTTTTCCACTTTGTTGGAAAGTGTTAATTAGAAAATAGATCCGCGTCATAGCTTATACACAAAACATGTTTTCTGTAAAATAAAGTACGATTAGCATTGATTTGCTTTGCCATACAAAATTCTTCAGATCCGTTATAAGATATAAGCGAAAATTGCTCAATATAAATTTATCAGCTTTATGAAGATTTTTTTTTTTTTTTTTTTTTTTTTTTTTTTCTGGGAACGCATATGATATGTGCACAATTTTTAGGTTGCTAGGCAACACAATCTATTTCATGTTCCTCTAGGAAAGCTTCAAATATAGTTTTTGTTAAACTTCTTTACATTTCTATACAAAGCTGTCACTTCGTGTTTTTATAGATTTTTCCATCCAAGTCAAGAAAGCGGAAAAGGTACAATGCATTAAAAAACAGCAGAAGCTTAATAGTAACTTTATTTTATTACTTTATTTATTTATTTATTTATTTATTTTTGGCATAAAATCTTACTAAACCAGACTTATTTTTATTATAAGATATCAATTTGCGATTTAAATGCTGGTTGCCGAATTGGTGTCGTGCTACTTGCGACCGTGTGATTTCCGAAATAGGGGATTATCGTGCGTTTTCCGAATGGAACACCTGTTAGCTTGCCCTCCGCTTCTTTCCCCTCCCATAGAGCCCATTTCCCCTCTCCTAATCTATGAAGGGATTAACTGTTTTTGTTGGAAGTCGTCTGGAAGAAAAATGATATATTCGGACTTTGAAAGTCAACCCTTCTCATTTTTATTTGGTTATGTCCCCTCTCTGGTCATAGATAAGCTGATAAGATCGTTTAAATTTTGTCTGTGTTTTAAACATGATTATTGATCGTTATATGCGCTGATAAATGTGTATGGATGCTTTTAATCTGTATTCAAAATACTTCGTGTGTGTATATGTATATATATATATTCTAAGTATTTAAAAAAATATATTAAAACTACTTTATTTATCAAATGTGAAAATTTTTAATACTTAATTTCTTTAACAGAACTATTTGAGCTTTTAATTGAAAAACCAATTTTTAAATATTTTTAATTAAAAAGAAAAATTCTATGAATGATTAAAAATGAAATTAAATAAATAAAAATAGTTTTAGATAAACAATTTAACTAATAAAAATATATATATATATATATATTTCTAAGGAATTGGTTGAGATTACTTAATGGCAATGTTTTTAATGGGGAGAAAAAGAATCTATTTTAAAATAATTTTAATATTAAATGTTTATATATGTATATATATATATATATAGGTAGATAGATATAAGTATAATTATAATTAGAAAAATTAGTTAAAAAAGTATTTAATAAAATATTCTAATATATATATATAATTTTTAACAAATAAATTAGGTACATTTCCTTAATACTGTTGTTTGGAGTTTATTTAAGTATCCGACTGCTGTTCGGATACACACACACACACACACACATATATATATATATATATATTGTGTACATGAAAAATAATTTTTATATCATATTTGCAAAATTAGATATTTATAAAGTTATTGCTAATAAATATAATATATCTGTGAATTGAAAATTGTCATGCGTCAAAAACCTGCCAACCCTGATAACAAATATGAAACAAGTATAAAAGCATAAAATAATAATAACAATAATAATAAATTATTAACATTATTATGCAACATCTATGGATTTAAATAAATATTTTAATTTTAATATAAAGGTTAGAATTATGATTCATGTATAACATAAGTTTAAAATAACATCCCAATAATTATATTGTTTAAAAAGTAAGGTTATTAATTAAGATGTTTAAGATAATAGTTAAATTATTGAATCAAATTGAAATTCATTTTAACTAATGTCTTTAAAAGTACAATATGACATGTTGCCTAACACAATTTTTAATATCCTTAATATTTCTGAACTTGCAGATGGTCTAAAATCTCATTTACATTATGATCATTTAATTAACATGTTAATTAATCAAATCTTTCAAAGATTTCCCATTAAATTTTATTTCTCGCTTGCTTATTTTTTTAAAAAGCTGTTGTGGCCTTTGCTCATTCTTCTTCTAGTGATTATTGTTTTCTGTCATATTTTGTTTACGTTTATTGTATATTAACAACAACAATGTACAACTCATAATAAATTTTTCATTATATTTTGCCTTGTAAAAGGCTTTATTTCTAAATGCAAATATTTATTAATTCAAGTCTTCCTTGATAATGTATGATTATTGTAATGATAAGTCAGTACTTTATGTAAATAAAAATTAACTTGATGTAAATAAATAAAAATAATGTATAAATAAATAAAAATTAACGTGCAAATACACACATGTATATATATATATATATATAAACACGTTATATATGAGGACCTGTTATACAATATGCATATGCAAATAACACTATTTTCTTCCGAGAGATGATTTATAAAAGCAATAAATATGACACAATTTTTTTTTTCTTGCATGTATGTAGTCAACTGTAAAGGGATTAAGAAAACATATGCCTTCCCCCCCCCTCATGAATCAGTGTATGTCAGTCATAGATTTTTTTTTTTTTTTTAACAATAGTTTTATAATTGAAATATCTAATTTCACTATTACGGTGTAAAAAATTTCACATGCACTCACTATATATATATATATATATATATATATATATATATATATATATATATATATATATATATACACGCATACAATGTATTTTCATACAAATTAAAAGCATCCATATACATTTATCCACACAACATAATCATGTATCTTAGCAGAAATTAAAAAGAGATTGCCTAAAAGCTGTTCGTTCGTTTTCACTACCAATTTATCTTGAACGAAAGAGGGAGCATACTCAAATAAAAATGAGAATGATGAACTTTCACAGTCCCACTTAATCGTTCTTTTTTTATTGGTAGCTTTTAACAAAAGTAGCTAATCCCCTTTATCGATTAGGGAATTATGACAGTGCTCTCTGGCACGATTCCCCCTTATCTTGAAATGGGGAAGGAATAAGCTGCCAGGTGTAAGATCAGTTCGCAAATAGCACAGTTCGCAAATCACACGCTCGGAAGTAGCACGCAACCGCCGAATTAACAACTTCTTGGATGCAAAGTACACGGAGTCTCATTTTTAAAAAATCCTGAGCAAAGTTACAGTGATCACCATAATTTTTAAATAGGTCGTTTAAAAACTGATAACCGTATCAACAATATATATGGACAAATCGAAACAAAGTCATGATTATAGACATGCCATTTTGAAATTCCTATTTTTTTTCAGTTTATTTTCTTAGAAAAAGCGAACTAGCTGGTTGTTGGTTGTGTTGGTTGTATTTAATTATATGGATAAATATACAGCGTTGATTGTACCATAATTATTAGGATGAATGTACTTTTGTTTAAAACTTTTGGACAACATAAATCGATTTATAAAGAATGGCAATCTTTAATAAACGGAACCGTTGAAAGTTGGGGGCATTTTAAACAGTATGATTTGACGTTAACCAGGCTAGTTTCCACACTTCTTTTATTTCATTGTATTTTTACATATTAAACGGAACGCATGGGAAGTTTTTAATATCGCTTACTGGAATTCACCAGTGCATCATTTCTGTAAAATCAAAATCCTTAATTTGTTATTTTTCTCTCCTACAATTCTCTCTCGTGAAAAACACCATGCATCTTGAGATTGCGAAGATTTATGTTCCGGAATATTTGATGTTATTTGCTTTACTCCTGTGGAACAAGTGACTGTTTTTCAGAGTATACCAGAACATTCATCGAATAGTGAATTTTGCTATACGAGTAACAGCTTCAACTGTTTCCAGAATAGTCGAAGAATAAGCTTTACTATTGGACTGTTTTCGAGAATATTCGTTTTAATAATAGTTTTGTTGTATAGATTCGAGAAGCTAAAAAATATATTTAATATCACTGAGGAGATCCCATACTAAAGCTGTGGCGAAAATTATCGCCAATCGAAATATATTTACTTAAACGTTTCAATTATTCAATTAAAAAGAAATCATTTTAATATAGTGACCAGCGAAGCGGGCAAAGCCTGCTAGTATATAATATAACTTGATGCAAAAAAAATTTTCTCTCTCTACCTTTCTCAGCTACAGATTAGTGATTTTTCTCTCTCTCACATTTCACACACTGACAGAAATTGTTAGATTTACCCATAAATAATAATCTGGTGTGTCACTCACACGACTTTCTCTTACCCTGAAATTTAATACTATAAATACAGGTTGGAGATTAAGAGGTAAGATAACGAGTACTGTTATGTAAACTGTAAACCTATGTTAAAACAATTCCAATTAGGCTTCGGAAGAGTTTCATGTGATAATTAGTTCTGTGTGAGGGGGGCGGTAGCCCCCTCTCAACCCCCTGTTTAATTACTGCACCTACATTTATATAGAATTTAAATCTGTTATTAACATTAAAAGTTCACTTAAAATTACACAGACAACTTTCACATGCAACATTCCTTGAAACTTATCAGAATTTATCAAACTTTTCCAGCAACAAACTTATACTAACTCGAAAATACAGCTTTTGGATCTCCTGAAATTATTCGTTTACAAGTTACTCTAAGAGACAAAGACAAAGATCAAACGTTAAAAAACTTGGCTTCGGTAATCATGAAGTCTCAAAACGTGTAAATATACAAAAGACAAGTGATGAATATTTAACTTAAAAACATGCATAATTTGCCATATGTCTATGAGGAATTCATTTCAAGTCCTGAGCAGCTTTCCTGGACATGGTAAAATATTATAGTAAAGCGCTTCCACTAACAATAAAAAGAAGGTTGTTGCTTAAACATTTGCAGCCCTGTATATCATTTGTAGATTATGTACAGACCACGTGGTTCTCCTAAATATAATCCTATAGTAACGGCATAAGCTGAAATACACTTACATTAATTTTCAGCTATTGTCGCACTATAATCTAGTTCTTGTGTCTAGCCCTGTAAATGAACAGTGAAGGATTTCCCTACCATATATTCTACATGAGGGCTGAGGCATATATTTACGCATATAAAAAATATATATTCATTTCATTTGGTTTATTGCAGCCTATAGAAGTTAAACTCTACTTACCTGCAATTTCCTCCATAGGCGTAATGTATTTGAATTATTCTCTTAGGTGTCCCTTTATACGAACCATTTGCTTCATCTCGACGAAAAGCTTAGTGTAGCATCCCTATATCATACACATTTAGAATACCAAGTTTGGAGTTTCTGCTACCATTTGTTCTTGAGATATGCTGATAACAGACACACAGACCAATCGCTAAAAACATGATTTTCGGATTCAGGGAACCTCAAAACATGTAAATATAACAAAAACTCACGTTCGAAAATTTGACTCTAAAACAATACTTTCTCTCTTATGGGGGAGAGAAAGTAAAAAAACAGTCTTTTTTTTTTTTTACTGAGCATCCAATTGCATGCATTATTCAAGTTACAAGTATTAAATAAAATGTTAAAAGCAGAAAAGTAAATAGTAAAATATAAAGCAAATTTGCTTAAAAACAATAAACACCAAATTAACTAAATTTCAAAATTTCAAAATAAAAATAAAATATTACTTTGCTGCTTTTTGTTGAAAGATTTGATTAATAATTTCGAAAACTGAAGTAAAACTTTTAAAAATTTGTCAGTAGACTTGCAAAATTAAAGATTCATGCGAGCTACCAAATAAATATGCAGAATATTAGCATACTTTTTTCCCCTTTGGTTAGAAATTAAGCCCTGTCGTTAACAGATCGAAAAACTGGGTGTCTTTTAAGATTCTCGGTACTATGACATTTCAGATATTCATATAGGCAATATTTTAAGTTAATTAAGGATATAGGATTTGCTCAAATAAAACATACAAGATTCCAGAGTCACGAACATCTAGTTCAGAAGTTCAATCAACAATGTAAAAATACAGTAATCGTTAATTTAACAGTTAGTAACTTTATCTGTCTTACTTTAAAAGCCTTAGCTCCAATTTCTAAACGAAAGGGAAAATGCACTCCAAGGAGACATCTGCTACCTAAATTCCACCACAAAATAGGCCAACTTGGAGAGCCACCTTGAGCTGCTAAATACTCATCATCGTCAGAAAAAGAAACATACACGTATTCTGTAATGCTTTAAAAAAAAAAAAAAGAAAAGAAAAGAAAAGGATGAAAAAGAAAGTAAAGTTTCATTTATTTATTTTATTTTGAGAATTCTAATTAGTTATATTTCTCGATGTTTTGTGGTAATTTTTAATACTAAGTATCGTCAGTGGTCGAAATTCAACTAAGTTTTCAAGTTCACATTTAAAAAATAAATATAGAAATTTTAAAATTTCGTGTAAACAATGTTCTTGAACACTGTCCTAAAAATAAGTAAATAAATAAAATACATAGCGAGTTTGTTACACATATATAACACAGAAGCCTTTCCGCAAATAAAAAGAAATTGCAGCACAGAAGCACCACCTTCCGCCCAGTATGCACCTAAATTGTATCAGTATGGTTTTACATATTATGCATCTCACATACCAACTTTTGTGCATTTGTACATCATAGAAGTTGAGATATTACCTTCTCGTAAACGAATTAAATTGCAGCACAGCAGCGTCACGTGCCGGCCGATATGCACTCAAATTAAAGCAACATAATTTTACATAGTATCTATCTCATATATCAAGATTGGCGCCTTTGTGCACCACAGAAGGTGAGATATACCCTTCATTAAAATGGGGTAAATTACATCATAGAAGCGCCACCTATTGGGTGATGTATTCCAAAAGCTAATTAGTACCAATATAAACCAAAGTCTAACCAATTATCAACAATGCTTAAATTTCTTCATGAGACACAATATTTTGCTCTCACATCATACACACACGCACACCAATAGTCATTTTCTAAAAATGGGCGAATCATGTTTAGGGCATCTAAAAACGTGTAAATTTATCAAAAACCAGAAGTCTTAAATATTCACGAATCCAATACTTTCTTCTACATTATTTTATATAACAGCGCCACCTATCGGTTAAAATGAACAAAAATTTAATCAATATAGCCTCTCAAAATTACCATTTACATATGCAATTCTGTGCAATTTTCACCAGTAGATGCTGAGATATAGTCATCTGAGAAGTTGCAGAAAGTAATACTAGCGCCACTTTTAGTTCATTTCGATTTATTGAACAAAACAACTGGATGCTTTCGTAAATGGGGAATATTCGCATTCCTTAGGCGCTCCCCGACTCGTAGTGTACCCTTATTATCAATCAATACATTTAGTAACTTTAATTTACTTTTACATGATACACACCTACCCGTCTTCAACTCACCGATTTCCTTCTCGAAATTTTCACCTGGGCTTACCTGTATTAGAAATTCTTCAACTTGGGTTAGTTCTAGGACGCTTAATGGGCTAACAAATTTTTTTTTTTAAATAAGAATTTATTGCATTATGGCAAAACATGAAAATAAATACTAGAAGGCGAAAAATTTTAGTATAATTGTTACTAACAATAAGATCAATAACATCATTTACAAAGGAATAATTAAAATAACTAATTAACGAAAAAATTAGATATTTTTGGTTAGATTTTGGCTTTCAGTTCACATGAAAAGGATTTTTTTTTTTCTTGAAGCTTATCGGGATAACAATTACAATGGACGTCGCTTTCTCTTAAGAAGGGCTGCCCATTCCACCACAATTCATGTTGAAGGATTTTTCAAGGATTTATACGTCGTAAGATGAGATCCACCGGATATTATCCTCTGAACGAACATGAAGCCAATCATAAAGCTCCGACAATTCTTGAATAAGAGCAATTCTGTTAGTTACGAATGTCTTTAGCCCAATAGGATCGTTTTTGATTCAAGCAAGGACTATAGTAGAATCGTTCCATAAATATAATTTTGATATGTTGATTTACAAACACTTAAAAACTTTGTACATGAGATGAGAAAGCAGTACAGCAGCGCAAAGCTCTTATCTTAAAATGGTTAATTTTTTTTATCTGAGCAACTTTACTTTTACTACATAACAAACTGACAAAAGAAGTTTCTTTTGCAGATAAAATGGATCTGACATAAATTGCTGTTCCGTAAAGATTTACAGATGCGCCTAGAAAACCATGGATTTCAACTTGTGTACAACTTTCTATTATATTAAAACATCTTTTTGCGGCTACGTTATTTATATTTTTTAGTGAATTCAGGAGCTTTTGCCAGGCTTGGTAATCGTTTTCGGCAAGAGAATTATTCCTTTCCAACTTTGAAATCCCTAATCTTTTCATGGATAAATTTGCTCTCATAATGACTGGTCTAATGACTGGTCTAAAAGGTAAAAAAGAAAAATGTTATAATTTGAGCATGCTACGTTTTGCATGGATAGTCTTTTCTTCAATATTAATTTTTAAAAACTCGTCATTCCACAAAATTTCTAAGGCTTTAATTTCATTTGGTGCGGTGAATGAGTAATCTTCGGAACACTCTGAAATATCTTGTAGTAGTTCTGAACTATTTGATGCCCGTTTATGTAGTGTCGTCCCTCCCCGTTCAATTAACCATACTGACTTTGTAATTCCTTTACTGAACTTAGATCGGCACAACTATAGTCACTTACATTATCGATGTAAAAATCACTCCTTGTGACTGCCGAGGTTAATGGGAAGTTACTTTTTTCATCTATTGCTAACTGTTTTAATGTTTTTGTCGCCAGGTATGATGAACTTGTCGTACCGTAGGTAACTGGGGAAATTAATAAGGGGGGCAGGGAGGGGGGGGGGCAAAAAATTAGAAATTGAGTTAGACCGTTCAAAATTGGTATATATAGTTTTGGGGGGCCTAAAAAATATTTATTCTTCTTTTTACTTCCATTAACCGACTACCGTAGGTAATGGAATTCGAGATTTCACCTGATTTATATGTTTTAAGGCTTCCTGAAGGGGGGCAAAAAATCTGAAACAGAGTTAGACCGTTCAAAATTGGTACATATAGGTTTTGAGGGCCTACGAGTCGAATGAGGATATTTTCGAAAGTGTAAAATTATTAGGGGGACGGAAAAGGGGCAGGGGGCAAAAAATTAGAAATTCAGTTAGACCGTTCAAAATTGGTATATATAGGTTTACGTGGCCAACAAGTCGAGTGGAGATATTTTCGAAAGAGTAAAATTATTAGGGGGTCAATAAGGGGGCAGGGGAGGGGAATTAGAAATTGAGTTAGACCGTTCAAAATTGGTTTATATAGCTTTTGGCGGCCTACGAGTCGAATGAAGATATTTTCGGGTGGGGGGAGGGGGCGAAAAAATTAGAAATTGAGTTAGACCGTTCAAAATTGGTATATATAGTTTTGGGGTCCTAAAAAATATTTCTTTTTCTTTTTACTTCCATTAACCGACTACCGCAGGTAAGGGAATTCGAGATTTCACCTGATAGTTTTAAGGTTTCTTAAAGGGGGCAAAAAATCTGAAATCCAGTTAGACCGCTCAAAATTGGTACATATAGGTTTTGGGGGGGGGGGGGGCTTACGAGTCGAATGAGGATATTTTCGAAAGCGTAAAATTATTAGGGGGCGGAAAGGAGGGGCAAAAACTTACAAATTGAGTTAGACCATTCAAGATTGGTATATATAGCTTTTGGCGGCCTACGAGTCGAATGAAGATATCTTCGAAAGTGTAAAATTATTAGGGGCGCAAGAAGGGGGCAGGGGGGGGGCAAAAAATTATAAATTGAGTTACACCGTTCAAAATAGGTATATATAGGTTTTGGGGGCCTAAAAAATATTTATTTTTCTTTTTACTTCCATTAACCGACTATCGTAGGTAATGGAATTCGAGATTTCACTTGATTTACACCTAAAGGGGGGTAAAAAATCTGAAATCGAGTTAGACCGTTCAAAATTAGTATATACAGGTTTTGGGGACCTACGAGTCGAATGAGGATATTTTCGAAAGTATAAAATTATTAGGGGGGCAAAAAAAGGGCAGGGGGCAGAACATTAGAAATTGAGTTAGACCGTTCAAAATTGGTGTATACAGGTTTTGGCAGCCTACGAGTCGAATGAAGTTATTTTTGAAAGTGTAAAATTATTAGAGGGGGGCAAAAAATTAGAAATTAAGTTAGACCGCTCAAAATTGGTGTATATAGGTTTTGGCGGCTTACGAGTCGAATGAAGTTTTTTCGAAAGTGTAAAATTATTAGGGGGCAAGAAAGGGGCAGGGGGAGGGGCAAAATATTAGAAACTGAGTTAGACCGTTCAAATTTTGTATATATAGGTTTTGGCGGCCTATGAGTCGAATGAGGATAATTTCGAAAGTGTAAAATTATTAGGGGTGGGGGCAAAAAATTAGAAATTGAGTTACGCCGTTCAAAATTGCTATATATAGGTTTACGGGGCCGATAAGTCGAATGGGGGTATTTTCGAAAGTGTAAAATTATTAGGGGGCAAGAAAGGGGCAGGGGGGCAAAAAGTTAGAAAGTGAGTTAGACTGTTCAGAATTGGTGTATATAGGCTAGGCTTATGGGGATTACAAGTCGAATGAAGATATTTTCAAAAGTCTACAATTATTAGGAGGGGCAGGAAGGTTGGTGAAGTAATACGCGCGCGTATATATGCATTCGTGAGCGCGCACGGGTCTACGCTGCCGAAGGCAGTGGGAACCCAGTGTGAGTTTTTACCTGATCTGAAATGATTTTTTTTTCCTTAAGAATGGACTCTTCCCACCTGACGTCAGAGGTCACATGATAGAGGAAAAACAAATAGCTGACGAAGTCTTGTTTTTCTAGAGCGATTGCTGAAATAACATATTTTCTATTCTTATTTTTGATCAATCGTATTTAATGTGTTATTTTTTATACATCATCAGTTTTAATCAGTTTTATATCATTATTCATCATCTTTTGTTTGCTGTATGCATTTACAATCATCATTTAGTTTATACATGTTATTGATGTTCATGAAGACATGTTTAAATACTCTGATTTTTTGGTACTTAAATCAGTGACAGTGCAATATCGTACTACGTAAATTCATTTAGACCAGTAACTAAGTTAATTAACTTGTTGTAACACCTTTATGAAATTAAATTAAATGAAAACATTTTAAAATTTTAATTTATAATCCGTAAACATTCCACAAGAAGCTATTATTTATTGCTAGATCAGTTAATGTTACAGTTACGCTACAATATAAAAAAATCGATTGTTATAGGTAAAAATAAATAAACACATAAAATGTTTTTTAACAATTATTAAATTTACAAATACAATTATTCTACTGTTTACAAATGCACAATATTACTTTTATTTTATTTTATATTAAATATTAAAATTTTTGTTCTTAAGAACAATAGTTAATTGAATTCGATTCTCAGAATTCAATTATTCGTTTTCCTCTATCACGTGATTGAGCAGACGACGGTGGGAAGAGCCCATAGTGTTAATGAGTGATAATATGCAATTTTGAGAGTTCATTCATTATAGTGATTCATTTAAAAATAGTGACCCGCTAGCGGGCGAAGCTCGCTAGTATTACAGTAATTTATGCGTGACAATGATTGCTGCATTCTGCGATTCATGTACATCGATGTAGCGGTATCCAGTAATTTTGATTGTCTAATTTCATGTGCAGAAAGCGTACGCACGATTGTGGTAGTGATTGTTGCAATAACGAATTTCGTGCATTTTGATATTCATGGCACAGCAAAGTAGCAATACCCAGTTTTTTTTTTTTTTTTTTTTTTTTTTTTAAGTTGAAGTTTATTTACATGCGTACTAGTGATTGCTGCGATATCGAATTTCATATATTCATATCCTGCAATCATCTGTATTCTTATTTCATTTTTTTTTTTTAACTCTGATTGATTATAATTTTGTATTTTTTGACAGAAATTTTCTTTTATCCTTTAACTATGGCGGTACTCAATAATCCCTGTCTTGTCTAAAAAAGTACACTTAATACTGCTTTATTAAATAAATCCTTGTCGAGTCATGTTCTTAGTCAGTCTAACAACATCAGACCTGCCAACCACCTCATTATGAACCGTACAATTTTTAGTACCCGCACTTTTTTTCACACCAGTGATTTTTTTTTTGAGTAATTTTATTCGAAAAAATGGTAACAACATTTGTAGAGAATTACTCTAAAAATAAAATGGTGTGAAAAAAGGCGCGTTTTTTCAAGGGGCATTAAAATTGTACAGTTATTAATGAGATGGTTGACAAGTATGCAACATGATTCGACAAGGATTTATTTAACAAAACAGCTTTAAGTGTATTTTCTTTTATATCGGAATTATTGGCTAGTGCTCGGACACTTTTTCTGCCGACTGTATGTTTTCGTAATATATATTGTACGAAATGTTGTTTCATATTATTGGTTGTTCTCTTAATATACGTTATTAAAATAACCATCATTTTTGAAAGGACTAAATATGTTCGCTAGATAACTTGGCGATCTCTTTTTCTTTTTCGCCAAGGACAACAGATATCATCCATTCCGGCCTGATAAATTATCTTACTACGCCTTTCCCATTCAAAAACTGATGAAGGTCGACTTTTTTTTTTTTTTTTTTTTTTTAGTTTGGCGTTCTAGTTGTGTACAGTTTTACCCGTCGTTAAATGGTTAAAAACTCTGTGCTGTGATAGATATATTATTGTTTTATTTAGTGTTTGCAGTGATTACATTTTCTACTATCTTAAATAGGGCGTTCATTCATAGTCTCTTCCAATGTGTTGCAAATCCCGAGGATGACAAATTAACACCAAATTGATGTTTCAAAAGAAAGCAGTTAAACAGCGTCATAAACTGCAGTTTTATCCTTTATTATTATTATTAGCTGTAATCACGATAATTAGCACGGTTTTTGATTTGGCGAAGTAATCAGCGGAATAATATCTAAGTACTTTTTTATTTTATTTATTTATTTATTTGTATAAATTGAAAAAATATAAATAAAAACACTACTAACCTATTACAGTCTGAATTAGGCAGAAAAAATTTGTCTGTTGATTTCAAATTATAAACTACAAGTTTGGGGACTAGTGCTTTAGAAGCCAAAGCCAACAAATTCTTTTCGCTTAATGCCATGGCTGTAAACTGACTTTTATCAATAAAGGGATAAAATTTTTGAAAATCATCTTTCAAGCAGTGGTGAATTCCCGTTTGGCCTGAAATGTAAAAAATTGTAGTTTTTCCACTGAAAACAAGTCCACCTTTCACTTCTTTGTTGAATCCAGCAATTCGTTCTACTTCACACATTTTTTTTTTTTTTTTTTTTTTCCCTCCGCTAAGAATTGAGATTTTGTTTGCAAAATCTATCAAAATTAATGCAGAAAACAAGTCATAAATTTAAGTCTAGTTTTAAATGTTATTCTTTTAATCCAAAAACTTTTCAGTCTGTTTCAATTATGGAAATTCCTCTATTTTGGGGGGAAATGTTCACAAATCTTCTGCAATAATAGTTAATTTTTCGTTTTAAATTTTGATATGCATTTCTTGATTGTATATCAATTTAATATCATAGTATTATAAACTGTTTAAATAGCACTCGATGGAAAATTTAACTGACTACCCAATCAGTTTGTTCAGTTTTCCTTAGTTAAAAAAAAAAAAAAAAAAATCCATATTTAACTTAATGATGTTAGAATTTAATCTATATAATATTTCTCTAACGTGGTCCAGTTACGATTAATTTTTGTCGAAACGATATGATAGTGGTGTAATTCATAAAATACGCGAGGATAAAAAATAATATTTATAAATGGACAATATTTGCATATTTACGCACGCGGACTCAGCTCAATGATAAGAAAAAATGACGGCATTTGTCTGATAAGAGTATTTTATGAAAAATCTCCTTATATTATTAAAATCTGTACGCGTGTGTGTGTGTGTGTGTGTGTCTGTCTGTCTGTGAGAAACGGCTTGACGCAGCAAAAGCTCGGCCACTAACGGTCGCACGGACTTCGAACAGGTACCGATGGACAGAGAATTTATCGAAGATCTGGATTATCTAATTTGCTAAACGATGCGACCCTAATTAGCGAAGATCTCCTTATATTATTAAAATCTGTACGCGTGTGTGTGTGTGTGTGTGTGTCTGTCTGTCTGTCTGTGAGAAACGGCTTGACGCAGCAAAAGCTCGGCCACTAACGGTCGCACGGACTTCGAACAGGTACCGATGGACAGAGAATTTATCGAAGATCTGGGTTATCTAATTTGCTAAACGATGCGACCCTAATTAGCGAAGATATTAATTAAAATGTCGACCATTGTCTAACGAAAAAACGATTCGAAATCGAAGGCGACCGCCATTTTCTACCGCGACCGCTTACCTTGAAAGAAAAAGCACAGAGAGAAAATTTCGTGGCTTTTTGTAAAGCGATCGCTTCCGATCTGTTGGAGATATCGAAAATACACCTGTACCACGAGAAAGAGCATTTATTACCGATTCTTACGGTACAATTGTTTTTTAAAAATACGGATTTTTATACTTTAAAAAAAAGTTTTAAAAAGGGTCGAAAATTTCTCTTTTTCGCGGTCGTCTTTTTTGAAACGCCCTGTACGACCGGGTAACCCTTCCATTTCTTAACAGTTGGTATATAAAGAAAGGCCATTTAATCCTCTTTCGAACCATATAAACATTTTTACAAAATACGGATTAGCGATCCATATTTTTAGATTTTACGAAACATCGATTTTCTCGTAAAACATTTTATAACTCAAAAGCGTTTAGAGATAAATCATTTCTTTTTTTTTTTTTTTTTTTTTTTTTGTATATAGATCTCGCTTAAACATTTAAATTCCCAAAAGATTGAGCCAAAATTTCAAAAACTGAATGAGTTATAATTTTTTTAATTTTAGCCTGTAAAGCATTGGAAATCGCGAATTTCATTCCAGATTGAATTCCGTCAAATGAAGCATCTGTCGGTTTTCATCACTATGGCAACCAGTTCAGAGAGAGCATTTCTCGAGCTCCACGGAAGCAAAAAAAAAAAAAAAAAAAAAAAAAAAAAAAAAAGCGATAAACATCTGGTATTTACGAGGTCACGTGTTTTTGGTACTGGGATTCAAAATTGCAATATTTTAATACGCGTATTTCAATTTCTAATTACGATTAATTTATTTTTTATACATCATTCGAAAGATATTTTAAAGTTCTTTTTATATTATTCAAAGTTTTCAACAGATTTACACGTTTTGAGGTCTCCTGAATTAATTTTCTTTTGTATCTCAGCTACTAATTAAAATAATTTCATAGGTAATACATCATTAAAAAGCTTTGTTGAATTGGAATCGAACAGTAGAATACAGAAATTTGTACCGCCAGATGGCGCTGTAATATTTTCAAATTTCAATATTTCAATTTCTAATTATGATTAAATTATTTTTAATACATCATTCGAAAAATATTTTAAAGTTCTTTTAAATTATCGAAAATTTTCACCAGATTTACACGTTTTGAGGTGTCCTTAATTAGTTTTCTTTTGTATCTCAGCTACTAATTAAAATAATTTCATAAGTAAGACATCATTAGAAAGCTTTTTTGAATTGGAATCAAACAGTGGAATACAGAAATTTGTACCGCCAGATGGCGCTGTAATATTTTCAAATTTCAATATTTCAATTTCTAATTATGATTCAATTATTTTTAATACATCATTCGAAAGATATTTTAAAGTTCTTTTAAATTATCGAAAGTTTTCACCAGATTTACACGTTTTGAGGTCTCCTGATTACGTTTTCTTTTGCATCTCAGCCAAAGGAGTTAGATCGTTCAAAATTGGTATACGTAGGTTAATTAAGAGGGCCTGAAAGGGTGGAGAAGAAATAGGCGTGCACCGCGCGCGTATCCCTTAACTTGTGCGCGCGCAGAGCGCACGGGACTGCGCTGCCGAAGGCAGTGGGGACCCGGTGCGAGTTTTTACCCGATCAGAAATGATTTTTTTTTTAGGGGGCACGAAGGGTCAGGGAAGGAATACGCGCGCGCAGCGCGCACGGGACTGCGCTGCCGAAGGCAGTGGGGACCCGGTGCGAGTTTTTACCCGATTAGAAATGATTTTTTTTAGGGGCACGAAGGGTCAGGGAAGGAATACGCGCGCGCAGCGCGTGTATTCCTTAAGTTGTGCGCGCACGGGACTGCGCTGCCGAAGGCAGTGGGGACCCGGTGCGAGTTTTTACCCGATCAGAAATGATTTTTTTTAGGGGGCACGTAGGGTCAGGGAAGGAATACGCGCGCGCAGCGCGTGTATCCCTTAAGTTGTGCGCTTTTTTTTTAGGGGGCACAAAGGGTCAGGGAAGGAATACGCGCGCGCAGCGCGTGTATCCCTTAAGTTGTGCACGCGCAGCGCGCACGGGACTGCGCTGCCGAAGGCAGTGGGGACCCGGGCCGACTTTTTACCCAATCACAAATGATTTTTTTTAAATTTCTTTTCTTAACACTAAAAGTTACCGTTAGTGATTCATTAATTATAGTGATTCATTAATTATAGTGATTCATTTGAAAATACTGACCCGCTAGCGGGCGAAGCCCGCTAGTGTATTTTTAAAAGTTGAATCACGGCCCTACTAGATCACTCCTCGGCGCCAACGCGCAGCGTCGTGAACTAACGTTGGCGCCTTTGGCGTAGAGTGATCTAGTAAGGCCGTGGTTGAATCTTAAGAATCTTTACAAACGTCATTTTAAATCTAGCAATACTTTAAAGATATACACAGAATATGAAATATTATCATAAATTGACTAAAAAACAGACCATAAAAAGTATAATCAAAATAGGAATTAGTTTTTCTTTTTCTTTTTCATCCTTTTTCTTTCTTTTTATTATTATTATTTTATATATATATATATTTTTTTTAATTGTGCCAAAATAAATAAATAAAAAAGTCATCGTCAACATGGCGACAAAAATTAATGATCTGTTCATGGGGATCCTATACTAAAACTGCGTTGTAGAAGTATAAAAACTGGGTCGTTAATTATGATTTTTATTTCGAAACCTTTCTTTGTCCGATTTTAGTTTCACTATTGCACAATTTTAATTTGGTTCTAATAATAATTTGATGACTGATGAATTAAAAATTTAATTACGTGGTGAAATTCATATAATAGGGGAAAATGGTGTACCTTGGGCATGCGTGTACCTCGGACCTATGTCATTTTTAGCTCTGTTTATTCAGATCTATAAACAATATCACATGCAGTTAAAGTATTTACTGTTAGGGGTCTCAGTGAAGTAATCTATGTTTGCTTGGCAGCTAAACTTTTTGAAGAGTTCTTGAAAAAGTAAATTCACCTTGCAAAAGTAAATTTTTCTCAGATACTTTTATGTATTTCTATACCCACACATACATTGTGTACTCTGAAATTAGTGTTATGCATCATGAAGTAGCTTTCTAGCTACAACCCCACACTGTTAAAAAAAATGCAACTTTTCTGCCAGAAATTCTCTGTAATTTGAGAAAAAAATCGTAAATTAGGGAAAAATTACGTTGACAAAACATATTTTTCTGTAATCACAGAGAATTGCTGGCAGCAAAGTTGCATTTTTTTTTAACAGTGCATATGCTTGTAATCAAGTTAAGCCCAACCTGAACATCACGATTAGCAATTTCGTTTTTAGTAACAGAGTAGTGTACCTTGAACCCAATACAAGTAGTGTACCTTAGACTGGTCACATTGTGTGGTGGATCAGAAATGTAGCTCTAAAAGTTAACATTTGGAATTGACCTATCCAATTACATCTTGATTATAAATAAGTCTGAGGATTTTTACCAATAAACACAATATGACTTAATGTAGACTTTTTTAACTTAATATTTAATATTTTTCAATTTTTACACTCAAATTTGACTTAATAACAATACGATTGCGACAGATTAATGATTCTGAAATAAAAAATTGTTTATTTAAATTCATAAGTGTGTAGTTGATTAATAAATAGATTTCCTTACTTAAAATTGAGTTTTTATGTATTTTTAATAAATGATCCTAGGTACACTACTAGTGGTGTACCTCGGACCTAATTTCACTTTTTTTCATTAAAAAAAAATATAATTGATATAATTTTAATAAAATTTTGTAAAAAAATATATATGTTGTATGTAACACCATACAGTATTTAAAAAAGCTATTTGCATTTAGTTTTGGCGAATAATTACAAAATTAAAATTGGTAAAGTCAAAATAGGTCCGAGATACCCCTACCTTGCCATATTTATGAGTTTCAAATTTTAAATGTGAATAAGAAGGAAATAAAATGCGAAAATTTTGCATGGGTTTGCTAGTATCTTCTATATTAATAAAATCAGACTTTTGTCTGTAAATTTGTTAAAATCAAAAAATTTTGCGATATCTTCATGTTCCACACACCATGAAAGCCGAAAATGACTTCAGAAACTTTTGCTTGTGTGTGTGTGTATGTGTGTGTGTCATGGTGTCTGTATGTCTGTAACACTATTTTTGTCCAGGCATCACTTGAGAACGGCTGGACGGAATTCAACAGCGCTTGGCAGAAACTTGGATCTTTACCCAACTTAAAATTATATCTATCAACTTCAGAAATTCCCCCACGTTCAACCCTGGGGAAGGGGGGGGGGCAGAAGACAAAATCACGTTTGTTCGGGTATCACTTGAGAACGGCTGGATGGAATTCAACGGCGCTTCGCAGGAATTTAGGTCTTTACCCAACTTAAAATTATAGCTATCAGCTTTTCCGAAATTACTCCCCTTTCCTTCGTAGGGGGGGGGGGGAGAGTAAAACACGTTTGTAAGCATAACTTGGCTCCTAAATACTTCGCAGTAAAGAAATTTCACATGGGAAGACTAGACATGAGTACAAATACTATCTGCGATTTAGAAATTTTCGATTTTTAAGGGAAGGGAGGGGGGGGGAATCATTTTTTTACGGGAAATATCGAAAATTCCTCACTTCTGTGTAGAACTCTACCAAAAATGGAACAAAGATGTTGAAAACACGCTATGCGACTTCCTTAGGATATTTCCAACAACACATTTTTTTTTTTTTTTTTTTTTTTTTTTTTTTTTTTTGTGATGGTTTGCGGTGTCCCCCCTCCTTTTTTTTTGGGGGGGGGGGAGGGGTTACGAGGGGGCAAAATCGAGACACCTTTTAGCGCTAAATTTGTCCTGAGAAATCTATGGGAGCTGTTTTCACAAATTTTGATGCTTGGATTGTTTATATGTATCCGACACCTAAAGTAACGGGTTTTATCAAAATTACCCCCGTTCCCCCCATGGGGTGAACAGAAGGTAAAAGCACCTTTATAAACATAATTCGGCTCCAAATTACTTCATAGTGAAGAAATTGCACAAAGGGAGACTACATATTAGTACAAATAAAACATTATCTGCGATTTTGGAAATTTCGAATTTTATGGGGAGGGAGAAGAGAAATCTATTTTTGGTGAGAAATTTTGCAAATTCCGGATTTTTGAGTAAAACTCTACCAAAAATGGAACAAAATGTTGAAACAAAACAGGCGTCTTCTTTAAAATATTTATAAAACACGTTTTTGATTTTTTACGATTTTTTTTTTTTTTTGTGGGGGGGGGGGGGATATGCGTTACAAAGTGCAAATTCGAGACACTCCATTCAGTGCTAAATTTGTCCTGGGAAATTTAGAGAGCTGCGGTCACAAAGTTTGGTACTTGGATTGTTTATATGTGTCTGACCCTTAAACTAACAGAATTTATTGAAATCCCCCCCTTTCCCCCTGTGGGGGGCAGGAAGCAAAAAACGTTTGTAAATATAACTCGGTCCCAAATAACTTCACGGTGAAGAAATTGCACATGAGGAGACTAGACTTAAGTATAAATAAAACATTATGTACAATTTTGGAATTCTTGATTCTTACAGAAGGAAGGGGGGAAATCGTTTTTCGTGGGGAAATTTCAGAAATTCAGATTTTTGAGTAGAGCTCTACTAAAAATGGTACAAAGGTACTGAAAACAGCCATGTGTCTTCTTTGGGATATTTCCAAAAACACATTTTGGGGGGGGGGGGGAGTACGAAGGAACAATTTCGAGACCCCCGTTTTAGCGCTGAGTTTGTCTTGGGAAATCTATGGGGTCTGCGGGATTGCGCAAAACTTCGAACTTACCCTCTGGGGAAGGGGAAGTAAGAAGCGGTTAAGTTGCTGTCGAAGGCAGTGGGGGCCCAGACTCCTCAATTTGCTAGCGGGAAAAACCTCTTGCGAACACAGCGGAAACTTTAACGTAGGTTATTAGTTATGATCTGAGATTTTGACAACTCATAAATACTCATAAATAGTGCCCAGCAAAGCGGGGAAAGCCTGCTAGTTAAATATAATACTTAAAATTACTCGTGAATGCATAGATGATATTTGAAAATAAAATTTTAAACTTAAGATTAATTTACGTAAACATTTAATTAATTTAAGGCACTTGAAGAGCAATATTTTATTCTATTTAAATACTTTTGTTTTGTTTACGTTTTGCCAATTTTGCCTAATAATGGGTAAACAGTTACTGCAATGCATATCGAAACTGTTAAGCAAGTTATAATACTGGTAGGCTACATCACATATAAACACGCTTGATTAGTGTATTTTAAGAAGTATAATACAAATTTTAATCTTTTCAAAGGCAAGGTAATTTAGTTCATTTAAAACTTACGAGCAAGTGTAAAAGAAAAGAAATTAATGAAGTTTTTCGCTTTATATTATCTCATAAAAACAATACTGTTGTAAAAGTCACCCCGCCCAGTAAAAACTTTTACCTTTCTTACGCAACCAAAAAAAGGATTGATATGAAAATTCTCCGCCACTATTAATTAATTCCTGGGAACTCAATGCGTGACTTAATGAAGCTCTACCAATAACTCTGCATATATCTTTCTAATAAATCTTAATCACTTTCAACATTCCTTGTTAACTGTGTTGTTTGGCTGCCTAATAAAGCTATAATTTAAAGTACTTTTATGGCAGGGAGCGTAATTAATATTTTACTCTTTACTAACTAAATTTTTATTAACTAAAACTTCTACATAGGAAATGCACCCTATGTGTGTGTAATTATATATATATATATATATATGTGTATGTATATATGTACGTATATATATACATATATATATATATATACAGAGTCCGCCTAAAATCTCATTACACCCCTCCCTCCTATCTCGGAAATGCGTCAAAATTTTGGAAATGGCGAAACGGACGAGGGTCAATTGCACCCCTCTCTTAACCTGTCAATCAAATGACGGGCGAATTGCACCCAACCTCCTTCCTTTGTTCTTCTAATCTCGGGCGAGTTGCACCGCTTGGGATTTTTCGGACGAGGATCAATTGCACCCCTCTCTTTACTTGTCAGTCAAACGACGGGCTAATTGTAACGATATACTGATAAGTCATTAGGGGAAAAGGTTTCTAGAATGTCAACTTAATTCCATCATAAAATCTTCCTTATAAAAGCGCCGCATTTAAATTTAGACGAAGAATATTAAAATTGTAGATTACAAAATAACTGATATATTTTATAGAGTTTATTTATATTGTAAAAGTGTCGCATTAGTGTTCAGTATATGTTGTTGTTGAAGACACCATTGTACCGCCTTCCTTCCCTTTCCATCAGCCAATAAAGGTCCGAGGGTTGCCTGACAGGGTTTTGCATGTGCTGCGCGCGTCCACATAGTCATTAGTTCACGTAGTGTGCTGTCGTTAAGTCGTAAGAAGCGTTTAAGTTCGTTAGTAATAATGGAATTCATGTTGAGCGAAAAAGGACGTAGGCTTATGGTTTACAGCAACTACAAATTTTACAAGCAGCATGAAACCGGAGAAGGACTTAAATGGAGATGCGTCAAAAGAAACTGTTTAGCAAAGATTTATACTGATGGAAATGCTACAGTTGTTATAAAATCTGATGTGAACCATAATTATGACCTTGATAAAAACTTGAAAAGACGAGCCATCTCGAATAGTGTCAAAAGGAAAGCTTTAGACGAAGTAAACGAACGCCCACAAAACGCCTCTGATTTTGAAATCGGAATTCATTCGGCAATTAAAAGAATATGGCCTACAAGCAATATCAGAGAATGTCGTTTCCATGCATCTCAATCATGGTGGAGAAAAATTCAAGAACTTGGTTTATCAAAAGAATATAAAGACAAGAATTCTGATATTGGAAAGTGGCTACGTTGGTCATTCGGATTGCTTTATTTCAATCATGAGGAAGTTGCTGATTGTTTTGTAGAGGATTTCATGTAGGAAATTCCTCAGAATGAAAAATTGGAAAAATACATGGATTATTTGGTTGATACATATATTTCAGAAGATGCGAAATTTCCACCAATTATGTGGGCTTCGGATACAATTGACGGAGAGAGAACAACTAACGCTTGTGAATCGTTTCACGCAAAATTCAATGCCAATTTCAGTGCACCTAGTCCTATTGAAGTAATTAAGCAAACTCAAGTTGATGTAAATGCTTTGAAAAATAGCGTAAATATCACAAAACAACCAAATAAATTTCTGAAAAAGAGAATGGAAAACATGGAAAAAATGAAGCAGAAATATACGAGTAAAGAACTTACAAGATTTGAATTTTTAAAGGCTATTTCCTACTACAGTTCAAAGAAACGTAAAAAGGAAACAAATTAAAACCTATGCATAAAATAAGACGACAGATGATCATCTTTCTCAAAGGCAATGGGCATATGCTCGGCTATTAGACAAGGTAAACTTTATCACTATGAGACAAAGAAAAATTATTCATAAATTTTTTAAACACGCCATGGGTTTTTAGCCCATGACAGTCCTAAGTCTGTGAAAAGTGTGAAGGGAAAATTATGCGATTATGTATTAAAAAAATTATGTGATGATATCTTGGAGGGTGCAACTCGCCCCTTTGTAGAAATGGCTAAGAGGTGCAACTCATCCCTTGGTTCGAGGTGGTAAACGGTGCAACTCGCCCCTTGGTTCAGAGAGTAAGCGGTGCAACTCGCCCGTTTAGGTATTCTCCGGGTGCAACTAATCTACGCCCGGCGAAATACATGTTCAATGAATTTGAGAAGGACATCTTTTGGTGAAAAAAGTTTGGGCCGGGGGGGGGGGGGGGCTAGGAGCAACGCTTGGGTCTAGGAGGGCGACTACAAAATTTCAAACAGGAATAAGGTATGTCTTGTGATACATCCTTGGAAACTTCTCTTCAAGACAATGAATTTGATATAAATAGTTTTGTACTGTGATGATTATTGAAGGAGATACAGGAGTACAAAATCCACATTTCAAAACTCGAAAAACTCATGTATCTTCTTTAAAAATTATCTCAAGACAAAACTATTTATATCAAATTCATTGTCTTGGCGTTTTTAGGAATGTATCATAAGACATACATTCCTACTTGAAATTTTAAGGTTGCCCTCCATAGCTGCCCCACTACACCTCCTCCCCTCCACTGGGCCCAAAAAGTTTTTCACTAAAACAGGTCTCCGCGTTGCTTCTTGAAGAAAAAAATATTTATGTTAAGATTCCCCATATTATAAAAATTCACTTGTACGGTAGGAATGTATTTTGAGATATGGTTTTACCTTCCTCTCAATTTGGAAAATTTATTTTGTGTTCCTCTCTTTAATAGTTATAGAAATTTAATGTTAAAAGTAACCTTGAGATTTGATTTTTTTTTTCTTTTGAGATTCACTACATCATGAAAATTATGCATAAGGTTGGGATAGATTGTAAGATAAGTTTTGGTCCTTCCCCTCTCAAACGATATTTCGTTTTTACAATATTAAAATTTCAGTCGGTATATAGTTCAATACCTGCATATTAATGTTAAGTAGCTTAAAATTTAATTTTTTAATTATTTAAAGGGAAAAAAAGAATATTCTATAAAATTGCTAAATATATAACTAAATAAATTTATCAAACAAGTGTTTCAGTCAACAAGTAAGCGTGTAAAGTAAAAATTTATTAACTTGGTCAGTAATCATGTGTAGACTAAAAAAAAAAGAAAAAACCTTTAAAAAGCGAGGATGCATTGTTGATTTTGTTAAATTTTCAAGCTTATAAAAAATGTGACTGAAATAGCAGCTGTTAAAGATGTTGTGGTATTTCATGCTATTTATAATAATTATAGTTTGAAATTAATAGACTGTTTCTTAAATCTTAGGGAGGGAGTATCTCCAGCTTGTCCATAGCTGCCAGTACCAGTACTCATAAATGACTATCACTGTTTATACTCTGTAAGTAACGAGAAATGTTTATTTTTGAATCGCTTCTAATACTATTCCATAGAAGACATTTATTCCTCTATTGGAAGACTTTAGCCGTCATAAAACTGTATCATGAAATTTTAAATAAAGTTGAAGTTGAATTTACGTTAAGAGTAGATAAAAAAAGGGAGCTATCCAAAGTTAAAAAGGGAGCTATCCAAAAATTTAATATTAAGCTGGAAGTTATTTTATCACTAATTAAATATTACTAGTATCGCCCAGTTGTCGAAACTCGGATACTTTTTTACAAAGCAAAGCGCCTTCTCGTAAACGGAATAAAATTGCAACACAGCAGCGTCACTTGTCGGCCGATATGTACCGAAATTAAAACAGCATAGTTTTACATAATACCCATATTATATATCATATTTGGTGCTTACACTAACACTACAGAAGTTGAGATATAGCCTTCACTTAAATGAGGGGACTCACAGCATAGCAACACCACTTATTCGTGATATATTCCAACAGCTAATCCAGCACCAATTTAAATATAGGTCTAACTAATTATCAATTGTTTTTAAATTCCGCCCATTGGTTCATGAAATATTACAAAATTTCCCTAACACATCACACACACAGACAAATAGTCATTTTCTAAAAAATAGCGTATGAAGTTTAGAACATCTCAAAATATGTAAATTCATCGTACATCGGAAGTATAAAATATTCACGAATCCAATACTTTCTACTATATCATTTTATATGACAGTTCCCCCTGTCGATTAACATGAACAAAACTTCAATCAATATATTTTCTCATAAAATTCCGTGCAATTTTCACCAACAGATGCTGAGATATAGCAATGAGAAACCGCATAAAATATTAACAATAAAAATTATTTTTGATAATATGTACCCACATATAAATTTCGGTACATTTATATAAGATAGAAGCTGAGATATAGCTTTTCCATAAACGAAAAATATTGCTGAATAGCGCCACCTGTCATCCGATATGCATCCAAAAAGAATTAGCATAATTTTACCTAAGAACAATCTCACACGCCAAGTTTTGTACATTTATATATTATAGAAGCGTATAGTCTTCCTTTATAGTCTGCGAATCGTGTTCAAGAAATCTCGAAACGTGTAAATTCATCGAAAACCGAAAATGCAAAATGTTTCGGAATCTTATACTTTCTTCATATATATGCAGAAGATATAGTAATAAATCTACTTATTTAAAAGTAGTCAATTTCTGTTAGTTGAAATGCATTATGTTTTAGTTAAAAAATGTGTTTTCAAATTAGAGTTGACGTAAATTACGAAATAAAAAAAAGAAAGAAAGAAAAGAAATTATATCATAAATAAATTAGAAAAAAAAAAAATAGAACTGACATAAACCAAATCCTTTTTTAAATTGCGTATATGTTCAATAGTATAAAAGTTCAATCTACCACCCATAATCATTTTTATCCCTCTAGTGGCCGTTACTTCTGACGAAAAATCTGTATGAAAAATCTGTAGTCGAGAGTTTAAGAATGCTACATCTATGCAAATTACTGTGTCCATGGTTTTATTTGAATCATAGATATATAATAGTACAAGATGTAGCGTATGTCTTTTGCAAAACCAACGAGATATATAAATTAGAGTGCTGATTCAATGGATGAAGGATTAGCTTTCCGTGGTTCAAGATGAATCACGTGACATGCTCGAATAGGTTGCTGTGTTTGGCCCTTTATCGCTATTTTGGCATTTAAAATATCAATTCGACAAATTATCATTATTATTTAGTAACATGACAGTCTATGACTGAAATAAATTGTTTTAAAAATTATTTTACACATATTTCACATTTTAATAAATAATAAAATACCTTTTTTTTTATCGTTTCCCAACAGAGTTTAAAAGTGTTTATAAAAGAAAAAATAAACTTTTAAAGAGCTAAATTTAACAACAAATAATAATTTTTCATCTATTTTTAAGCATTTTATCGGTTAAATTTCAACTACACGAAATAAAAAAGAAGTAAAATCAAATTCAAAACAATTTAGAATAAAAGAATATTAAACAGCGTAAGTAAACAAAACATTGGCGGTTATAATTTTCGTCAAGTACAATCTACAAACCGTTGCCATAGAAATTTACTGAAAATATGCTGTTACCAAGGGAACCAACGCATAAATCGAGCATGTCACATGACTCATGTTGGACCATGTCAGGGTTACCATTTATCACTCTACTTTATTTATCTCGTTGTGCAAAACTAAATAAAAAATGTGTCTAATAAATGAGTCTTGCTTTTGCCTCCAAAGCAGTAGCACATGTTTTTTACACTTGATGAAGAAAGGCCACGTTCTTTTGAAACCGGTTGTGCTGTTCTTTAATTTTATGGTGTGTGAAGAAGTTTTAAAGTTTAAAATATGTCTTTTGGTTTCGGTTTCAAACATCTAGGAAGGCCGGGTATAGGGTTGCAACAATGCCGCAATTTGATTGGTTGGCGACTTGTTGGCGAGATTTTTTAATCATGTCGTCTCTCTGATAATCAGTCAGAATGCTAAACCGATAAATGTGCCAAGGATGGATACCCTACTTCAAGGAACTAAGACACAGGCGAAACATTCGCAGGCAATACGCAAGCGAAGTGATGACGTCACTGACCATCTTTGTGGCAAAGTAAAAGATTTCCTACAGCCGGCAACAAAGTTATTCGAGCGCTACCAGTAATTCCTATATAAAAAAGTACACATAATACTGTTTTGTTAAATAAATCCTTGTCGAATCCTGTTCTTAGACTGACTAAGATCATGTTTCGATAAGGATTTATTTAAAAATACAGTATTAAGTGTACTTTTTTTATATAGGAATTTTTGCTCGTGTTCGGAGACTTTTGTTACCTACTGTATGTTTATGTTTACACTGAAAACTTGGTCTATAAGTACAGTCGGCTGCAAAATTATTGAAGCACGCATCCACACTTTTCATATATATGTACACTGACTAAGCGAAAAAAAAAAGCCGCCTTGGGTATTTTCCTTTTCGCCTTCTACAACTGCCAATTTTATCGTTTAAAAAGCAAATTTTCGAACAGATTATATTATATTGTCCTCCACATACACTTTAGCTTTGAGTCCAGGGTTAAAAACAAAATGCAATTGTCAGGAAAATTGTAATTTTAGAAATTATTTCAAAAATGGTAAGAATAAGGCATAGAATAATAATAAGAAGAAGGAGCATGGCAATACTCTTAATGCTTACAAACACCTTCTAGTGAAATGCCAGCGAAAGCTACTTTTGCTACTCAAAACCTTAAAGTAGGGCCATAGAAAAATAATAATATCGCTGTTTGTTGTGGCAACACAACAGCTTATTAGAAACCATAGAATAATAATAGAGGAAGAAGGAGCACGCCAATAGTCTTAATGCTTACAAACCCTTTCTAGTGAAATGCCAGCGAAAGCTACTTTTGCTCCTCTCAATATTGAAGTTTCTTAATAAAGGCTTGTTAATAATCGCTGTTTTTTGTGGCAACACAACAGCTTATGTAGAAACCTTATGCTCCTTCTTCCTTTATTATTATTCTATGATTAGAAACACTTATGCTCCTTCTTCCTTTATTATTATTCTATGGAATAAGGTAGTTAATGATGCCATAAAAATTATTAATTTTTGAAGGAAAATCAAAAAATATTTTAATACATGAGATGGAAAAATAATTAAAAGTTAACGAAATATTGGTAAAAGGGTTTTTAGCAAGATATAAATTTTTTTTAACTGTTTAAACTGGAAATTTGGTTTTAAGCGGTCATGTTGCTCATCCAAGCGAGATGACCGTAAGTTAAAAAGCCCATTAGTAATAAAATCGGTTTGTATTACATATAGAACATAAAAGAGATTCAGAAAAAGTGTTCAGCGGCATAATTTATTTAACCCCTTAATGCGCGCTGTCCTCGCTGCGAGGACGCAAAATTTAAGATCCAGCTGCAAAAATTCATCCCGGAAATTTTTTAGCAAAAATTTTTTAGCAAAACGTTTATAACATATCAGAAAAGGCCGGTTTTTTAAACCTTAAAATTTAAAACTTCTTTTAGTTTTATTTAGGTCATGAATTCCGGTGGCAGTATAATTTAAATGATTCCAATTGTCTTGCGCCGCAAAGGGTTAACTACAGTACAGCAACTATTAAAAAAAGCAGGTTTAAATGACAGAACATTAAAACAAATTCCATTCTTAGTGAGGAGAATTCGGAAAGCTAGACCTCAGATGGCTAAAAAAAAAAAAAAAAAATTATTAGTTTATTATTGGGCTGAACTGATTTTCTTTGATGAGTCAAGTTTAACTTATTTCGAGCTAAAGAAAACAAGCAGATCTGACAACGAAAATATGACCGGGTTAATGAAAATCACACTTTTAAAATAGTGACACATTCTCCTTATATCATGGTACGGAGGTGCATAACTTTTCAAACAGTCAGGCAAATTTTTATGCTCAAGGGATCATTTAACTCGAAATAAAACACTATCTTCATAAAAGTGGTGCCTGACCGATTATTTTGGAGGTATCTTGGATATTTCCGCAAACAGCATTTCAAGGAAAAAATTACCTTACTACTCGGCGTCTGTCGTAAGTTTATTCACTTCAAATTGTCAAAATTTCCTATCCATTCCCATGAGAACCTATAATTCTGTAAGTAATCATATCTTTTTTCACTTTAAGTTAAATCCTACAAAGGATATATTAGAATTTCTTCTTTACCAGACATGGAAATAGTCCTAATCTCGATCCGTTCGAAAATCTTTCGTCTATAAAAAGGCAGAAAAGGGGGAGAGGATTCGAAATTTGCAACCTATAACTCTGCTAGAACTAGACAAAATGATTTGTGATATTTGGCTCATTGAAATTTCAGAGATTTATATTAAAACACTGTATAAACTATGCCATAGCGCATTAAATCAGAAATTCCACATAAAGGTGGAATTAACCCAATACAGAATACATATTTTTAATAAAAAAATTGCTTAGATCTAACAAATAAATAGTTTTATTTCATATATTAAAATATAACTTGTTTATTTCATATAATAAACTATAATAGAATACAAAGTGTATGGTTATTACACTATGTTCAAAAAGAAAATTTTATGCAGATTTTTAAAAAGTACTTCGTACAGTGCAATAAAGTGAATTATTAAATCGAATATGTACATAGGTATCATTTCATACCTTTGGTATTATGCAAACAAGACAGTTTTATTTGTTTCAAACATTAATTTTAAGGATATTACAAATAAAAAAGGTATAAGTCATTTTTTCTGCAGTGCGGCTTTTTTTTTTTTTTTTTTTTTTTTTTTAGGTAGATTCCTTATAGGAGATCTACCTATTGCAATGGTTCTCATGACACGACTTCTGGAAAATTTCGTCATATCTTCACCGATCATGACCTCTAGAACTCAAAATCACCCTCCGCTCAAAAGTTTATATATATATATATATATATATATATATAGGTATATATATATATGTATAACGCTTTTTCCCATGTTAAGTTGTGAACACGATAACTGGAGTAATTTTTATTTAAATTTAAGCAGCTCAGGATATGTTGTCAGGACAGTAAAAATCTCGGTCGAGTTCGTAGATGGGGTATCCACCTCAAAGGGTGTGGAAATGGTGGGGGATGGAAATTTTCATTTGCCCATAATTTCTTTAATATTGAAAATAGGAAAAAAATTCAAGTCAGGCGAATTACCGCCTTACCCTAAAGAACAATTTTTGTATTTAAACTTTTTCGATAGCTTCAATTGCTTAGAAGTTACAAGCTAAAAAGTGATTTTTCGTCAATTGATCTATATAGCCGACATTTTCTATATAGCTTTCATTGCAAAAATTTATAATCTGATGCATATGTCACGTGCAAACGATAATAAAAAAGATCACGGAAAATATAATAAAATTTTAATCATGTTTTTAAACAATATAATAACCTGATTAAAAAAAAAAAAAAAAAATTTAAATTTAACAGAAAATATGACGTCACAATTACAACAATGTACTGAACTATCCGCGATTGTAATGAAATGCTCGCCCTCTGGTGGGCTAAGGTGAATATATCATACCACTGATAGCTTTCACGCTCAAACAACGATAGAACAACAAGAAAGAACAATAAATTAATACACGTGGCTATTATATTTACTAACAACTGCAGTTGAGAAAGCTCCATCTATCGATCATTACAAACGCGGATTGAGAAAAATGAAATAAAATTTTATCCGTGATTTTAAACAAATAAAATAAAAGTTAAATAAATAAATATGTAAATAAAATCAACATATCTTAAGGCTAAGCAGATTTAGACTTAGCTTTATGACATAGATGCTATAATGTAAAAGATAAATGTCATCGTAAAAAAAAAAAAATCTGGAGTGACTCCACTCGACTTTCCGAACATTGAGTAACTAACAGTTTTGTAGATAAAATAAAGAAAGAGGAATTGCTAAACAAACAAAAGAGAGAAAACCATAATAGAGTGTTTTTTTCTCCATATATCACACGAGGTTTTATTTAACGCTACTGAACTTTGAGCCCTTAGATCATAATGATAAAGAATTTTTCGTTTTGTCCCTGTAAAAATCTATAGATGCTAGATTCACCAAAATGCTTATAGTTAGTGCAACAGTGATTTATAATATTCATACAAATTTTCAGCTCAATTGAATAAGGCGTTTAGATGCTATCGCACTTTTAAAAATTTGGTCTCATAGGCCATAATGATAAAGAATTTTTCTTTGTGTCCCTGTAAAAAAACTGTAGTGCTAGATTCACCAAAATCTATACAGTTGGTGCAAATGCGACCTATAACATGTGTACAATTTTTTTGCTCAGATTAATAAGGCGTTTAGACGCTATCACACTTTTAAAAATTTGGCCCCATTGGCCTTAATGATAAAGAATTTTTCTTTGTGTCCCTGTAAAAAAACTATAAGTGCTAGATTCTCCAAAATCTATACAGATTGAGTATCTGTGACCTATAATATGGGTATAAAATTTTTGCTCAATTGAATAAGGCGTTTAGATGCTATCGCACTTTTAAGATTTTGGTCCCATAGGCCATAATGATAAAGAATTTTTCTTTGTGTCCCTGTAAAAAAACTATAAGTGCTAGATTCACCAAAATCTATAGGGTTCGTACTATGGTGACTTACAATATACGTACCAACTTTCAGGTTAATCGAACAAAGCCTTTAGACGCTAGCGTGTTCACAAACATACACACATACACACATACACACACACATACATACATCATCGTAAAAATAGTGAAAACGGACTCAGGGGACCTCAAAACGTATAGAAACATCAAAATCTCGAATTCGGATTTTTGACATGATTACAATACTTTCCTCACTATAGTGTTCGGAAAGTAAAAAAAATCGTGTAAATCGATGCTAAACGAATTAAACTGGCATGATAGAAAAAGTAATAAATTTGAGGACATTTAGGTATTATCCCTTTGACAAATAAACTACGGACGATTTTAATGAATTTTCCGTTGAAGTTTACTTTCATAAAAACTTAAATTTAAACTAAAGTATTTCATTACTCGAATTCCCTTATTTTGATAAATAAAATTATGCCATGTTTTAAAAAATAAAGAACACTTTTTTATTGAAAAGTGAACTAATAAAGACTTTAGAAAACTATTAAATACTTTTAAATCTTTATTAAAAAAAAAAAATTGTTGCCACTCTACATTATATAGATGCGTTATGTTATACTAGGCGAGTCGTATTAATCCTGGACGATAGGACCCATGCCCCACCCCGCCCGGTTCCCGCTGTTCAATGTATTTTTCTAGTCAACTTTGTCCCCTTATTACTTCCGGTGTGAAACTTGTTTTTTTTTTTTTTTTTTTTTTTAACACACTTGACATTGTGAGTTTTTTCGCTTTCCTTCCCATGCTATTTCTATGGGGTTTTAGCCTTTTTCCCCCTCTTTTCCTACATTCTAAAGTAGCCACCGCCACTTTACAATGTAGAAAAAGAGGGGGAAAAAAACTAAAAACTCCATAGGAATAGCATGGTAAGAAAAGCAAAAAAACTCACAATGTCAAGTGTGTTAAAAAAAAAAAAAAAAAAAAATCACACCGGAAATAATAAGGGGACAAAATTGACTAGAAAAACACATTGAACAGCGGGAACCGGGCGGGGTGGGGCATGGGTCCTATCGTCCAGGATTAATACGACTCGCCTAGTATTCGCCACCTCCACTTTACAATGTAGAAAAAGAGGGGGGGGAAAACTAAAAACTCCATAGGAATAGCATGGTAAGAAAAGCAAAAAAACTCACAATGTCAAGTGTGTTAAAAAAAAAAAAAAAAAAAAAAAAAAAAAATTCACACCGGAAATAATAAGGGGACAAAATTGACTAGAAAAACACATTGAACAGCGGGAACCGGGCAGGCTGGGGCATGGGTCCTATCGTCCAGGATTAATACGACTCGCCTAGTATTCGCCACCGCCACTTTACAATGTAGAAAAAGAGGGGGAAAAAAACTAAAAACTCCATAGGAATAGCATGGTAAGAAAAGCAAAAAAACTCACAATGTCAAGTGTGTTAAAAAAAAAAAAAAAAAAAAAAAATTCACACCGGAAATAATAAGGGGACAAAATTGACTAGAAAAACACATTGAACAGCTGTAACCGGGACTAGCACTTCAATGTTAAGCTCGATCCCTACGAAGTGGATCATTCTATTTAATTTGCAGGTAAATCGGTAGACAGAGGGTAGACAGACCTTTGCTTGCGATCGCGCGCGCGAGGTGTGAGTGTTTACGATTTTGATTTGGCTCGTGGTTGTTGCTTATTGCTTAATTCTTTCTTGACAATTTTAAGTTCATCTTGACTCCTGTCAAAGATTTAATTGACGATATAATTTTTTTTTTTTTTTTTTTTTTTTTTCATTTATCGCAAAAAAAGCTCTGGGGCTAGTGTTGTCGGATGATCAAAAGTAAATTTCTCCAAACTGTTCTCAAATTTCTTCAACTTAAGGTGATATATATACATTTTTTTTTTTTTTTTTTCAAAAGAAATTTCAAACTGATTTTTTTTTTTTTTTTTTTTTTTTTTAAGTTTAAAAATATTTACCAAATTTAAGCTCACATATATATTGAGTAAACAATAAATTTAATATAATTATGATTATTTTATTATTATCCTTTTTTTGGAAGTATCTATGTCGCAACATGAAGGTTAAAATCTCAGTTCTTGACATTTCAAATTCTACTATCTAAATCAGATTGACAATATTTTTTATGAAATTGTGGTTATTGGTGTTTTTGAATACGCTTACAAAGATGTACAGTTAAAAATTTTCACTGCACACATCACACACTCAACTGCATTTTTACTTTCTTCTATATGTAATATAGAGAAAGTATTGGATTCGCCAAAATTTTCGACCTCCGTTTTTTGACGGATCTACACGTTTTGGAATATCCTGAACACGAATTGATAGTTTTTAAAAAATGTCTGTCTGTCTGTGGTTTCTTGTTTTCACCGTATCTCACGAACCAATGAATGAAATTCAACCAAACTTGGTATATAGTTGGACCCTGGCGGGGCATTGTGCTAATTAGATTTGGGAATCAATCGCCCAGCAGGTGGCGCTGTGATCGCAAAATTTCATATTTTTCACCGTATCTCACGAACCAATGAATGAAATTGAACCAAACTTGGTATATAGTTGGACCCTGACATGGAATGGTGCTGATTAGATTTGGGAATCAATCGCCCAGCAGATGGCGCTGTGATCGCATTTTATGTAAACTTTTAACATTTCAGTATAGGACAAAATTTCGTATAAATGTACATAATGAGTGTTATTTTAAACTTGTGATTGTAAAATTAATATGAATTATTGATAACAGTAGTAGTTAACTAGGAAAAAAATTATGTGCATGTGGAGGCACCGGTTCCCCCCCCCCCCTTCCCGGGGAAGTAAATTTTCAAGATGGGTATCTTTCGAAAGGTCTCGTTGATAATAGTAATAGTTAACTAGGAAAAATATTTTGTGCATGTGGGGGCATCGGTTCCCCCCCAACTGGGGGGGGGGGAGTTTCAAGATGGGTATCTTTCGAAAGGTCTCGTCAATACCTTTAAAACGAATGGTTGAACCATAAATCTGTGATAATTTGAAACAAAGTTATCGATTTTTTTTACTTTTAACAAAAAAAAAAAACGTATATATACATATTTTTTAAACGAAATTTAACCAAACTTGGTATTTAGTTGGTCCCCGACATACACTGGTGCTGATTACATTTGGTGATCAATCGCTCAACAGGTGGCGCTGTGATCTCATGTTTTCTAAATTTTTAACATGGCAGTATAGGACAAAATTTCGTATATATGTACATAATGAGAGTTATTTTTGACTTGTGATTGTAAAATTAATATAATTTATTGATAATAGTAACAGTTAACTAGGAAAAAGTTTCTGTGCATGTGGGGGGAACGCTTCCTCCCCTGGGAGGGAAGTATCCCCCCCGGGGGGGGGGGGTAAATTTTGAAGATGGGTACCTTTCGAAAGATCTCGTCAATACCTTTAAAATGAATGATTGAACTATAAATCTGTGATAATTTAAAACAAAGTTATCGATTTTGTTTACTTTTAACAAAAAAAAAAAAAAAAAAAAACCTTAGAAGAAAATTTGTATTTTTTTTTTTTTTTTTTTTTTATTGATACTGTTGAATATGTATTACTTTTAACAAAAAAAAAAAACCTTAGGGAAAAAAAAAAAAAAAACGTAATTTTTTTTAAAAATATTGTTACTGATTAAATATGTATAGGAAAATATAGAAGAATGTCTTGTGGTGGCCACAACATACTAGTTTTTTTAATATTGTTACTGGTTGAATATGTATAGGAAAATATAGAAGAAAGTCTTGTGGTGGCCACAACATACTACTTTTCTTTAATTGTGACTGGGGAGTAAACATTTTTTGTTTTCCTGAATTTCTTTGTACAAGAAAATCAACTTGCACTGCAAAATATAGGAAATAAATATAGTTCAAATTTTTTCAAAACATGCTTTAAATCATCTATATACTTATAGTTGCAACTTTTGAAAAAGAAAAGGATTGAAAAGTGTGAATTGATTAAATAAAAATAACAGGAAAATACAGTTCTCACTCGGCTTTTTTTTTTTTTTTTTTTTAATGCCCTGTCTGTCAAAAGAAAGGAACAATTTGTACTTGTTTATGTTGATATAGAATGTTTTACATCCATTGCATGTATTGTAGCTAATGTTAATTAATAATAATAAAAAAAAAAAAAAAAAAAAAAAAACTTGCACTATATTTTTAATCATACAGTGCATTGTTTTCAATCAATGTCCAATTCAATGCGCAATTGATTTCAATCATATGATGAAAATAATATTTTAAGTGCAATTATATTAAAGTAATAATGCAGTAAACTGATTTTATTCCAGTAAATAATCTTAAAGCATTACATTAAAACTTGTTTTGAGGTACACCACCTTTTCACTAATTAAAACTAAGTTTTACATTACCCTCCTTTTCTTGCATTAAGTATAATTTAATGTAAGGTTTATTCACTTTTTTTTTTTTTTTTTTTTTTTTAACATGAATGTAAATAGAAACAAAATAAAGTCATTTTCGTTTATTAATATAATATTAATTATCTTATACTTGCTATTTAGTAATATTTGGAAAAGCTTTCATAAATATTACTGTTAAAATTTACCAAGTACATGAGGATTTTGTCAATTTTTACCTGAATTGCCTGAATTCAGATTCTCATAGATATATAAGGGGAGGGGGAGAAAAAGAAGAAACTATTTTCGTGCGTATGTTAAGAGGAAAAAAAAAAAAAAAAACTGAGTCCGAAATTGAAATTTATCGTAATTCTATTGAACCTAACCTGAATCTCTTCTCCGACCGTCTTATTAG
Source organism: Salticus scenicus (assembly GCA_963930645.1). Lineage (NCBI taxonomy): Eukaryota > Metazoa > Arthropoda > Arachnida > Araneae > Salticidae > Salticus > Salticus scenicus. Next base: position 131,932,713 of record OZ005648.1, read on the forward strand.
CTCAGTGCATTTGCATTTATCTCCAAAAATAAGTAATAATAATTAAAAAAAACGAAGTCCGAAATCGCAATCTATCGTATCTCCCCTTCTGCTTCCTATCCCTCCGTTTACGGTCTGTCTTACCTGCAAATTAAATAGAATGATCCACTTCGCAGGGATCGAGCTTAACATTGAAGCGCTAGTGTAACCGGGCGGGCTGGGGCATGGGTCCTATCGTCCAGGATTAATACGACTCGCCTAGTATTCGCCACCGCCACTTTACAATGTAGAAAAAGAGTAGAAAAAAAACTAAAAACTCCATAGGAATAGCATGGGAAGGAAAGCGAAAAAACTCACAATGTCAAGTGTGTTAAAAAAAAAAAAAAAAAAAAAAAAAAAAAAAATTCACACCGGAAATAATAAGGGGACAAAATTGACTAGAAAAACACATTGAACAGCGGGAACCGGGGGGGCTGGGGCATGGGTCCTATCGTCCAGGATTAATACGACTCGCCTAGTATTCGCCACCGCCACTTTACAATGTAGAAAAAGAGGGGAAAAAAGGCTAAAAACCCCATAGAAATAGCATGGGAAGGAAAGCGAAAAAACTCACAATGTCAAGTGTGTTAAAAAAAAAAAAAAAAAGTTTCACACCGGAAATAATAAGGGGACAAAGTTGACTAGAAAAATGCATTGAACAGCGGTAACCGGGCGGGCTGGGGCATGGGTCCTATCGTCCAGGATTAATACAACTCGCCTAGTATTGGTCACACACGATAGTTTTGTATAAGTATAGATTTTTTGTTTGCCCCTGGAACCTGCCCCTGATGAGAAAAGTGCCTGGAAATACTTGTATCTAGTATTGTCATTGATTATGAAGTCGTGTGCAAAATTTCAGGTTCAGAAGTTACCGAAAATTGAATTGCAAAATTCCGTTACATACATTAATAGTTGCATCATATCAAGTTAATAAAAGTGTGTTAATTAAAAACCATGTTAAACGCTTTAATTAATCATTTAAAAATATAAAATAAAAATAATACGTCAATCTTAATACAAATATCGTTTGTGGTGAATAGTTTAGAATATCGGTTTTGGCAAGAATTTAAAACTTACGATTGAGAGTAATACGTTACAGCTTCCTTTGACTTTTTATCTCGTCGATACAAGATATTGGTCTGTGAAGAAATATGTGGTTTTCGCGTGGAATGAAAATATAATGACGCCAAAGCTGCCTTTCTCCATCGCCAAGCTCGTCAAATTTTGTCGTCTGGCATCGAATTTTGTCGCCAAGTCAAAACTTTCGTCGTTAACTCTCAAATTTTGCCGCCAAATCACAAATTTCATTGATAAGTCGCAAGTTTTGCCACCAAAATCTCGCCAAATCATACAATTTACTAAATTCACAACAATTAACATTGAAATTCAGCGATGCCAAATGGTCCAACGTTAACTAATGTTAATGTTAATGTTCCAGCTTATGTGAACCAAAACAGTTTTACTTTACAATTTTTACTCATCTGAAAATAAGAATCATAAAAACACAATACAAAATTTTCAATAATTAAATAAAAATTAAAGTTTCAGTAATATTTAAATACAAGTTATTTCGCAACAAAGACAACGTGTCAGTGGCGTATGCCGCAGAGTAAATGGCTGCCACGCAGAGGGCCCGGGTTCAATGCTACCGACGGGATTTTTTTCCCTTTTATTTGTTTAATCAAAACATTTTATTTTACTGTTACTTTCTCTTATAATTCAATTCAAAATTTTAAAATTTAAATTATTTAAGTAATTTTTTTATATATATAATTAAAACAAGCTAAAATTTATTTATTTATTTTCTTTTTAAGTTATAGAAAATAATAAATATTGCATACATAAAATTGTAACTATATAACCTATATCTATATCTATATCATTATATAAAGCGCAAAAAATTGTTTGTTTGTGGAGGGTAATCTCTGAAACTACTGAACCGATTTAAAAACTTCTTTCACTGACCGAAAGCTACAGTATGCCATATTGTTATAGGCTATATTTAATTTTGATAAAATAAATTTTAGTTTAAAATCTGAGCATTTTAATTAAAATCCCCATAGAAGCCGTAATAGAAATGGAAATAATGAAATATTAAAAAAATTAGCTGCTGCCAACATAAAAGAAACATTTACATATTCATTTCGTTTTTAAAATATCTTGACGTGAAAAGAAAAGAAATATATTTGCACGTGGATTAAATTGAAGTTCATATAAAGCTTTGCAAAATGTTAAACTTACACGTTAAATCTGACATCATTATAAATTTAAAGTATTTATTTTTCTAATAATATAATTTGATATGATATGATATAATGTAATGATCTAAGCGTTACTTCTAAACTTTTATTAAATTATTTATTTTATAATTGTTGCCCAAAAAATTTACGGGTTAATTCATTTTTCGACATATAATAAAATATATTTTCTCGCGAATAATAATATATAAAAAGTGAATTAAAAAAATATCGTCTGCATTTCATTATGCTTTTGTTAAAAGAATAATTGAGAAGTTTAAATTTATTTGACGACTATTTTTAGCAACTAACAGTTATGACAAGTAGCTCAATATACATGGCGCATACAACCATTACTGCAATGCAAATAGCATTTAATTATTCGAGTTGCATTATGTTGATTAGAAACCTATTTAATCTATCTATGCTCTATACTAATATATAAAGAGGAAAGGTTTATATGTATATGTAGAGAACGATCGCTAGAACTAAAAAAGCCGATTTCTATTTCTTTCTTTATTTATACTAATCAAAAGTTACACTGTCTCTAAGTGCTAGAGGCTATAATAAATTTTGGTAAAATATATTTTTAATTCAAATTTTCAATATTTTAATTGAAAACAAAGCATAGATTTGATATCGGTCGTCCTTGGCGATTTTTGCATTTCGAGATCGAAAACGTAATACGAAAATCTGTATATTTTCGTATTAAATACGAGATCTATGTTTTTACTTCAATTACCGTACTACCGTAGGTAGTGGAAGTATTGTATTTGGTCCAAAAATTTGACATAGAGTTTCACCTGATTTATATGTTTTAAGGCCTCCTGAGTCCAAAAAAGTAGTTTTTGGCAATTGGTCAGTGTGTGTGTGTGTGTACGAATGTGTGAAATTTTCCGGGTGTCATATCTCCAAAATTAATAAAGATAGAACTACAAATCTTCACAATTGATTCAGGTCTGATGTACAGATGAATTTTCCAAATTTTGGTGAAAATTGAAAAACCGGAACTGGGTCATCGAAAACCGGAACTGGGTCATCGAAAACCGGAAATGGGACCGTAAGCCCGTACCTCATAAACAGCCCTAACGATTTTCTTCAAAGTTGCTATATAAACAATCTATTAGATGTCCTTTCGAATGATATAATTGGTTAGTTCAGGAAAATTGATAGGCGTCCTCTATAAACGGCTCAATTTCAGATCTCATAAGTGCCTTCCTTTAAAAACGGCAGTACGAATTTTTTTCAAACTCGCCATGTTAACTTCCTACTAAATATCCTTTTGTATGTAATTATTGTTTTCCGGTCAATAATTGAGTATGCCAAGTTTTGGTAAAAGTTGGTATCTCAAAAACGGCTCTAACGATTTTCTTGAAAATTGTTTCATTAATTCAATTTAGATAACCTTTCTCAAGTATTACGTGCATATTACAGTTATACTAACGGTCATCCTGATTAGGAAGTTCAGTTTTAGGTCTCGGTAATTCGTGTTTAAAAAAAATAACTATCTATTTTTCCCCTTATTTTTTAACTCACTATGTAAACTTTGTTGTAGCTGTCTTTACACGTGTATCAAGTTTCTCTTACTGGAAAATCTAAAAAAAAAAAAAAATGCATGTACTTAATATCTCCAAGAAATGTATATAATACGTTTAATAGTGGGTAATGGAAGTCGTGTGGTTGTTTCACACCAGATTTTGTAATAGTATATATTATACGGATATTGTTTCATATTATTGATTTTTCCCTTAATATACATTATTAAAAGCCATCAGTTATGGAAAAAATTAAATATATTTGCGAGGTAACTTGGCAATCATTTTTTTTTTTTTTTTTTTTTTCCCGCCAAGGATGATTGATATAAAATCTTTTCCGAAAGCAAGTAGCGCAATATACAGCCGCTATGGAATTGCAAATGACATTTGATTATGCAAGTTTCATTATGTTGATTGGAAACACGGTTCATTTAAAATAAATTAAATGTGCATTCGCGTTAGAAATCTACTTTTGTATAGGGCTTCTTTGGCGATATTTAAAATTTGGCACCGCAATAGCTAGGACGTTTCATTCGAAGGACTTTACGTATTTGCGATAACCTTTTTAATTCACCGCCAAAATCGCAAAAAATATTAACGATCACTAATGGAGAACCATTAATAAAACAATAACCAGATTACTTTGCGGATGTTAAATTTAAGAAAATTAAAAACACATAAGCTCTGTGTTTAATAGAAATTAATATTATAAGAACAAATAAATAATAATTAAAGCAATTATGACGTCAAATTTATCAAACACATATTCATGTTATAGGTTTATTTTTCAATATTTTTTATTCATGAGTAAAGACATGCTTCTTTTTATGAAATAAATAAATAAATAACATAAGGTAAAAATTACCAACATTTAACAACTGATTGAAAAAAATAATTGTAAAATTATATTTTGACTTTTCAGTTGATAATATTGCCTGACTATAACATATAAACTGATATTTTTTTTTTTTTTTTGCATATCAATTCATCGTTAACTAAAATTTGTTCATCCGTGCGAAGTAGGACGGGTCAGCTAGTATTTTATAAATCACAAAAATTCCATAATTATTGTTCATTAACTTTTTAAATTTTCAGGTTTAATTATTCAAAAGATTAAATTTTACGATCGTTCAACTGCAGCTTTAACAGGCCTCTCCACTTATCGTTCCCAGAAGCCACAGACAATGTTATTATATGGAGAATTTCGATCCATTATAACATATTAACTAATATATATTTTTTAATTCCGTTTTCACTTTCAGAAACTTCACAACTGTAAAACAATTTATCGCTTTCTAAAAATTATTTTTTTTTTAATTTTTAATATTTTATTTTGAGATTGTAAAATGCGAATTTTCCCAATGTGACATTTTTCATTTTTGAGCTTAAAAATGAAATCTTAAAAATAAAAAAAAATCAATTTTTAGAAAGCGATAAATCTTATATATATTATAAATGTGAATGTCCGTTTATTTGACTGAGTTTCACGCTAAAACTGCTCGATGGATTTCGATAAAATTTGTTATGGAGATAGCTTATACCCTAACTTAAAAAGTTGACTGCCTTTTATTCTGAAAAAATACTTTTTTTGTTATTTTTATGCATAAAATAGCAATTTTGTAAGCTAATAATAGCAAAAAATTAGCCATTTAAATTTTAACTATAATTTAATTGTTGCCAAAATTAAATTTAATTATCCATAATTTAATTGTTGTCGAGTTTTTTTTTTTTTTTTTTCCAACAGGAAAATAAATACATTTATCTAAACGTGAACAATAAAAAATAAAATAAATAAATAAATTATGCATCTCACAAAAACTGATGTCATTTAAAATTTCTTTTACAAAGTGCTAATACAGTTTACGATGCTAATGTGTGTTGTACTAAAATCAGTCTTATTTATAGATCCTCCTGGGTGATTTTTTAAATTGTTGCGTTGAAGTACACCGAACTTTTTTCGCCAAGAGGTTTAATTTAGTAACAGCAATTTTAATCTAGGTAGTTCAAGAAAAATATAAAAGAGGTTTAATTTAGCAACAGCTAATTTAACATACAAATAAATGAGCTGCTGTGTGTGACTGCACTTGCACGCTGTCGGACAGAAATATTTGATTAATTCAAATTAATATTTAAATAACTAAATAAAGATATGTTTAATAGAAAGCATAGTCTTGGAGACAAACTTGGCGAGTGGGCGACCAAATTTGGTGAAAAATGATAGTTTAGGGTTCCCGATGTTTCGAAGCTCTCCGACACACGGGAACGTAGACCTTGAGCTTACCAAGGGATTCTCGATGGAGTCATCTCCAAGCCCCATCGCCAAAAGTTATAAGTAGGTGTGAGTTGATTTTTGCGAAAGAGTATGTAGCACTGCGATCCAGAGTTATTCAGAGACCTATTCTGAGTCATTGCACTTTAGGGATTGAGCTCTAAGCAACTGGACATTTTTCGTGAGTGAGTGAAAATTTTTGCTCTGGTGTAGTTGATGTTATTTGCTTTACTCCTGTGGAACAAGTGACTATTTTTTAGGCTGTCCCAGAACATTCATCGAAAAATGACTTATACTGTACGAGTAACAGCTTCAACTGTTTCCAGAATATTCGAAGAATTAACACCAGCTATTGGACTGTTTTCGAAAATATTTGTTTTAATAATAGTTTTTTTGTACAGATTCGAGAAGTTCAAAAAATGTTTGATATTGCCAAGGAGGTCCCATACTAAAGCTGTGACGAAAATAGTCGCCAATCGAAATATATTCAGTTACAGAGAAATCATTTAAATATAGTGTCCAGCGAAGCGGGCAAAGCCTGCTAGTTGTTTAATAGTTGTGAATTTTCGGAAAGTAAAAACGGAATTTAAAAATATGTATTAGTTAATGAATTATAATGGGGCAAATTTTCAAATAGAATAACATTGGCTTCGGCTTTCGGAGACGATAGGTAGAGAGTCCCTATTAGAAAACTATATATGAAGGCTATGAATACGTTGTTTTTCCTCAGTAAGTTATATAATATATTTCAATGATAAATAATTCTTTATTTAATAGTCAAATAATTCAAAGAAGTTTGACTCACCTGGGTCATTACAGGCAATCCAGCCCTTGAGATTGATTGATGTTGAATCTCGTAATTTTCATTATCAGTGAAAATAGAATTATTATACTTTAGGAATTCGATGAATTATATATATATTAGTTTTAGGCGAACTTCTATTTTAGAATAGAACTACTTGTTTTTTCTGTAACAAAATGTAAATTAATATATATAATCTTACACAATATGTATAGGTTATTTTGTTTTTAAATCAGAATGTCTAGACTAAAAATTCTTTTTAAAACTTTTTATCTTAGACACAAAATACGATTAAGTAGAATTAAAAATGGAACGTCTGTCCCATACAAGAAATGTTACATGATTAAAAAAAAAGCATTACAGTAGTCGTAGAGAGACGCGAGATATCGTCACGTGATGAGGCAGGTGCATTAAACAATCAGTTGGCGGGAAGCAAAAAGTCTGGAACACGAAAACAAAAGTTAATAAAATTGTTCTGAGATTAGATATCACAACACCCCCTCTTAAGCTCAGAAATTTTCAATTGTTCATAAGACAATGTCTATGTCTATTAAACGCAGTTTTAGGTAGAGCCTTTGTGAGGGTGTCGGCATTCATTTCATTTGTAGGTTTGTATTGAAGCTTCATTTGGCCTTCCTGTATCAGATTTCGCAGAAGATGAAATCTCAGCTGTAAATGTTTTGTTTTGGAGTGGAACTTATCATTTTCAGCAATCTTGATGGTAGATTGGTTGTCCTGGTACAACATTATAGGACATTGTTGCGGCAAATTTAAATCATCAAGTAGCTTATTGAGCCACTGTATTTCAAGTGCAGCACTCGCAGCTGCGACGTACTCAGCCTCTGCTGAAGGACTGTTTCTTCGAAGTCCAAAAAATTGGATTTTTACCCAATATAAATAAATTTCCTGAGATAGATTTTCGATCATTTGGATCGTTGGCCCAATCAGAATCCGAATATGCTCTAAGAACAGGTTCACCAGAGTTGCAAAGTTTTAATTTAATATCTTTGGTATTTTTCAAATATCTAATTACCCTTTTAACTGCCTCCCAGTCTTTCGCTCTAGGATTTTCGTTTCTACGGCTTAAATTGCCAACGGCAACACTTATATCAGGTCGCGATACTGTAGAAATGTAAAGTAACACGCCTATAGCCTGTCTCTACATTGTGTTGCTTGGTAAGAGATTGTCATTATCAGTTAATTTTATATACCCTGGTTCCATCGGTGTGTCAGAGGGCCGTGCGTTATCTAGCCCAAATTTTGTTACAATGTCTTGTATTTTATTACTTTGATCAAGCGTAATTACCCCTTTACAAGGTCTTTCTATATTTATGCCGAGGTAATATTTGGCTTCCCCAAGGTCGGTTAATGGATATTCTTCCCTAAGTTGATTAATTAGTATGTCAATATTGTGATTTTTACCAGCTATGAGTAAGTCATCTACGTAGACAAGAATGTAAGTTTCTATGTTATCTTTATTACGGGTATATAAACATTTGTCATGCTGAGTTTGTTTAAATCCTAATTTACACAATGATTCATTTATTTTCAAATTCCACGCTCTAGCGGCTTGTTTCAAGCCATATATCGCTTTCTTTAACTTACATATTTTATTTTCTTCGCCTTGGACAACGTAACCCTCGGGTTGATGCATGTATACATCTTCTTGCAAATTTTCATGTAGGAAAGCAGTTTTGATATCTACATGCCTTAGATTCAAATTTTTATATAGTGACATGGCCAAGAAACTTCTTAAAGTGGTATGCGATGCAACTGGTGCAAAAGTTTCGTCATAGTCCACCCCGTATTTTTGAGAAAAACCCTTGGCGACTAGCCTGGCTTTATATTTCTCGACTTGTCTTTGGCTATTGTATTTGGCCTTGAACGCCCACTTACACCCTACTACTTTGGTCCCTGGTTGAGCGTCAACAAGTTCCCAAGTATTGTTTTGTCTGAGTGAATTCATTTCGTCGAGTGTGGCGTTCAGCCAATTTTCTTTTTCAGCTGGCTTTTGAATTTTTAGTATATCATCAAAACACTTAGGCTCATCAATTCTTTTGTCATTTACTGCAAATGCAAATCTGTCGGGCGAAACACCTTTATTTAATCGTTGTGATCTTCGCGGCAGAGTTTGCGTGTCATCCGGACTATCGTTATCGCCCGCTATATCTATATCAGTATCTAATATTGGTAATTTGGACACCGGAATTTCATCATTTGAATTTTCATTCTTGATTTGTGATGTTTCATTATTGTGGGATTCTCTATTCTCATCTTCCAAGAATTTTACTGTTCTGCTAATTATTACATTTTTATTATTTGTGCAAATTCTGTAGCCTTTGCTACGATTATCATATCCCACAAAAATTCCTTCTTGAGCGGTGCTATTCAGTTTTCCCCTATGTATCTTATGTACATATGCGTATGCGCGACATCCGAATGTTTTTATATTTGATAAATCGGGTTTACGGCCGGTCCATTTTTCGTAAGGAGTTGAGTCGCATGAGGAGGTTGGGAGCCTATTTTGTATGTAATTTGCAGTATTTACGGATTCCCCCCAAAAGGAATTCGGTAAATTACTGTCTTTAAGCAGACAGCATGCCATTTCGGTCAGCGTACGATTTTTACGTTCTGCCACGCCGTTCTGAGCACTAGAGTAAGGAACGGTAAACTGGTGCTCAATTCCTTTATTCAACAATTCGTTTACTTCCATACTAGTGTATTCACCCCCGTTATCCGAGCGAATTGCTTGCACTTTTCGGCCAAATTTGTTTGCGGTCACATATTCCTTTAACTTAGAAAATACCTCAAACTTATTTCTTAGCAAATATATAATAGTATAACGACTAAAATCATCGACAAATGTAAGAAAGTAATATTTTCCACCTACAGTAGTGGTTTTCATAGGGCCACATAAGTCTGTGTGGACCAGTTCGAGTGGTACGGAGGCTCTAAATTGTGCAACTTTGGGGTAAGGTGAATCAGTTAATTTTGACATTATGCATGTTTTACATTCAGTATTACTAGAGGACCCGTACTGCTCCGCAGCATTAGGGTAGACTATGTATGAGAGGGTGTAATTATTACATAAAATCATTTTACAATACTTCCTTCCAAATTGAATTTTCTCTCGATGTTTCTCTACATTTTGCGGGACACCCTCAATGGTAGGTAAATCAAAAGATGAAAGAGAAAAACCATGTAATTTTAGCGTACTGGAAATGTCCTGCAAAGCTAATTGGTAAGATATTTCAGCTATGTGAGATCTAAGGAAATCTTCAGACATAGCATCTTTGAAAATGTTCCATAAATTCAAAGCATTTGAAGGTGATTGAAATATACATATATAGGAGAATAACTGTCGAAGCTGATAGGGCATCTGAAAGGAAGAGGCCTCTTCAAGAGCGCGCTGCCATTCAATATCATCCAATACTAAACCTCGTGCTGTAGCGGCTGCTTTAAAAGTAGGGTATGTCACATTTTCATAAGTCCTCAAACCTTCAAAATAGGTGGCTCCTACCACATGGAACAACAGTAGACGTAAATGATAGCGCTCAGAATCAGAAGGTGGAACGTTATACATTCGGCCTATAGTTTTAGAATAAATTTTACGTTTGTGCCATTCATTTTTAATCCATACATAGTGAACTGGGGTTTCTGGGTAAATGTAAGGACTTCTTGTTATAGGATTGCTGTTCATCTTAAACCACGCAACTAACTGTGTTGTACGTAACTCTGCTTGGATTAATGCTTCCTCAGGCGCATCATTTTTGAAATATACATTCTGAGAATTGGGCAAATGACCTGGCAACCGAACCACAGTGTGCGATTGATCATGCATGGGATACGCGAACGTTCTCCAAGCAGCTTCACTTGGCCCAACATATCTAGCGTTCAGAAATACATTAATTTCATCATGATCAAGGGTATCATCTTCAGCGGCGGCAGCTACCTCTATATTGCAGCAATCGTGGCCTTTATATACATACTTATGAATGTACTTGATAGAACGTACACTCGAACAGATTTCAACATTGATATGAGCGCGGAAATAGAGCAAGAGAAATGGATTGTATGGAACAATGAATTGATTAGTTATATCGACATACTCTCCATTAACGCGTTTCGTTATTGTACTCCCATTGTCTCGTCGTCTGTAGAGTGGATACCCATTCACATTTTCTTTTGTTTCCTCTGTAAAAGCTTTAGGGAAATTCTTTTTACATTCTCCATCTTTCATACACACACAGGCCGGATTGAGATGACCACACGGTCCGTGTACCATATGGGTCTTTACCAGGTCATACAGTTCTTTTTGTGAAGGATCGGGAATTTCAGCAGATACAACTTTGTCAATATCTTCCGGATTTCTGAACTTAGAATAATCTTCTAATGTTAAAAGCAAATGAATATGTGGCAGCCCACGTTTTTGAAATTCGACGGTGTACAAAAAAGCTCTGACTGCTCCAAATATCTCCATTTTATAAATCATTCGCATTAACTCTTGCACTTTAGCATGGAAAACTCGTACCACAATGTCTGGCCTGTTATTAGGTAAGAGAATAGTAAGAGAATATAACACTATCAGTAGTTTTCTTTACTAATAGAAGATGTCATAGCAGTAGGATAAGCTTCCTTGAATACAATGAAGAGATAAGAGAATTCCATTCAGTACGCATCCCCAGTGGTTTAGTTCTTTTGCTTGCACAATCACTGAAAATATGAAACAACTGAAATAATCTGTTCGATTGGTGACAAACTTATCTCCACTTATAAAGGATTTAGAAATAACAATTAGCAGCAACATTTCTGTCTTAGATAAACACGTGTCTTTAGTGAAAATGCGAATTGTTAACTTAAAAGAAAACATTTTTTTTTCTTTTTTCTTAAAAAAAAAAAAACTAAGGGGCTCTGCCCCCTGCTCGCTCCGCTCACCAACCCTCCAGGAAGGCTCCCCCCCCGCCTCCGACATGCTTCGCTCATTAACTCTTGCTGGATTCTACCCGACTATTCGCAAATTTGCCTTTCATTGAATTGGAATATTAATAATACATAACACAAGAGAAAAGTTGAAAAATATTATAGAAATCCACCATATTTGGTATCACATTGAAATTCACAATATTTAATATGCCGTTTATAATATGTGAAAAATCTGTTTTAACGTTCGACAATTTAATAACAATTTGCCATTATTTTGAGAGAAAACATATGTTATACAGCTAGAAACACAAAATAAACAACGATAGCACTAACTGTTTAGAACAGAGAGAATTTCTTAACATCTAAACGATGTAGCGTTACAGCTTTAGTATACGATCCACTTGTTAAATTTTTGTCACTGTTTGACGATGAATTTTTCGGGCATTATTGCTTGATTAAAGAAATTATGAACTTATTTTTTCTCATGCCTATATTTTTTACTATTGAATTTTTTTTAGTTAATTTAGGACAATATGTAACACTCTGGATTTATTTCCAATGAGCAGCAAGGTTTAAAATGGTGCTTACAACAGCAAAGATGCAACTTTTTAAAGTGCATTTTTTCTAGAATATGATTTAGTCAGATCCATTGAAAATAAATACCTTATGTGATTATTGCAATTATTGTAAACATTTCATTAGTAGTAGTACGACAGGACAATTTCTTTCAGATAGCGATTTTGTATTGTCGCCATCAATTTGCCAAGATGCCCGTCAATATCTGATTTTACCATTTCTTAAATTATATTAAATACTAAATGAAATCGGGGTGAAAAAAAAAAAAAAAATCGCATTTTTCGAAACCAACTGATAAGTGAAAAATTCATCCTTGATTACATTGTAAAAACGAATTGCCGGTTTGAAGTATCCGAGATAGATCATCAACACTCATAAATTGGATGGCTTTTGAATATTTGTTGGCAATATTTTCTGAATAAATATTCATGATGGCTCCTGGATAATTGTTGGCGATAGCTTCTGAATTATTGTTATTGTTGGCGATATCTACTGGTATATATTGATCATGACATCTTAATAGTTGTTGGCGATATCTCCTGAACTTTTGTTAATGATGGCTTCTGAATATTTGTTGGCTACAGCTTCTGGATATGCACTGATTACACCTTGATTTTTTTACATATATGTTATGTAATATTGAATTTAGAAAATAAAAAATGCGTGTGAAGAATGAAATATAATGATATTGGATAATTTAATTTAATTTAATTTATAGAGACATCAATGGTACAGGAAAAACTTCTTTAACCATTTTCTTTCTAATAATACAGATAACATTTTACCTAGAGATATTTTGTACATTTAGACCGACTAAAAATGTTCTTTTTTTCCCCTCTTGAATTAAGTTAAAAAATATTTAAAATAAAATTTAAAAAAAAAAAAAATGCTAAAGCAATAGTACAGTTTAACCTCTTGGCGAAATTTTAAATTTGGCACCAAAGTAGATTAGACTTTTCTTGCAAAAATCTTGACATGCATAACTGAGATAGATAATTTAAATCATCGTCAAAATAAATGAAAAATTTAAAATCCCCCAGTGAGGTCCTGTATTAGGTGTAACTAAAATATTTTGAAACAACTATAGCATCTCCCCACAGCGGAATTTGGCGATTATGGTTAAATCTTAAATCTAAAAATCATAAATGATAAAATCATAAGCTAAATTACAAATCGTAAATCATAAAATCATAAATCCAAAATAAACAGCATGCAGGCTGCCATATTATATTTCAAACAGCCCAGAACGACATCGTTATCGTTCAAATCGGCGCCAAAGAAAAATCGCCAAATTCAGCTGTGGGAAGATATTATAGTTGTACCAGGAAATATATCATGCAAATGTCTAATTCTGTAGTGTTAAAAAATTATCAATGCTGAATAAGAAGATTTTTTGTTTATAATTGAGTTTGAATTTAAATGTAAATACTTTTGTATACCAAAATCTATCCAAAGTATTTTGAAAAACGTTTTCAAATAAAAATAATAAATACACTTTAATGGTAAAGATTAATGCAGTTAGTTATACATACACGACATTATTTCGTTATTCACAAAAAAAAAAAAAAAAAAAGAACAAATAAATAAGATAAACACAAATATTGCCAGTAATAACATTAATTTTCTAAAAGTAGAAAAAAAAAAAAAAGAGTGTTTGCGGAATTTATTTTATTTTTTTACACCAGTGATAACATTTTTATTTCTCTGTGGAGAATGACGTCATTGTGGAAAATGATGTAAAAATTCTTGAAAAAATTGAATGTAAAGTTCATTCTGCACGCATAACTTTCCTCAAACTCAACAAAATTAAGCAGTTAATAGCTCAAAAGAAAGAGCTTGATCCACTGAGTGTTCTTAGACTTGTGTCAACAGCCTACATTAATTAGAACTCTAGTTATGAAGGTTTGAGTGAAGGAAAATCTTGAAAAAATTGAATGTAAAGTTCATTCTGCACGCATAACTTTCCTCAAACTCAACAAATTTAAGCAGTTAATAGCTCAAAAGAAAGAGCTTGATCCACTGAGTGTTCTTAGACTTGTGTCAACAGCCTACATTAATTAGAACTCTAGTTATGAAGGTTTGAGTGAAGGAAAATCTTGAAAAAATTGAATGTAAAGTTGATGGTGCACGCATAACTTTCCTCAGACTCAACGAATTTAAGCAGTTAATAGCTCAAAAGAAAGAGCTTGATCCACTGAGTGTTCTGAGAGTGAAACGATCAAGATCCATTCATTAGAAGAGGAGCTATGAGAATTCGAATTGTTTGAGTGAATGTGCCCCATAGGAAATGCACAGGGAAGAATCGCGTTTGAGTATAACTTGAGTAAGGTGGGAGTTGAGTAAATTTCAATGATTGATGACATATCTGTGTCTAAATACCTTTCATTAAAAAAAAAATGAAGGAAATCGCCCGGATAGAACGGCCAGACGGACTGCCTTTAGTTTTCATAAATTCTTTTAATATATAAGACTACAGGACCCGTACTGCTCCGCAGCATTAGGGTAGACTATGTATGAGAGGGTGTAATTATTACATAAAATCATTTTACAATACTTCCTTCCAAATTGAATTTTCTCTCGATGTTTCTCTACATTTTGCGGGACACCCTCAATGGTAGGTAAATCAAAAGATGAAAGAGAAAAACCATGTAATTTTAGCGTACTGGAAATGTCCTGCAAAGCTAATTGGTAAGATATTTCAGCTATGTGAGATCTAAGGAAATCTTCAGACATAGCATCTTTGAAAATGTTCCATAAATTCAAAGCATTTGAAGGTGATTGAAATATACATATATAGGAGAATAACTGTCGAAGCTGATAGGGCATCTGAAAGGAAGAGGCCTCTTCAAGAGCGCGCTGCCATTCAATATCATCCAATACTAAACCTCGTGCTGTAGCGGCTGCTTTAAAAGTAGGGTATGTCACATTTTCATAAGTCCTCAAACCTTCAAAATAGGTGGCTCCTACCACATGGAACAACAGTAGACGTAAATGATAGCGCTCAGAATCAGAAGGTGGAACGTTATACATTCGGCCTATAGTTTTAGAATAAATTTTACGTTTGTGCCATTCATTTTTAATCCATACATAGTGAACTGGGGTTTCTGGGTAAATGTAAGGACTTCTTGTTATAGGATTGCTGTTCAACTTAAACCACGCAACTAACTGTGTTGTACGTAACTCTGCTTGGATTAATGCTTCCTCAGGCGCATCATTTTTGAAATATACATTCTGAGAATTGGGCAAATGAACTGGCAACCGAACCACAGTGTGCGATTGATCATGCATGGGATACGCGAACGTTCTCCAAGCAGCTTCACTTGGCCCAACATATCTAGCGTTCAGAAATACATTAATTTCATCATGATCAAGGGTATCATCTTCAGCGGCGGCAGCTACCTCTATATTGCAGCAATCGTGGCCTTTATATACATACTTATGAATGTACTTGATAGAACGTACACTCGAACAGATTTCAACATTGATATGAGCGCGGAAATAGAGCAAGAGAAATGGATTGTATGGAACAATGAATTGATTAGTTATATCGACATACTCTCCATTAACGCGTTTCGTTATTGTACTCCCATTGTCTCGTCGTCTGTAGAGTGGATACCCATTCACATTTTCTTTTGTTTCCTCTGTAAAAGCTTTAGGGAAATTCTTTTTACATTCTCCATCTTTCATACACACACAGGCCGGATTGAGATGACCACACGGTCCGTGTACCATATAGGTCTTTACCAGGTCATACAGTTCTTTTTGTGAAGGATCGGGAATTTCAGCAGATACAACTTTGTCAATATCTTCCGGATTTCTGAACTTAGAATAATCTTCTAATGTTAAAAGCAAATGAATATGTGGCAGCCCACGTTTTTGAAATTCGACGGTGTACAAAAAAGCTCTGACTGCTCCAAATATCTCCATTTTATAAATCATTCGCATTAACTCTTGCACTTTAGCATGGAAAACTCGTACCACAATGTCTGGCCTGTTATTAGGTGTCTCCCAAGGATGAATACTATATTTTATTTCTGGCCATGCAGGATGGCAAGTAAATGTAATGAAAATATCTGGTTTACCAAACTTTCTCACTAATGCCATAGCATCTTGGTAATTCTGCATCATATTTCGAGGACTACCAATGAAGGACGAAGGCAGAACTACAATTCGACCTACTCTCAACTTTTCCTGTTCAGCTCTCACACATAAAGCGTCTGATAAGCCTACATATGTTTCTACACGCAATTTAGTTTGTTCTCGGCGGATGTACTTCAGTCTATCACTTTCAATGCGACAATAATAGTCAACAAAAAGTTGTTGAGTAAGTTTTCCAGCATTTATCACAGGGTTGAAGGCACCAGCAGGACCACTTCCTCGCACTGCAATTCTATATAAAACATACTCTCGCATAGTAACAGTCTTTCTTATTTTTGTTTGACGCACACCTTCAATAGGCATATCTATATGCCAACCAGGTTCACCGCAGGGAAAAATCAAAGTATAACACATAGGATCACAATGCATACTATCATAATTTATTTTCTGCAGTCCGCCTTCTTTTTCGTACACTGAGATATGTCTGTGAGAAGGTGGCGCTCCGTCACCTGTTTCAAACACAGCAGCAATTTCAGAAAATGATGGGTCATTATAACGTCGCTTATCTTCAGATGGTTCATGATAGAATCGCATAACAAAATTGAGTGGATGACGATTGTCTTTCTGATAAAGAACTTTTTCCTCCTCGACTTTCTGATGCATTGTCTTATATGAGCGAACATAAGGATTACATTTTTCCAACAAATTGTTCAATTTTGTAAGTGTTTCTTCAGTCAAATCTGGGTTAGCACCATGGGACATTCTTATTTCATTAGCTTTGGCAAAATCAAGAATATATAACTGACCATATGAAATGCTTTGTAAATCTTTGGGATAGAGAGGTGAAACTCGATGATGTACCATTCCGTGAATTCTGAAGGTGTAAGGACCATAATTTGGTGGCAACTCAACTTTTGCACCAAATGAAGCAAATGACATTGCATTATTGTATTGGCGAATATTCTCTCTGAAATTCTTGGATTTTCCATCAATACATGTGAACAACTTTTCCAATTCATGAAGAATAATAATGGGTGGAAGTTTAATTTTACCATCATAGCAACAGAGGGTGAAGCGGCCCGCTGTATTTTTCTCGGCTTTAAAATACAGTGCAGAGCAATGCTGACAAACCTCCTGAAGACTACCTACAGAGAAAGGTTTCACATCTGGAATAACATCTGAAACGGCGCACCTTGAAGTAATCTTAAATTTCTCAATTTTGTGATTACGCTGACTTACAGTCTTAGCAGTTAACTCACGGCGACCTGTTAAAGTGGCTTTACGTTTAGGCCTCTGAACAATAACAGCAACTACTTCATTGTTGGGTTGGCATTCACTGTCAGCCAATGAAGAAATATTTTCAACATGATTACACTCTTCCACAGCTGCTACATTCGTACTTGTAGTACTCTTATTTTTCAAAACACTATAATGTCCATCGTCCAAGTTGCCAGAAAATAATAAGTCGTGAATAATGAGGCCAGAACCATAGTCAGTAATTACATCGCTATTCTTCCTGTGAACTCTAAACAGGTAATCGGAAAATAACTCACTCACACTGTGAAGTTCAGCATGCCCACCTTTCTGGCCATTATCACCCATTTCACGTTTATAATCAGTCATTCTACTAATACTTCCTCCATAAGATTCGTCACCAATAATATAATTTTTATATGCACGCCACTTCTTTGTAATATTGTCAACAACAGCTGAGCGTATTTCATTATGCCTATCTTCAGTACCATACAGACAGTGAGAAATTGCCCGGAATAAACAATTACCATCACCAATAATAGGAATCACTTCAAAACAGTTTGTCTTTGAAGGACTACACGTCATTGAAGAATTCTCATCCGCAGAGAGTCGTATTTTTTTTGTGGCAGAAGGACCACACGCCATTGGAGAATTCCCATCCGCAGAGAGTCGTCTTTTTTTGGTCAACTTCCATTCCTTACACATCCTTTTAGCATTCTTCGTCTTCCTACCAAGACCCATAATTAAAAGTTCTGAAATGCAAATATTTAAAATAATTGACCACTAAACTAAATAATATACGTATATGAATATCACTATCAGTTCTAAAAATATGTCTTACAATATTAAAATATATACGCACCTGTTTCCCGTACTTTCAAGTGTCTCCCATAGGTAAGAGAATATAACACTATCAGTAGTTTTCTTTACTAATAGAAGATGTCATAGCAGTAGGATAATCTTCCTTGAATACAATGAAGAGATAAGAGAATTCCATTCAGTACGCATCCCCAGTGGTTTAGTTCTTTTGCTTGCACAATCACTGAAAATATGAAACAACTGAAATAATCTGTTCGATTGGTGACAAACTTATCTCCACTTATAAAGGATTTAGAAATAACAATTAGCAGCAACATTTCTGTCTTAGATAAACACGTGTCTTTAGTGAAAATGCGAATTGTTAACTTAAAAGAAAACATTTTTTTTTCTTTTTTCTTAAAAAAAAAAAAACTAAGGGGCTCTGCCCCCTGCTCGCTCCGCTCACCAACCCTCCAGGAAGGCTCCCCCCCCCCTCCGACATGCTTCGCTCATTAACTCTTGCTGGATTCTACCCGACTATTCGCAAATTTGCCTTTCATTGAATTGGAATATTAATAATACATAACACAAGAGAAAAGTTGAAAAATATTATAGAAATCCACCATATTTGGTATCACATTGAAATTCACAATATTTAATATGCCGTTTATAATATGTGAAAAATCTGTTTTAACGTTCGACAATTTAATAACAATTTGCCATTATTTTGAGAGAAAACATATGTTATACAGCTAGAAACACAAAATAAACAACGATAGCACTAACTGTTTAGAACAGAGAGAATTTCTTAACATCTAAACGATGTAGCGTTACAGCTTTAGTATACGATCCACTTGTTAAATTTTTGTCACTGTTTGACGATGAATTTTTCGGGCATTATTGCTTGATTAAAGAAATTATGAACTTATTTTTTCTCATGCCTATATTTTTTACTATTGAATTTTTTTTAGTTAATTTAGGACAATATGTAACACTCTGGATTTATTTCCAATGAGCAGCAAGGTTTAAAATGGTGCTTACAACAGCAAAGATGCAACTTTTTAAAGTGCATTTTTTCTAGAATATGATTTAGTCAGATCCATTGAAAATAAATACCTTATGTGATTATTGCAATTATTGTAAACATTTCATTAGTAGTAGTACGACAGGACAATTTCTTTCAGATAGCGATTTTGTATTGTCGCCATCAATTTGCCAAGATGCCCGTCAATATCTGATTTTACCATTTCTTAAATTATATTAAATACTAAATGAAATCGGGGTGAAAAAAAAAAAAAAAATCGCATTTTTCGAAACCAACTGATAAGTGAAAAATTCATCCTTGATTACATTGTAAAAACGAATTGCCGGTTTGAAGTATCCGAGATAGACCATCAACACTCATAAATTGGATGGCTTTTGAATATTTGTTGGCAATATTTTCTGAATAAATATTCATGATGGCTCCTGGATAATTGTTGGCGATAGCTTCTGAATTATTGTTATTGTTGGCGATATCTACTGGTATATATTGATCATGACATCTTAATAGTTGTTGGCGATATCTCCTGAACTTTTGTTAATGATGGCTTCTGAATATTTGTTGGCTACAGCTTCTGGATATGCACTGATTACACCTTGATTTTTTTACATATATGTTATGTAATATTGAATTTAGAAAATAAAAAATGCGTGTGAAGAATGAAATATAATGATATTGGATAATTTAATTTAATTTAATTTATAGAGACATCAATGGTACAGGAAAAACTACTTTAACCATTTTCTTTCTAATAATACAGATAACATTTTACCTAGAGATATTTTGTACATTTAGACCGACTAAAAATGTTCTTTTTTTCCCCTCTTGAATTAAGTTAAAAAATATTTAAAATAAAATTAAAAAAAAAAAAAATGCTAAAGCAATAGTACAGTTTAACCTCTTGGCGAAATTTTAAATTTGGCACCAAAGTAGATTAGACTTTTCTTGCAAAAATCTTGACATGCATAACTGAGATAGATAATTTAAATCATCGTCAAAATAAATGAAAAATTTAAAATCCCCCAGTGAGGTCCTGTATTAGGTGTAACTAAAATATTTTGAAACAACTATAGCATCTCCCCACAGCGGAATTTGGCGATTATGGTTAAATCTTAAATCTAAAAATCATAAATGATAAAATCATAAGCTAAATTACAAATCGTAAATCATAAAATCATAAATCCAAAATAAACAGCATGCAGGCTGCCATATTATATTTCAAACAGCCCAGAACGACATCGTTATCGTTCAAATCGGCGCCAAAGAAAAATCGCCAAATTCAGCTGTGGGAAGATATTATAGTTGTACCAGGAAATATATCATGCAAATGTCTAATTCTGTAGTGTTAAAAAATTATCAATGCTGAATAAGAAGATTTTTTGTTTATAATTGAGTTTGAATTTAAATGTAAATACTTTTGTATACCAAAATCTATCCAAAGTATTTTAAAAAACGTTTTCAAATAAAAATAATAAATACACTTTAATGGTAAAGATTAATGCAGTTAGTTATACATACACGACATTATTTCGTTATTCACAAAAAAAAAAAAAAAGAACAAATAAATAAGATAAACACAAATATTGCCAGTAATAACATTAATTTTCTAAAAGTAGAAAAAAAAAAAAAAGAGTGTTTGCGGAATTTATTTTATTTTTTTACACCAGTGATAACATTTTTATTTCTCTGTGGAGAATGACGTCATTGTGGAAAATGATGTAAAAATTCTTGAAAAAATTGAATGTAAAGTTCATTCTGCACGCATAACTTTCCTCAAACTCAACAAAATTAAGCAGTTAATAGCTCAAAAGAAAGAGCTTGATCCACTGAGTGTTCTTAGACTTGTGTCAACAGCCTACATTAATTAGAACTCTAGTTATGAAGGTTTGAGTGAAGGAAAATCTTGAAAAAATTGAATGTAAAGTTCATTCTGCACGCATAACTTTCCTCAAACTCAACGAATTTAAGCAGTTAATAGCTCAAAAGAAAGAGCTTGATCCACTGAGTGTTCTTAGACTTGTGTCAACAGCCTACATTAATTAGAACTCTAGTTATGAAGGTTTGAGTGAAGGAAAATCTTGAAAAAATTGAATGTAAAGTTCATTCTGCACGCATTACTTTCCTCAAACTCAACAAATTTAAGCAGTTAATAGCTCAAAAGAAAGAGCTTGATCCACTGAGTGTTCTTAGACTTGTGTTAACAGCCTACATTAATTAGAACTCTAGTTATGAAGGTTTGAGTGAAGGAAAATCTTGAAAAAATTGAATGTAAAGTTGATGGTGCACGCATAACTTTCCTCAGACTCAACGAATTTAAGCAGTTAATAGCTCAAAAGAAAGAGCTTGATCCACTGAGTGTTCTGAGAGTGAAACGATCAAGATCCATTCATTAGAAGAGGAGCTATGAGAATTCGAATTGTTTGAGTGAATGTGCCCCATAGGAAATGCACAGGGAAGAATCGCGTTTGAGTATAACTTGAGTAAGGTGGGAGTTGAGTAAATTTCAATGATTGATGACATATCTGTGTCTAAATACCTTTCATTAAAAAAAAAATGAAGGAAATCGCCCGGATAGAACGGCCAGACGGACTGCCTTTAGTTTTCATAAATTCTTTTAATATATAAGACTACAGGACCCGTACTGCTCCGCAGCATTAGGGTAGACTATGTATGAGAGGGTGTAATTATTACATAAAATCATTTTACAATACTTCCTTCCAAATTGAATTTTCTCTCGATGTTTCTCTACATTTTGCGGGACACCCTCAATGGTAGGTAAATCAAAAGATGAAAGAGAAAAACCATGTAATTTTAGCGTACTGGAAATGTCCTGCAAAGCTAATTGGTAAGATATTTCAGCTATGTGAGATCTAAGGAAATCTTCAGACATAGCATCTTTGAAAATGTTCCATAAATTCAAAGCATTTGAAGGTGATTGAAATATACATATATAGGAGAATAACTGTCGAAGCTGATAGGGCATCTGAAAGGAAGAGGCCTCTTCAAGAGCGCGCTGCCATTCAATATCATCCAATACTAAACCTCGTGCTGTAGCGGCTGCTTTAAAAGTAGGGTATGTCACATTTTCATAAGTCCTCAAACCTTCAAAATAGGTGGCTCCTACCACATGGAACAACAGTAGACGTAAATGATAGCGCTCAGAATCAGAAGGTGGAACGTTATACATTCGGCCTATAGTTTTAGAATAAATTTTACGTTTGTGCCATTCATTTTTAATCCATACATAGTGAACTGGGGTTTCTGGGTAAATGTAAGGACTTCTTGTTATAGGATTGCTGTTCAACTTAAACCACGCAACTAACTGTGTTGTACGTAACTCTGCTTGGATTAATGCTTCCTCAGGCGCATCATTTTTGAAATATACATTCTGAGAATTGGGCAAATGAACTGGCAACCGAACCACAGTGTGCGATTGATCATGCATGGGATACGCGAACGTTCTCCAAGCAGCTTCACTTGGCCCAACATATCTAGCGTTCAGAAATACATTAATTTCATCATGATCAAGGGTATCATCTTCAGCGGCGGCAGCTACCTCTATATTGCAGCAATCGTGGCCTTTATATACATACTTATGAATGTACTTGATAGAACGTACACTCGAACAGATTTCAACATTGATATGAGCGCGGAAATAGAGCAAGAGAAATGGATTGTATGGAACAATGAATTGATTAGTTATATCGACATACTCTCCATTAACGCGTTTCGTTATTGTACTCCCATTGTCTCGTCGTCTGTAGAGTGGATACCCATTCACATTTTCTTTTGTTTCCTCTGTAAAAGCTTTAGGGAAATTCTTTTTACATTCTCCATCTTTCATACACACACAGGCCGGATTGAGATGACCACACGGTCCGTGTACCATATGGGTCTTTACCAGGTCATACAGTTCTTTTTGTGAAGGATCGGGAATTTCAGCAGATACAACTTTGTCAATATCTTCCGGATTTCTGAACTTAGAATAATCTTCTAATGTTAAAAGCAAATGAATATGTGGCAGCCCACGTTTTTGAAATTCGACGGTGTACAAAAAAGCTCTGACTGCTCCAAATATCTCCATTTTATAAATCATTCGCATTAACTCTTGCACTTTAGCATGGAAAACTCGTACCACAATGTCTGGCCTGTTATTAGGTGTCTCCCAAGGATGAATACTATATTTTATTTCTGGCCATGCAGGATGGCAAGTAAATGTAATGAAAATATCTGGTTTACCAAACTTTCTCACTAATGCCATAGCATCTTGGTAATTCTGCATCATATTTCGAGGACTACCAATGAAGGACGAAGGCAGAACTACAATTCGACCTACTCTCAACTTTTCCTGTTCAGCTCTCACACATAAAGCGTCTGATAAGCCTACATATGTTTCTACACGCAATTTAGTTTGTTCTCGGCGGATGTACTTCAGTCTATCACTTTCAATGCGACAATAATAGTCAACAAAAAGTTGTTGAGTAAGTTTTCCAGCATTTATCACAGGGTTGAAGGCACCAGCAGGACCACTTCCTCGCACTGCAATTCTATATAAAACATACTCTCGCATAGTAACAGTCTTTCTTATTTTTGTTTGACGCACACCTTCAATAGGCATATCTATATGCCAACCAGGTTCACCGCAGGGAAAAATCAAAGTATAACACATAGGATCACAATGCATACTATCATAATTTATTTTCTGCAGTCCGCCTTCTTTTTCGTACACTGAGATATGTCTGTGAGAAGGTGGCGCTCCGTCACCTGTTTCAAACACAGCAGCAATTTCAGAAAATGATGGGTCATTATAACGTCGCTTATCTTCAGATGGTTCATGATAGAATCGCATAACAAAATTGAGTGGATGACGATTGTCTTTCTGATCAAGAACTTTTTCCTCCTCGACTTTCTGATGCATTGTCTTATATGAGCGAACATAAGGATTACATTTTTCCAACAAATTGTTCAATTTTGTAAGTGTTTCTTCAGTCAAATCTGGGTTAGCACCATGGGACATTCTTATTTCATTAGCTTTGGCAAAATCAAGAATATATAACTGACCATATGAAGTGCTTTGTAAATCTTTGGGATAGAGAGGTGAAACTCGATGATGTACCATTCCGTGAATTCTGAAGGTGTAAGGACCATAATTTGGTGGCAACTCAACTTTTGCACCAAATGAAGCAAATGACATTGCATTATTGTATTGGCGAATATTCTCTCTGAAATTCTTGGATTTTCCATCAATACATGTGAACAACTTTTCCAATTCATGAAGAATAATAATGGGTGGAAGTTTAATTTTACCATCATAGCAACAGAGGGTGAAGCGGCCCGCTGTATTTTTCTCGGCTTTAAAATACAGTGCAGAGCAATGCTGACAAACCTCCTAAAGACTACCTACAGAGAAAGGTTTCACATCTGGAATAACATCTGAAACGGCGCACCTTGAAGTAATCTTAAATTTCTCAATTTTGTGATTACGCTGACTTACAGTCTTAGCAGTTAACTCACGGCGACCTGTTAAAGTGGCTTTACGTTTAGGCCTCTGAACAATAACAGCAACTACTTCATTGTTGGGTTGGCATTCACTGTCAGCCAATGAAGAAATGTTTTCAACATGATTACACTCTTCCACAGCTGCTACATTCGTACTTGTAGTACTCTTATTTTTCAAAACACTATAATGTCCATCGTCCAAGTTGCCAGAAAATAATAAGTCGTGAATAATGAGGCCAGAACCATAGTCAGTAATTACATCGCTATTCTCCCTGTGAACTCTGAACAGGTAATCGGAAAATAACTCACTCACACTGTGAAGTTCAGCATGCCCACCTTTCTGGCCATTATCACCCATTTCACGTTTATAATCAGTCATTCTACTAATACTTCCTCCATAAGATTCGTCACCAATAATATAATTTTTATATGCACGCCACTTCTTTGTAATATTGTCAACAACAGCTGAGCGTATTTCATTATGCCTATCTTCAGTACCATACAGACAGTGAGAAATTGCCCGGAATAAACAATTACCATCACCAATAATAGGAATCACTTCAAAACAGTTTGTCTTTGAAGGACTACACGTCATTGAAGAATTCTCATCCGCAGAGAGTCGTATTTTTTTGTGGCAGAAGGACCACACGCCATTGGAGAATTCCCATCCGCAGAGAGTCGTCTTTTTTTGGTCAACTTCCATTCCTCACACATCCTTTTAGCATTCTTCGTCTTCCTACCAAGACCCATAATTAAAAGTTCTGAAATGCAAATATTTAAAATAATTGACCACTAAACTAAATAATATACGTATATGAATATCACTATCAGTTCTAAAAATATGTCTTACAATATTAAAATATATACGCACCTGTTTCCCGTACTTTCAAGTGTCTCCCATAGGTAAGAGAATATAACACTATCAGTAGTTTTCTTTACTAATAGAAGATGTCATAGCAGTAGGATAATCTTCCTTGAATACAATGAAGAGATAAGAGAATTCCATTCAGTACGCATCCCCAGTGGTTTAGTTCTTTTGCTTGCACAATCACTGAAAATATGAAACAACTGAAATAATCTGTTCGATTGGTGACAAACTTATCTCCACTTATAAAGGATTTAGAAATAACAATTAGCAGCAACATTTCTGTCTTAGATAAACACGTGTCTTTAGTGAAAATGCGAATTGTTAACTTAAAAGAAAACATTTTTTTTTCTTTTTTCTTAAAAAAAAAAAAACTAAGGGGCTCTGCCCCCTGCTCGCTCCGCTCACCAACCCTCCAGGAAGGCTCCCCCCCCCCTCCGACATGCTTCGCTCATTAACTCTTGCTGGATTCTACCCGACTATTCGCAAATTTGCCTTTCATTGAATTGGAATATTAATAATACATAACACAAGAGAAAAGTTGAAAAATATTATAGAAATCCACCATATTTGGTATCACATTGAAATTCACAATATTTAATATGCCGTTTATAATATGTGAAAAATCTGTTTTAACGTTCGACAATTTAATAACAATTTGCCATTATTTTGAGAGAAAACATATGTTATACAGCTAGAAACACAAAATAAACAACGATAGCACTAACTGTTTAGAACAGAGAGAATTTCTTAACATCTAAACGATGTAGCGTTACAGCTTTAGTATACGATCCACTTGTTAAATTTTTGTCACTGTTTGACGATGAATTTTTCGGGCATTATTGCTTGATTAAAGAAATTATGAACTTATTTTTTCTCATGCCTATATTTTTTACTATTGAATTTTTTTTAGTTAATTTAGGACAATATGTAACACTCTGGATTTATTTCCAATGAGCAGCAAGGTTTAAAATGGTGCTTACAACAGCAAAGATGCAACTTTTTAAAGTGCATTTTTTCTAGAATATGATTTAGTCAGATCCATTGAAAATAAATACCTTATGTGATTATTGCAATTATTGTAAACATTTCATTAGTAGTAGTACGACAGGACAATTTCTTTCAGATAGCGATTTTGTATTGTCGCCATCAATTTGCCAAGATGCCCGTCAATATCTGATTTTACCATTTCTTAAATTATATTAAATACTAAATGAAATCGGGGTGAAAAAAAAAAAAAAAAAAAAAAAAAATCGCATTTTTCGAAACCAACTGATAAGTGAAAAATTCATCCTTGATTACATTGTAAAAACGAATTGCCGGTTTGAAGTATCCGAGATAGACCATCAACACTCATAAATTGGATGGCTTTTGAATATTTGTTGGCAATATTTTCTGAATAAATATTCATGATGGCTCCTGGATAATTGTTGGCGATAGCTTCTGAATTATTGTTATTGTTGGCGATATCTACTGGTATATATTGATCATGACATCTTAATAGTTGTTGGCGATATCTCCTGAACTTTTGTTAATGATGGCTTCTGAATATTTGTTGGCTACAGCTTCTGGATATGCACTGATTACACCTTGATTTTTTTACATATATGTTATGTAATATTGAATTTAGAAAATAAAAAATGCGTGTGAAGAATGAAATATAATGATATTGGATAATTTAATTTAATTTAATTTATAGAGACATCAATGGTACAGGAAAAACTACTTTAACCATTTTCTTTCTAATAATACAGATAACATTTTACCTAGAGATATTTTGTACATTTAGACCGACTAAAAATGTTCTTTTTTTCCCCTCTTGAATTAAGTTAAAAAATATTTAAAATAAAATTAAAAAAAAAAAAAATGCTAAAGCAATAGTACAGTTTAACCTCTTGGCGAAATTTTAAATTTGGCACCAAAGTAGATTAGACTTTTCTTGCAAAAATCTTGACATGCATAACTGAGATAGATAATTTAAATCATCGTCAAAATAAATGAAAAATTTAAAATCCCCCAGTGAGGTCCTGTATTAGGTGTAACTAAAATATTTTGAAACAACTATAGCATCTCCCCACAGCGGAATTTGGCGATTATGGTTAAATCTTAAATCTAAAAATCATAAATGATAAAATCATAAGCTAAATTACAAATCGTAAATCATAAAATCATAAATCCAAAATAAACAGCATGCAGGCTGCCATATTATATTTCAAACAGCCCAGAACGACATCGTTATCGTTCAAATCGGCGCCAAAGAAAAATCGCCAAATTCAGCTGTGGGAAGATATTATAGTTGTACCAGGAAATATATCATGCAAATGTCTAATTCTGTAGTGTTAAAAAATTATCAATGCTGAATAAGAAGATTTTTTGTTTATAATTGAGTTTGAATTTAAATGTAAATACTTTTGTATACCAAAATCTATCCAAAGTATTTTAAAAAACGTTTTCAAATAAAAATAATAAATACACTTTAATGGTAAAGATTAATGCAGTTAGTTATACATACACGACATTATTTCGTTATTCACAAAAAAAAAAAAAAAGAACAAATAAATAAGATAAACACAAATATTGCCAGTAATAACATTAATTTTCTAAAAGTAGAAAAAAAAAAAAAAGAGTGTTTGCGGAATTTATTTTATTTTTTTACACCAGTGATAACATTTTTATTTCTCTGTGGAGAATGACGTCATTGTGGAAAATGATGTAAAAATTCTTGAAAAAATTGAATGTAAAGTTCATTCTGCACGCATAACTTTCCTCAAACTCAACAAAATTAAGCAGTTAATAGCTCAAAAGAAAGAGCTTGATCCACTGAGTGTTCTTAGACTTGTGTCAACAGCCTACATTAATTAGAACTCTAGTTATGAAGGTTTGAGTGAAGGAAAATCTTGAAAAAATTGAATGTAAAGTTCATTCTGCACGCATAACTTTCCTCAAACTCAACGAATTTAAGCAGTTAATAGCTCAAAAGAAAGAGCTTGATCCACTGAGTGTTCTTAGACTTGTGTCAACAGCCTACATTAATTAGAACTCTAGTTATGAAGGTTTGAGTGAAGGAAAATCTTGAAAAAATTGAATGTAAAGTTCATTCTGCACGCATTACTTTCCTCAAACTCAACAAATTTAAGCAGTTAATAGCTCAAAAGAAAGAGCTTGATCCACTGAGTGTTCTTAGACTTGTGTTAACAGCCTACATTAATTAGAACTCTAGTTATGAAGGTTTGAGTGAAGGAAAATCTTGAAAAAATTGAATGTAAAGTTGATGGTGCACGCATAACTTTCCTCAGACTCAACGAATTTAAGCAGTTAATAGCTCAAAAGAAAGAGCTTGATCCACTGAGTGTTCTGAGAGTGAAACGATCAAGATCCATTCATTAGAAGAGGAGCTATGAGAATTCGAATTGTTTGAGTGAATGTGCCCCATAGGAAATGCACAGGGAAGAATCGCGTTTGAGTATAACTTGAGTAAGGTGGGAGTTGAGTAAATTTCAATGATTGATGACATATCTGTGTCTAAATACCTTTCATTAAAAAAAAAATGAAGGAAATCGCCCGGATAGAACGGCCAGACGGACTGCCTTTAGTTTTCATAAATTCTTTTAATATATAAGACTACAGGACCCGTACTGCTCCGCAGCATTAGGGTAGACTATGTATGAGAGGGTGTAATTATTACATAAAATCATTTTACAATACTTCCTTCCAAATTGAATTTTCTCTCGATGTTTCTCTACATTTTGCGGGACACCCTCAATGGTAGGTAAATCAAAAGATGAAAGAGAAAAACCATGTAATTTTAGCGTACTGGAAATGTCCTGCAAAGCTAATTGGTAAGATATTTCAGCTATGTGAGATCTAAGGAAATCTTCAGACATAGCATCTTTGAAAATGTTCCATAAATTCAAAGCATTTGAAGGTGATTGAAATATACATATATAGGAGAATAACTGTCGAAGCTGATAGGGCATCTGAAAGGAAGAGGCCTCTTCAAGAGCGCGCTGCCATTCAATATCATCCAATACTAAACCTCGTGCTGTAGCGGCTGCTTTAAAAGTAGGGTATGTCACATTTTCATAAGTCCTCAAACCTTCAAAATAGGTGGCTCCTACCACATGGAACAACAGTAGACGTAAATGATAGCGCTCAGAATCAGAAGGTGGAACGTTATACATTCGGCCTATAGTTTTAGAATAAATTTTACGTTTGTGCCATTCATTTTTAATCCATACATAGTGAACTGGGGTTTCTGGGTAAATGTAAGGACTTCTTGTTATAGGATTGCTGTTCAACTTAAACCACGCAACTAACTGTGTTGTACGTAACTCTGCTTGGATTAATGCTTCCTCAGGCGCATCATTTTTGAAATATACATTCTGAGAATTGGGCAAATGAACTGGCAACCGAACCACAGTGTGCGATTGATCATGCATGGGATACGCGAACGTTCTCCAAGCAGCTTCACTTGGCCCAACATATCTAGCGTTCAGAAATACATTAATTTCATCATGATCAAGGGTATCATCTTCAGCGGCGGCAGCTACCTCTATATTGCAGCAATCGTGGCCTTTATATACATACTTATGAATGTACTTGATAGAACGTACACTCGAACAGATTTCAACATTGATATGAGCGCGGAAATAGAGCAAGAGAAATGGATTGTATGGAACAATGAATTGATTAGTTATATCGACATACTCTCCATTAACGCGTTTCGTTATTGTACTCCCATTGTCTCGTCGTCTGTAGAGTGGATACCCATTCACATTTTCTTTTGTTTCCTCTGTAAAAGCTTTAGGGAAATTCTTTTTACATTCTCCATCTTTCATACACACACAGGCCGGATTGAGATGACCACACGGTCCGTGTACCATATGGGTCTTTACCAGGTCATACAGTTCTTTTTGTGAAGGATCGGGAATTTCAGCAGATACAACTTTGTCAATATCTTCCGGATTTCTGAACTTAGAATAATCTTCTAATGTTAAAAGCAAATGAATATGTGGCAGCCCACGTTTTTGAAATTCGACGGTGTACAAAAAAGCTCTGACTGCTCCAAATATCTCCATTTTATAAATCATTCGCATTAACTCTTGCACTTTAGCATGGAAAACTCGTACCACAATGTCTGGCCTGTTATTAGGTGTCTCCCAAGGATGAATACTATATTTTATTTCTGGCCATGCAGGATGGCAAGTAAATGTAATGAAAATATCTGGTTTACCAAACTTTCTCACTAATGCCATAGCATCTTGGTAATTCTGCATCATATTTCGAGGACTACCAATGAAGGACGAAGGCAGAACTACAATTCGACCTACTCTCAACTTTTCCTGTTCAGCTCTCACACATAAAGCGTCTGATAAGCCTACATATGTTTCTACACGCAATTTAGTTTGTTCTCGGCGGATGTACTTCAGTCTATCACTTTCAATGCGACAATAATAGTCAACAAAAAGTTGTTGAGTAAGTTTTCCAGCATTTATCACAGGGTTGAAGGCACCAGCAGGACCACTTCCTCGCACTGCAATTCTATATAAAACATACTCTCGCATAGTAACAGTCTTTCTTATTTTTGTTTGACGCACACCTTCAATAGGCATATCTATATGCCAACCAGGTTCACCGCAGGGAAAAATCAAAGTATAACACATAGGATCACAATGCATACTATCATAATTTATTTTCTGCAGTCCGCCTTCTTTTTCGTACACTGAGATATGTCTGTGAGAAGGTGGCGCTCCGTCACCTGTTTCAAACACAGCAGCAATTTCAGAAAATGATGGGTCATTATAACGTCGCTTATCTTCAGATGGTTCATGATAGAATCGCATAACAAAATTGAGTGGATGACGATTGTCTTTCTGATCAAGAACTTTTTCCTCCTCGACTTTCTGATGCATTGTCTTATATGAGCGAACATAAGGATTACATTTTTCCAACAAATTGTTCAATTTTGTAAGTGTTTCTTCAGTCAAATCTGGGTTAGCACCATGGGACATTCTTATTTCATTAGCTTTGGCAAAATCAAGAATATATAACTGACCATATGAAGTGCTTTGTAAATCTTTGGGATAGAGAGGTGAAACTCGATGATGTACCATTCCGTGAATTCTGAAGGTGTAAGGACCATAATTTGGTGGCAACTCAACTTTTGCACCAAATGAAGCAAATGACATTGCATTATTGTATTGGCGAATATTCTCTCTGAAATTCTTGGATTTTCCATCAATACATGTGAACAACTTTTCCAATTCATGAAGAATAATAATGGGTGGAAGTTTAATTTTACCATCATAGCAACAGAGGGTGAAGCGGCCCGCTGTATTTTTCTCGGCTTTAAAATACAGTGCAGAGCAATGCTGACAAACCTCCTAAAGACTACCTACAGAGAAAGGTTTCACATCTGGAATAACATCTGAAACGGCGCACCTTGAAGTAATCTTAAATTTCTCAATTTTGTGATTACGCTGACTTACAGTCTTAGCAGTTAACTCACGGCGACCTGTTAAAGTGGCTTTACGTTTAGGCCTCTGAACAATAACAGCAACTACTTCATTGTTGGGTTGGCATTCACTGTCAGCCAATGAAGAAATGTTTTCAACATGATTACACTCTTCCACAGCTGCTACATTCGTACTTGTAGTACTCTTATTTTTCAAAACACTATAATGTCCATCGTCCAAGTTGCCAGAAAATAATAAGTCGTGAATAATGAGGCCAGAACCATAGTCAGTAATTACATCGCTATTCTCCCTGTGAACTCTGAACAGGTAATCGGAAAATAACTCACTCACACTGTGAAGTTCAGCATGCCCACCTTTCTGGCCATTATCACCCATTTCACGTTTATAATCAGTCATTCTACTAATACTTCCTCCATAAGATTCGTCACCAATAATATAATTTTTATATGCACGCCACTTCTTTGTAATATTGTCAACAACAGCTGAGCGTATTTCATTATGCCTATCTTCAGTACCATACAGACAGTGAGAAATTGCCCGGAATAAACAATTACCATCACCAATAATAGGAATCACTTCAAAACAGTTTGTCTTTGAAGGACTACACGTCATTGAAGAATTCTCATCCGCAGAGAGTCGTATTTTTTTGTGGCAGAAGGACCACACGCCATTGGAGAATTCCCATCCGCAGAGAGTCGTCTTTTTTTGGTCAACTTCCATTCCTCACACATCCTTTTAGCATTCTTCGTCTTCCTACCAAGACCCATAATTAAAAGTTCTGAAATGCAAATATTTAAAATAATTGACCACTAAACTAAATAATATACGTATATGAATATCACTATCAGTTCTAAAAATATGTCTTACAATATTAAAATATATACGCACCTGTTTCCCGTACTTTCAAGTGTCTCCCATAGGTAAGAGAATATAACACTATCAGTAGTTTTCTTTACTAATAGAAGATGTCATAGCAGTAGGATAATCTTCCTTGAATACAATGAAGAGATAAGAGAATTCCATTCAGTACGCATCCCCAGTGGTTTAGTTCTTTTGCTTGCACAATCACTGAAAATATGAAACAACTGAAATAATCTGTTCGATTGGTGACAAACTTATCTCCACTTATAAAGGATTTAGAAATAACAATTAGCAGCAACATTTCTGTCTTAGATAAACACGTGTCTTTAGTGAAAATGCGAATTGTTAACTTAAAAGAAAACATTTTTTTTTCTTTTTTCTTAAAAAAAAAAAAACTAAGGGGCTCTGCCCCCTGCTCGCTCCGCTCACCAACCCTCCAGGAAGGCTCCCCCCCCCCTCCGACATGCTTCGCTCATTAACTCTTGCTGGATTCTACCCGACTATTCGCAAATTTGCCTTTCATTGAATTGGAATATTAATAATACATAACACAAGAGAAAAGTTGAAAAATATTATAGAAATCCACCATATTTGGTATCACATTGAAATTCACAATATTTAATATGCCGTTTATAATATGTGAAAAATCTGTTTTAACGTTCGACAATTTAATAACAATTTGCCATTATTTTGAGAGAAAACATATGTTATACAGCTAGAAACACAAAATAAACAACGATAGCACTAACTGTTTAGAACAGAGAGAATTTCTTAACATCTAAACGATGTAGCGTTACAGCTTTAGTATACGATCCACTTGTTAAATTTTTGTCACTGTTTGACGATGAATTTTTCGGGCATTATTGCTTGATTAAAGAAATTATGAACTTATTTTTTCTCATGCCTATATTTTTTACTATTGAATTTTTTTTAGTTAATTTAGGACAATATGTAACACTCTGGATTTATTTCCAATGAGCAGCAAGGTTTAAAATGGTGCTTACAACAGCAAAGATGCAACTTTTTAAAGTGCATTTTTTCTAGAATATGATTTAGTCAGATCCATTGAAAATAAATACCTTATGTGATTATTGCAATTATTGTAAACATTTCATTAGTAGTAGTACGACAGGACAATTTCTTTCAGATAGCGATTTTGTATTGTCGCCATCAATTTGCCAAGATGCCCGTCAATATCTGATTTTACCATTTCTTAAATTATATTAAATACTAAATGAAATCGGGGTGAAAAAAAAAAAAAAAAAAAAAAAAAATCGCATTTTTCGAAACCAACTGATAAGTGAAAAATTCATCCTTGATTACATTGTAAAAACGAATTGCCGGTTTGAAGTATCCGAGATAGACCATCAACACTCATAAATTGGATGGCTTTTGAATATTTGTTGGCAATATTTTCTGAATAAATATTCATGATGGCTCCTGGATAATTGTTGGCGATAGCTTCTGAATTATTGTTATTGTTGGCGAT
Source organism: Salticus scenicus (assembly GCA_963930645.1). Classification (NCBI taxonomy): domain Eukaryota; kingdom Metazoa; phylum Arthropoda; class Arachnida; order Araneae; family Salticidae; genus Salticus; species Salticus scenicus. The sequence goes on from OZ005648.1 coordinate 131,967,455, forward strand.
ATCTACTGGTATATATTGATCATGACATCTTAATAGTTGTTGGCGATATCTCCTGAACTTTTGTTAATGATGGCTTCTGAATATTTGTTGGCTACAGCTTCTGGATATGCACTGATTACACCTTGATTTTTTTACATATATGTTATGTAATATTGAATTTAGAAAATAAAAAATGCGTGTGAAGAATGAAATATAATGATATTGGATAATTTAATTTAATTTAATTTATAGAGACATCAATGGTACAGGAAAAACTACTTTAACCATTTTCTTTCTAATAATACAGATAACATTTTACCTAGAGATATTTTGTACATTTAGACCGACTAAAAATGTTCTTTTTTTCCCCTCTTGAATTAAGTTAAAAAATATTTAAAATAAAATTAAAAAAAAAAAAAATGCTAAAGCAATAGTACAGTTTAACCTCTTGGCGAAATTTTAAATTTGGCACCAAAGTAGATTAGACTTTTCTTGCAAAAATCTTGACATGCATAACTGAGATAGATAATTTAAATCATCGTCAAAATAAATGAAAAATTTAAAATCCCCCAGTGAGGTCCTGTATTAGGTGTAACTAAAATATTTTGAAACAACTATAGCATCTCCCCACAGCGGAATTTGGCGATTATGGTTAAATCTTAAATCTAAAAATCATAAATGATAAAATCATAAGCTAAATTACAAATCGTAAATCATAAAATCATAAATCCAAAATAAACAGCATGCAGGCTGCCATATTATATTTCAAACAGCCCAGAACGACATCGTTATCGTTCAAATCGGCGCCAAAGAAAAATCGCCAAATTCAGCTGTGGGAAGATATTATAGTTGTACCAGGAAATATATCATGCAAATGTCTAATTCTGTAGTGTTAAAAAATTATCAATGCTGAATAAGAAGATTTTTTGTTTATAATTGAGTTTGAATTTAAATGTAAATACTTTTGTATACCAAAATCTATCCAAAGTATTTTAAAAAACGTTTTCAAATAAAAATAATAAATACACTTTAATGGTAAAGATTAATGCAGTTAGTTATACATACACGACATTATTTCGTTATTCACAAAAAAAAAAAAAAAAAGAACAAATAAATAAGATAAACACAAATATTGCCAGTAATAACATTAATTTTCTAAAAGTAGAAAAAAAAAAAAAAGAGTGTTTGCGGAATTTATTTTATTTTTTTACACCAGTGATAACATTTTTATTTCTCTGTGGAGAATGACGTCATTGTGGAAAATGATGTAAAAATTCTTGAAAAAATTGAATGTAAAGTTCATTCTGCACGCATAACTTTCCTCAAACTCAACAAAATTAAGCAGTTAATAGCTCAAAAGAAAGAGCTTGATCCACTGAGTGTTCTTAGACTTGTGTCAACAGCCTACATTAATTAGAACTCTAGTTATGAAGGTTTGAGTGAAGGAAAATCTTGAAAAAATTGAATGTAAAGTTCATTCTGCACGCATAACTTTCCTCAAACTCAACAAATTTAAGCAGTTAATAGCTCAAAAGAAAGAGCTTGATCCACTGAGTGTTCTTAGACTTGTGTCAACAGCCTACATTAATTAGAACTCTAGTTATGAAGGTTTGAGTGAAGGAAAATCTTGAAAAAATTGAATGTAAAGTTGATGGATCACGCATAACTTTCCTCAGACTCAACGAATTTAAGCAGTTAATAGCTCAAAAGAAAGAGCTTGATCCACTGAGTGTTCTGAGAGTGAAACGATCAAGATCCATTCATTAGAAGAGGAGCTATGAGAATTCGAATTGTTTGAGTGAATGTGCCCCATAGGAAATGCACAGGGAAGAATCGCGTTTGAGTATAACTTGAGTAAGGTGGGAGTTGAGTAAATTTCAATGATTGATGACATATCTGTGTCTAAATACCTTTCATTAAAAAAAAAATGAAGGAAATCGCCCGGATAGAACGGCCAGACGGACTGCCTTTAGTTTTCATAAATTCTTTTAATATATAAGATGTTTGCAATCATTTAATTTTATACCCACAGCACAGCCATGTCCTTGTTAACTAAATCTTTAATGTGGTTAGTGTTTCTGTGGCCAAGTTTCACATGCCACTTGTTTATGCAATTTTCGTTATCAGAAGTTTGTATTACAATGTTCGCTGTGTGTTTTTTTCAGAATAATTTAATTGACATTCATATAAGTTATTTCTCACATATCCCTCAATGCATGTATTACCCTGATTTACAATTTTACAGGTTTTATCATCAAAAACAGCGATACAGCCATTCTCTGTTGCTCTTTTTATAGAAATTAAATTAGTTTCTATTTCAGGGACATAAAGAACATTTTTAAGTGTTATTTTGTTCTGTGTGTTTTCCGAATTTACGGTATACAAATCCACAGTACCGGAACAAAAGGATTTTAGCTGTGTGCCGTTCGCGATAGTGACGTTAGAAACGTTATTTTAAAGTTCGCGAAATTTTAGTTTATCATTGCAGATATGTGAAGACGACCCTGAATCAACCACCCAATTTACAGTTTTATCTCCAACATAAAAAGGCTACAATTTATCAGCTTTTGGTTTATTGCTCCCCTCTGCAATTTGAGCGCTATCTGGCTTCTCATTGTTCTGAGAGCATATGTTGGATCTGAAGTTTGGTTTTTTGTTGAAATTTTTATTGTAACTTTTAACCGAAGAATTATTTTTATTTTTCAACTTATAGCAATCTTCTATGTTGTGGTTGCTTTTCCGACAATATTTGCAGAATTTCTCCGATTTGTTATGGTTTTGGACTTTTAACGCTGAGTTTTCAACAGTTTTGTTTTCTAGCCTTTTGGCATATTCATCAGCCAATTTGTTTCGTGTCAATTACGCTTCGTCTCTCGATTCGAGACTTGTTATGAGAACGTCATACGAAGGAGGGAGTGAGCATAGCATCAATGCAGCTAGGTGCAATTCATCTATGACTTCACCTATGGCAGTGAGTCTGTCGCGTGTTTTATATATGTCAGATATATGTTGGTTTATGTCACCACCTTCAATTAATTTTATGGAATAAAGTTTCCTAAGTAAGAAAAGCTTACTTGTAAGTGACGATCTTTCGTGGACTTGGCGCAGAGCATTCCAGCACTCTCGTGCTGTATCTAGATTTATAACGTACACTATCTGGTCATTATCAATAAGTAAATTAATAATAGCTCTGGCTTTTCTATTTTTAGAACGCCACTGATCCGTAATTGGGTTAGGAGGATCGTCAGTGATGACTGTAAAAAGATCCTCTTTTTGTAAATACATTTCCATTCGGAACTTCCATACATTATAATTTGTGGAGTTTAGCGGTTCATTTTGTATATCTTTTGTTGCTGACATACTTAAACTAAATTTTTGTAACAGTTTTTGTTAATATTTGTTCAATACGTAAACATTTATTTAATATTTTAGATCAACACAGTTTGGATAAAATAGTACTTGAAGAAGAAAATAAAATTAAATAGTTTTCATAAAATTAAGTACTTGAAGAAGAAGATAAACTTAAATAACTTTCTAAGTACTTTTCAATACTTTCGATTTAGTGTCAGTCTCATGATCTATTAGAAAACTATATATGAAGGCTATGAATACGTTGTTTTTCCTCAGTAAGTTATATAATATATTTCAATGATAAATAATTCTTTATTTAATAGTCAAATAATTAAAAGAAGTTTGACTCACCTGGGTCATCACAGGTAATCCAGCCCTTGAGATTGATTGATGTTGAATCTCGTAATTTTCATTATCAGTGGAAAATAGAATTATATTTTAGGAATTCGATGAATTATATATATATTAGTTTTAGGCGAACTTCTATTTTAGAGTAGAACTACTTGTTTTTTCTGTAACAAAATGTAAATTAATGTATATAATCTTACACAATATGTATAGGTTATTTTGTTTTTAAATCAGTAATGTCTAGACTAAAAATTCTTTTTAAAACTTTTTATCTTAGACACAAAATACGATTAGGTAGAATTAAAAATGGAATGTCTGTCCCATACAAGAAATGTTACATGATTAAAAAAAAAAAAAAATTACTGTAGTCGTAGAGAGACGCGACATATCGTCACGTGATGAGGCAGGTGCATTAAACAATCAGTTGGCGGGAAGCAAAAAGTCTGGAACACGAAAACAAAAGTTAATAAAATTGTTCTGAGATTAGATATCACAACAATCCCCTTAATAGCAAAATAAGTAAATGGATGAAATAATCAAATAAAAATAAATAAGATAAGTATACAGACAAAACCATGAATAACAAATATAAAAATAAAGACAAAAAATAAATTATTAAAAAATGAACAGAACTGTGAAACAACAGGTGTATTTAAATCTTGGTTTAAACTTCCTTATATGGTTTTAATATGTATGAATTACTTAACAGTTTTGAGGTTGTTAATATTACAGAGCAGCTGAAATTTTATTTCGTGCACAGAAGGATAAAAAACAGATTGTCGAAGAAAAACGTACGTTGATTAATATTTAAAATCTGCATTTAAAGATTATGTATATTTCGGGTATTTGTTTGCCTGTAATTTAATATAATCGGAATTCCGTATTATAATTTTTCAAAAAGCTGTAATAATTGGAGAAGTAATTAGTTAATTTGTTTGGGCCGTAATTATATGTACAATTAAAATCATTATTTCTCTGTAATATATATATATATATATATATATATACATACATATACTGAAATTAAAAAAAAAAAAAAAAATATGCATTGTTTTAAATACACCTAAAATGAAATAAAATGTTTAGATTTTTAAAAAGGTCTGCTTTTTTTTTACTTTATTTTATAGTTAAAATAATTGAAAAAATTATTTTTTTTATAATTTACAATAATATTTTTACCTTACATAAATCCTTACTAAGTCCGAGCTTCATATATATTTCGGCTACCTAACGGTGCCATCTTCAGATACACTCGGTAAAAAATGATTTGAAGGTGCTACTTGGATGACTTGTTTATCTTTTGTAGTTTCCTCTTCGATTTCTTCACTTCTCTTGTTTTTCTTATATAGTTGTTGCCACTCGGTAAGAATAATGCTATGTTCGATATCATTGATAGTGTTATTATTGGTTAGTATTTCGATAGCTTCTCTTTTGAGAGCGTAATGGTGAGAGTTGTATGGGGCTATTTTTTGAAAGTTAATGGAATCAATGTTAATTGGGTTAGTATTGTTAGTTCTTGAGAAAGCTGTGGAATGTCTATTGTATTTTAAGTCGGTTATGTGTTCTGAAATACGTTCTTTTATTTTCCTTTTAGTCATTCCTATGTATGAGGCTTTATTTTTATTTTTATTTTGATATTGGAAATCGATTTTATAAATGCCGGCTGTGTGTTTAAAGTCTATGGGGTCTTTTTCATTGCGAATTCGTTGGTATATATTTTTATTTGGTTTTATTGGGATGTTTATATTGTGTTTGGTGGCTTCATTTTTAATTTTTACGGCGGCACCTTTGCAGTACGGGATCGCGGGGGTAAAGAGTTGTTTAGATTTTTAAGCATTCGGAATATTGTTTAGGGTTTTTATACGTTTTTTATAAAATTTATCAACTATGGAGGGATTATAATTAGCTTTCTTGGCGATATCTTTTATTATTTTTATTTCTGATTTTAGACTCTTCAACATCTTTGTAAAAATTATTTTTTTTATTTTTATTTATTTATTTTTTATAGAAAATTATAAAAAATAGAACATTTTAAAACATACATGTTTCTTTTTTTAAGTTCAAAAATTTTAAATAATTTATTAAAATTTTTAAAATTTGAATTGAATTATAAGAGAAGATAACAGTAAAATAAAATGTTTTCATTAAATAAATAAAAAGGGGAAAAAAACATTCCCATCGGTAGCATTGAACCCGGGCCCTCCACATGCAACCGTTTACTTTGCCGCCCACGCCACTGGAATGTTGCCTTTGTTGCGAAATAACTTATATTTAAAGATTTACTGAAACTTTAAACGCTTTTTCTCGAATTTCTGTGGCTAGTGGGTCCTGCTGCTTTAATATATTGTTACCTTCGTAGTATACTACAATCCTGCGAATTTTCCATGTCGTGACCTCTCTTTCACGGATTAGGATACAGGATGATAAACTAGATAGGGCGGTCAGCGTGGGGAACGGAGCTTTATTTTCCGCATTAATTCAGCCGAACAGAGTAAGCGATCCGATCGCCGCCTGGTGTAGTATCTTTGAAACTCATCGGAAGAAAGGAAAAGCCCGCCCCTTCGGCTTCAGTCATCCAACGAACGAACAGCCAGAAATGTAAAAACGCGCTGATTGGTGTATTTTCGAGATTTGGTCGCCCTCTATCTGTAAGATGAAAATTACTACCTTTCCGTAACATTAGTAATACATCCTTCTCTTTTAATCCGTGCTCTCTTTGTTAGATTATGACCAAGGAAGAAGAGTCTATAGGAATTAAAACGAGATAGGGCAGCGAGCGCGAGAACAGAAGCTTCCTTTTCCGCATTAATTCAGCCGAGTCCAGGAAAGCGATTCGATCGCCGCCTGGTGTAGTATCTTTGAAACTTATTAACAAATTAAGCACGACTGCTACAGTCAAAGCGGCAATGTTGCACTTTGCACTGCGTTGCCGCTTTGACTGAAGCACTCGTGTAACTTTAATGAGTCCTGTTTACTTTGTTCGCCTGACGAAGGGTCGTGTGTTCTTTCGATCTGAAACAATTGTTGCGAGTTTATTGCATTTTATGGTGTTTATTCAAAGTTTTGTAATTATTACTTTAAAACGCCAGTTCTGTGGTGCTTTCTTATTATTCCATCCACTAATGTTGCACTGTAGTGCACTTTGGAAATGCGCCACTACGACTGTGTATCTCTGTGCCACGGAGTAAAAAGACAAGAGAAGAAGGTAACGCTGAAATTTTGTGATGTTGTTTTATAATGTTTACAGATGGCGCCAGCGTACAATACTTCCTTCTCTCCAGCTTCCGCAATGTTATTCAATGGGAAAATGTTTCGTTTTAATTATTTTTTTTTAATAATATCAAGCTGAAAAAAGTTCGATTGGAAGCAAATTTCATTAAATAGAGTATTCTAACCAACATGTTTTTTTTAAGAGCCATTTTATACTAATTTTACTTTGAAAGAGAGCTTTTAAAAAATGACGATCCTTATGAACCGAAGCTAGCTAAAACATACAATTGGGGGGAAGGAGAATGGATGAAATTTTGTAAAGAAAAAAATAAACTTACTTTAGGTGCAGAAAACACGAACTCGGACATTATTTCTCTCCTAGGGCTTTTTTTTTTTCTTACCACTATCATAGCCTGTATTACAACTAGGAACGAAGCATTTATTTGAAACATCTGAATTATGCTGTTTTAAGAACTTACAAACAAATTAAATTGCTTAAAATAAAAAATTTTAAATGTATTCCAGCAAAATTCTATTGAAAACAACACTATATCAGCTCCGAGGTAGGGAGTAATGACAAGTGGCGCCCTCAATATTTACATCACAGTTTCGTAGCTTTCTCCCATTGGACCTTCAACTCCTATTAATATTACTCCGTGCTCTGTGCGATGTTAAACCCACTGAGCAGAAGAACAATAGAAGCAAATGCTTCCAATACCTACTTTACACAGTGTTCGTGCGCGCCATTTTTTCTGCAATCATTTGCCGTACAGAGCCAAACCTTGCACGGCAAGCAACATTTGTCGGGTCGTCCATTACTATTATACTCTAGAACTAAAATTTAAAATTGTAATATCATGTTTAGCATATGATTGTTCGAACAGACAACCTTCATCAAATTTTACTTTGAAATATAAAGATATCAAAATCAAGTGCTTCCTGACAGGGCCCGACTTAGACTACCTGCAGCCCCGGGGCAAGCCTATTCTGGGGGGGCCCCCTTGCAGTGGCATAAGAGGTCTTTAGGTTGCAGAATTTCTGTATTCGCCTGTAGGGGGGCCCCTTCCAGAAGGGGGGCCCAGGTACCTGCCGTAAGTCGGGGCCTGCTTCCTGACGTGAAACGTTTTGAAGACAAACCTTCCAAAAACAGAACGCAAAAACCGGAGTTGTTCTTCAGCTCAGTGGTTAAACCCACTGAGCCGCCGTGGTTTAAGTAATATTTTATTTTTATGAGTGGCAATACTGGACAATGTTTTCATGTGTTTTTGTTTGTTTATGTTTACATTTTTAGCGGAAGATGCGGTCATCTGTAAATTCAAGTTAAGATATGTGTTGTTATTTGTGAACATGATATAATACATTGCTAAAATCAAATCATTATATTTGAATTTAGTTCAAAATGATTATCTTGAAATTTTTTTTTGCGTTTTCCTAAAATCGAAATATACATGCCACTTAACCTTTAAATACATCTATATTTTATTACTTAAAAAAAAACATATATATATTAAGATCTGCATTTTTTTAAATTTGTTAAAGATGCAGCGATATGTATATGATGTTGTTGTTGTTGGAGGAGGATTAATAGGAGCAGCTACTGCAAGAGAAATATTGAATAGGAATCCTCGTATTAAAGTCGCCATAGTTGAAAAAGAAAAGTCTGTTGGTAAGAGAAACGTATTGAAATATCACTATATCTGGTATAACCGTGACAATTTTAACCCAACCATTTTTTAATAGCGACTTTGGGATAGCGAAGCTTAAGAATGAACGATTTGTTCGTATTAGTTTGCTTACTTTTCTAATGCTTAACACTAGAAAAACAGGGCTTGTCATTTTCAGTTTAAAGCTAGTGACTTAAACAGTCATTTTCACAGCTTTGGTTGTTCTAGTGTTAAGAAACTTGTTGTATTTGATAATAACTTTTTTCTTTTGAATAAGTTTACTAACAGTTGGGGAGAAACAATTTTATAGCTTTTTTTTTGTTTTTTTCAAAGAGTCAGTCATTTTACTTTTTGCAAGAAACTGTGAATATGATTCTATGCATATGTATTCTGGTTAATAAAATATTAGCAGCTGAAAAAAAAAATCTTTTACAGACTAATAAATAAATGTTAAACTGGTAACTGAAGAAATCTAAGATTAAAATTATTAAATGCAAAAAATCTGTAAGGAATTCATAACTAATAAAGCATTCAGTTTAAAATTAAAAATCTGGTCAAGCAATAAAAATTGAATTCTTTTTTTTTTTTTAAATATGTAATTGGTATGTTCATATGTGTAACATTATTGCTTTTACTATACAAAATCAATCAAAAATTTTTTTAAAGCAGCTACTTTATATATATATATATGTGTGTGTGTGAGTTACCATTAAAGCTCGAAGTCCATTAATGTGCAGATTATCTAGCTAATCTACAGATTAACTAAAATGACCCGCTAAAGTACAGAATCAAGATTTTTCTGCATTTTAACTCAGGTAATTTGCGCATTAGTGGCTTCTATTTCGTTAAAGTTCAAATGTTTGTTTCTCTCATTTCCTTTCCCCATTCCTTCCATTTTTGTTTGATATCGCTCCTCTTATTTCCTTTCCCTTTAAATTTTGGTAAATGACCAATTATAACAATAGGTGCATACTTAGTTCCATAATATATAATTAATTAAGATCTTTCATTTAAAGTTAACTAATTTCTTTTTCCCACGTAAGTTGGGGACTTTGCTTATTTTTGGGTATTCACACGTTCAAATTTACCACATATCATATTTTGGACTGCTGACTCTAAACCCGTTATAAAATTTTTCCCACATAGGTTGTGGTCAATGTAAAAATTATTGAATTTACATAGGTTAGGGCAGGTTTCCCTTTTTAGGTTTCTTTACATGATGACAATAACTTTTCAATACATGTTACTTAAAGTAGTTTTCATAAGTTTCTGTCACTTTTACTAATCACACATAGGTTGAGGCATACATTTTTATTTTTATTTATTTTTTTAACCAGCATATTTGTAATTCTCAACTGAAAATTCCTCTCCCTCCACTTTTAATTAGCTTCGCTCCTCTCATTTCCTTTTCTCCCTCCCTCAACTTTTGGTTTTGCCAGTGTCTGGTCGTCACTGGTTGCTTTAATTTCTCATAATTATAAACTACAATTAATTATTATTTTAAGGTATCTGTCTACGTGCAAAACACTTTTTTGCAAAAACAGAGAATAAGGTTTGTTTGTTAAAATGCGACTTAAAATTTTGAAAACATATATAATTTTCACAAATATTCCATAAAATTTTACAAAATGGGTTAATTTGTATAGAAATTAAGCAAAATTTTACATTTACGCCAGATGCTCTAAATTCAATTTAATGACACTTATTCTATGACACTTACCTGTGCAATGAATTAAAATGTTTGTGATATTCCTTAAATTCACTGAAATACATCAAATCACACAGAAAAATACAGAATTTTTCTTTAAAATTTTTCATTATTTTACATATAAGCCTGTATAATCATCAAATTTATACATAGGGCTTAACTTTTAGTTCAAAGCATAAAAAGAAATGCATAAAATACTGTAGAAAAATTTTATCAAATTATCTTCAAAACTTTTGAAGTAATCAGATTTATTGTATATGCTAATCATTAAAAATGTAGTTTTTCGGAAAATGCATTTAAATATTTTGCTTTAAACAAACACTATAGTCTATTCATTTTCTACATTTAAAATCCTCCACATTTATATGTCACTCCTTCACTAATTTCCTAATTAAGTAATTTTGATTAATAATTAGGAAATTAATTAAGTAATTTTGTAAGGCATAATTAAGTAATTTTGATTTAAGTAACTTAATTGGCTATAACTGCAGTTTTAATTAACGTACAAACAAAAGTAAAGGTGTTTTGAAAACCTAAAAGATTCCTCTATAAAATAGAACAATAAACAGAAATTCGCATTTTTCTTCAAAAATGACAATTTTAACATAGACAGATACCTTAAGGATTGTTATGAGAGTTTCTATTAATAAAAAATAAAATAGAAAAATAATAATTGGTTTTAAATAACGTTATGTTAACTATAGAGTTTCATACTTAAAAGCTTAATACATTTTTTTTTTTTTTTTTTATAAGTAAATATAATTATAAAAAATAAAATAATGTAATGCTTCATTAATTACAAAATCTAAAGGGTTAGTTGTTAAATAATTGGAATATTTGTTAAATACTGGAATTTTCAGTTGAGAATTACAAATATGCTGGTACAAAAAAAAAAAAAAAAAAAAAAAAAAAAAAAATGAAAGACCTCAACCTATGTATGATTAGTAAAAGTGGTAAAAACTTATGAAAACTACTTAAGTAACATGCATTGAAAATTAATATTGTTATTATGCAAAGAAACCTAAAAAAGGAAACTTGCCCTAACCTATGTAATTTTTACATTGAGCCCAATCTATGTGGAGAAAATTTTATTACAGGTTTAGAATCAGCAGGCCAAAATATGATATGTGGTAAATTTGCACGTGTGAATACCCAAAAATAAGCAAAGTCTCCAACTTACAGGGGGAAAAGAAATTAGTTAACTTTAAACAAAAGATCTTAATTATTTATATATTATGGAACTGAGCATGTACCTGTTGTTATAATTGAACTCAACCTATGTGGGAAAATACAAAAACCTCGTGACTGCAAACGTTGCTGTTGTTCCACCAAAAATCTTATTTTCACTTTAATGAGTACCTAGTAGGTAATTTGCAGATTAACAAGTGTCTAGTCGGTAATATGCAGATTATCTAGGTAATTTGAGAAATGAAACAATTTTCCGCACTTTAACGGATCACTCTAGTTAATATACAGATTAACTGATTTCTGCACTCAGCGATAACATATATATATGTTTTAATTTAAAAAAAAAAATTATTTCAAGATTTTTTTTTTTTTTTTTTTCCTAAGTTGCCTACTGCTGCAAAATGTATATTTCTGTTAATGTTCTTCAGCACTAAATCATTCAATCTGTTTTCATTTTCATTTAAGGTATTTCAAATATATGTATACATCTATATTATATTTCATTATAATATGGAAAGGAGAGTATTTTTCTATACCAGGGGTCGATCCAGGCAAAAATTGGATCCCCTTTGCTGCTCCTTCACAAAATTCCACACCATAAAAGGGGACCCTTTACAAAATTCAAATTTATGAAATGAGCCCTTCACAAGATTTTGTTTTACAAAAGCGATCTTTTTATAAAATGTTTACAGTATTATTTTTAATTAATTGGTTCAATGAAAATATGTTAATTTGATATTAAACGTTATTTAGAATGACTGTTAAAATGGAAGGTTTTATACATGATATATATATATATATTTTTTTTTCTCCACAAAAATAAATAAAAATTTCACAAAAAGGGGACCCAAAATTTAAAATCTGGATCAACCCCTGTATACTGTAATTTCCTGATAAGCAATGAAGTGACGGGTTCAATCCCAGGTTGCACTTGTCGGCCTAGCCGTTCAGTTTTCTGTAGTTTTCTCCAAAACTTGTGTAAATACGGGATAGGGCCCCTTAGAGAGACCCACACGGAGGGCACCTCACCTCAGACCTAGGGCCCTAGAATAGTCAATCGGCCATACTGCCCAAACACGTAACACCTGATAGTAAAGGGCAAAATTAACGGTCGCCACCGGCCACATGGCGACTAAATAAAAAAAGATGGCGATTAAAAATTATGCATCGATCGCCACTAAAGTCGCCACTTTTTGTGATCATTAAAAGATTCTAAAAATCGGTCGACGATAGGCAATCGAAGCCTTGTGATTTCCAATCTTTTTCCATCCATGGCATAAATGTCAATGTTCATTTTAAACTTGCTTTATTATATTCTACAACCTATAAAGAAGTAAAATTGTTTAATATATTTCACTCATATAATTTTTGGAACCCCCTTTTCCCTCTCCCTAACGATCTGTGATCACACAGCTTATAGAAAGCTTTATAACTTCTAATCATTCTCCATTTGCTGCAAAAATATAAATATCTATTTTAAACTTACTTTATTAGATTCTAGAATCTGTAAAGAAGTAGAATTGTTTAATATCTCTTACTCATAATTCTTGTAATCCCCCCCCCCCTCCAACGATTGGCAATCACATGCTCCACTGAAGCCTTGTGATTTACAATCTTTCTTCATCCATAATATAAATGTAAATATTCATTTTTAAACTTTCTTGATTAGATTCTAGAACCTATAAAGAGGTATATAGATGTATTCCCCCCCCCCCCAGCCCACACACATGTGCGCTCCATTTCAACTGGCAGTTAATAATCAAATGTCCTGCAAAGCACAATCTTTTTCCATTATGATCTCCATAGTATTTAGTGTATATTTAACCATTTAAGATATTTGACAAATGCGTGTATCAAAATTTGATTTGGCTTAAATGTGTATTTTTCAAAAATTTTTGTATTTGCTTTCTTTTGAGTAGAAATCTTCCTCTTTCCTTCCCATTTTAAAGTAGAAATCATCCTATTTTTAAAGCTACAAATTTGGCAGCTAAGTAAATTATTTTTAATGAAGCAGCTAAGTTTTCATATCTATACTTTTTAAGAGGAAATATTTTAACTCTATTGAAATAAAATCATTTAAAAAAGTGTGTCTTTAGAAATAAGAAAAAATAATAAAACTGCTAACTCTATTTACACATGACCATGTAAAAGGTTGTGATGATGAATCAGCTGATTCATTTACTAGAAAATATCAATGTGAACTGTGAATAACAGCAGCTTATTTCACTTAAATAAATTGAAAAAAAAAAAAAAAAAAAAAAATTACTACTGAATTATCTGAAAGATAAAAAAGCTTTTGCTGTTATTATTACAGCCCCAGAGCTGCCAACCTTGGTGGGAAAAAAAACAGGAGATTTTACATAATTTCAAGGGAGAAAAAGGGAGATTTACGGTTTCGTGGAGAAAAACAAAACAAAATTATTTTATTCAATACATGATACTTTTTTAACTAAAAGACCTAATATAACTTTTGTTTGATAATTTATATTTTAAACTTATTGGGGAAAAACAAATAGTTAACAAGTTCATTAACAAAGTCTAAAAATAACTACATATGTAAAGAATTTTGAACTTCTATATCGCTTCAGTTGGTTCTAAAATCTAATAAAACAACTGGATCAATGTTTTTATGAACATTGATCCAGAGTTTTCCCCAGATAATTTAAGGAGGGTGCTGCACCTCGCCTGATCTTTGTTTGAAAGAAAAAAAAAAACACTTTGCCCCAATCTATTCCCCCCCCCCCCACCCCCCATTACTGCATTTGTAGAAAATAACCTAAATGCTGTAAATATAAATAAAACTATTGTGTGTGACAATCAGCACATGAACAACAAATAAAAGTACAGAAAAGTTTAAAAACAGTCTTTTTTCTTTTTGTATGCATATTTATAACTAAATTTTTAAATTAAGTGTTTGGATTTTAAATGCCAAATGTGTCCTTAAAAATTCAAATCGCCCTCAAGAATCTAAAGAGTGTTTTTTTTTTTTTTTTTTTTTTTTTCCTCTCTCTCTCTCTCTCTCTCTTTTTTTTTTTTTTTTTTTGAACTAGCAGTACCCTACATTTTTTAAAACCAGGGGGAAAATGTTTGATTCTTTTGTTGTAGAATGTAAAAGCTAATTGGAGAAAGGGTTTTTTTTTTTTTTTTTTTTTTTTTTTTGGGGGGGGGGGGGGGGAGGGGGAAGTCAAACGATAATTATATGAGTGCAAACTGTTAAACTTTCTACTTCTTTATAGGCTCTAGAATCTAATAAAGCGATGGAGAAAGAATGAGAAACAAAAGAGTTCAAAAGAGCATTTGATCACCGATCACTAGTTGGAGATAGGAAAATATGGGAGGGAGGGGGAGTTAAAAATAATTAAGTAAGCGAGAAATATGGAAGGATTCTGTTTCTTTAGAGATTCTAAAATCTCATAAAATAAGTTTTAAATGAATATCGACATTTATGTTGTGGATGCAGAAAGATTGTGAATTGGGAGGCCTTCGTAAATCTGAAAATGTGGCACTTACGAATTGTCCAAAAATTAGCGTTTTTAGTTCAATTTTTCGAAAATATTAGAAAAACGGGAGAAATACACATTAAAACGTAAAAACGGGAGTCTCCCGTGAAAAACGGGAGAGTTGGCAGCACTGCAGCCCTAAGCAGATTTTAATTTAGGATGTGCAACTTAGGATTTTTAAAAAGAGCGTAATTACAAATTACAATTTCAGTGTCCCTGTGTTAATTTATTATATGTATTTCTTATTTTCATATTTTTCTTGTGGTGATTATTCCGCAAAATGGTGACAATGCTTTTTGCAGTATCAAGGAAATAGTCTTATCATGTGAAAAGTGGCCACTAACTTAAAAAAGTGGCTACTAATGAAACTGACAGTACCGGCCACTGGCCACTAATAAATTTTCCCAGTTTTGCCCTTTACCTGATAGGCAGACATGCATAATATGTGTGAACACTGTTCACAGAAGTTTTTCTTCTTTCCAGAACATTTTTTAGCATTACTTATATAAGAAAAGTAAAATTAATTTAAATATATCATATAATAAAAGAAAAAAACTTTGTTTACTTAACTGAAGCCTTTATATAAAAATAATAAAACAAAATCAACAATTGAATAAAAGAACATTAAAATGATATAAAGTATTGAAAAATCACTAAGGCACTAACAAAAACCAACAATAGCTCAGAAATAAACATTGAATTTAAAAATATTAATAAACTATGTAATTACAATATCCATATTTATACTCTAACTCTAACGTGCCAAACTACAGAAGTGCTGGCCAATGAGTGCATTTGCAACAACACAGAAAACTGACACTATACTATTGGTTAAAAAAATAAAACAAAGAGATAAAGACATGTATATCTTTAATTTCAATTGTTTCATGAGTATTTTGCAGAAAGACTTTCAATATTATAAATTATATCTGTTGAAAGTTTTTCATTTTAAGTCTGCTGATAGATTGTAAGAATTGTACCATTGTGTTTTGCTGTGATTGATAGATAAGTAATAAATGAAAACTTTGCAAATATCTTTGATGCTTGTTTGTCTGTGTGTGTGTGTTTGATGAAGGTTCGAGCACAAAACAATTATTATAAGTTTTTTGCAATTTATGGTGCTTACTTATAAATTTTACATTTTGTATCATTTAAATTATTGCAGTGTTTTTTATATATATAATAATTATTTTGGATTTTGTTTAATTTGATTAATAATAATAATTATTATTTCAAATGTGTTTAAAATTTTTGTAGCTGCTCATCAAAGTGGTCACAATAGTGGAGTTATTCATGCTGGAATATACTATGCTCCAGGCTCTTTAAAAGCCAAGCTTTGTGTTGAAGGATTAGACCTCACATACAAATACTGTTCTGAGAAGAATATACCTTATAAAAAATGTGGCAAAGTAAGAATAATTGTGCAACATACATATACTGAATGACCTTTTATGTTGTTATTATTTTTTAGCTTATAAGTTCGTGCAAATTTATTTCTCATGTTATATTAATAGCGAATGTTTCAGACTAATGCATTAATGAAAGTTTGTATTAATTAAGAAAACTTATTGTTTAATGTATCAAAATCTTTATCTTATTTATTAATATTTTGTAAAATAACTTCATTATGTAAAAAATTTTAAAAATATTCAAAATTGCTAGTTACAAAAATTTAACTTAGCAGAATGAAATTTTAAGTGTGTTACATTTATTCATCTTGAAATTTCTGCATAAAATCTGCTTTAAAAACAATGAAGCATTAAATGTCCCCCCCCCCTTTTTTTTTTAAAGATATGTAATAAATTATTCTTTTAATTGAGCAGAATTATGTCAGTAAGAGGAAGTTTTTAGTTTCGTAAATTAATTTTTCACAATTTTAAGTGGAATTTTAAAAACTGATATATGGGAATTCATTCATTTCCCACCCATTCCCCGTCTTTGCTACATCTACATGACGCCACCTCTTACGCAGCTATGACTTAGCATTGCATCACTGCCTATTATGTCATCGTTTCCTTATAGCCAAAGCTGCTTTCAAAAAAGCAGCTTTGCCTTGTAGCTGCGCGCACATCTGATTCTAGTCAGTGGACGATTAGCTGTATGAGAGGAAAGACGTTCCTCTCTTTTGTTAGAATTAATGTTTTGTTTTGAATGTTAAATGTCCCTTGTACCTTTTTATGTTATGTTGTAACAAATACTAGTTAATACCCGTCAAAATTTTATGGATCATATGCATCTTAAATCTTTTCACGGCATAAAGTTTTAAACATTCCGGTTTTAATAATCCGCATTGCTCTTAACCAGTTTAAAATCCACTGCTGTAATCAATTATTTTTTGGTTGGAGGGGAAGGGGGAATAAATTTCATGAAGTTTCAATATACCAAATTTAAGCGTAATCCATATAATAAAAATAAAATTCGAAGATTTTTTCTAATTTTACTCTAAATATGACCAAAAGAATGTTTGGAATAATTAAAGGAGAGACAGAATTTATAAATTATGGTAAGAATGGAGAAAGAAAGCATACATCAATATTTAATGTTTTTCATACATATTATTTTAATTTGCTCGCATCTATAATATTCCATTTCAGTTACAATATGACAGTGGCGCCATCTATAATCTGTCAATAATAGAAAAAAAAACCCTCATATTTATTTATTTATTAATTATTATTATTATTTTAATACTTTTAAAATCACATAAATTTATAAAGCAAAATAATTCAATTTAAAATAAATTTTAATAGTGTTTTGTGTTTTCTTTACATTGTATAATTACAATTTATTTGCCCTTAGAAATAGAATATGCTACTCAGGGCCTGGATAAATAAGAATGCATTTAATACTTTAGCAAGTTAATTTGCTCATTAAATTTTCAATAATAAATTATTTTATGCATATTTTTACTCGTATAAAATATCAATATTTTTTAAGGTTATTCTTTTTAAATTATTTTTTTCTGTAATATAGTACAGAAATGAAATATAAGAGACCAATTTAAAATTAGATTAAAAAAATAAATAAATAAAATAAAATAAAACTTACCTTGATTTTAAACATCTACCTTCATTTTTTCTAAACAAAGTTTTCAATTGATAAAAGTTAACTTTTAAAGAACAATAAACACCGACCATTTTCTAATTTTTTTTCTTTTAAGAAACTGAAAAAAATAATATTAGGGATGTTTATATGATAAGAGATGGCGCCACAAAAACTCTTAAAATACTATCCTGTGTAGGAAAATTTTCGGTGAAATGAAAATGCATACGGCAATAACCGATAAGTATTCGCGAATTGCTTTGATTTTAATATACTTTCTTGGAAGATATGAATCAATGAATTAATCGTGTGAATTGTTTTTATTATTGAGCTATAATCAGGCGTCTGTCATAGACATGCGAAATATAAATATCGTCTGCTCGAGTTCTATCATCGATGTTCATATTGCACTGCATAAAGGGGAAGGAATATTCCCATTAAGAATTGGTTCATAATTTTCTTGTGCATGCCCAGATCGGGCGATTTTGGTCTTAAAGAAATACCCTTGTGTTTTAATATTATAGATTGTGATAGTCCCAATGGCTTGCAGCTTCTTTTCCCATAGATATGACAATTAGATTATTTTTTTCTTTCTTTCTACAAACTGAAAATTTGTTATTTTCTTAAACTTTATAATTTTAATAATAATAAAAAGAAGAGGGGCAGGGAAGTGTTTAAAATCAACAGACAGATTTTCCTGAACATATTCAAATATAGTATACTCCTTTAATATAGTTATTTTGTCTATTTTATTTTACATTTATTATAATAACAGAAATTTAAAAACTTAATTAGTATTTTTAACTAAAGAAAGAATGAAAAGTGGCTCCTAATGAAAAAGTTATTTCTGGCCATTATATACTAATGAAAATTCTCAGTTTTGCTCTTTACATGCTACTATTTTACTTGAATTTTTCACCCATCTGGTGTCTGAATGATTAACATTTCAGTTGCCAAGAGCTGGGTTTGAATCTAGTTAAGGCATGGATGTTCACGGTGCTTTTCAATGCACTTTAAGCTATAGATCATTGTCTAACTAGTCATAGTGTGAGGGGGAGGGGGGGAAACACCGATTTAGATCAAGATCTAACTAATTATCCAGTTTGGTTAAATTTTCATCCATTGATTCATGAGATACAGGGTCCTTAAATTTTTTTATACTCACTGACAGACATTTTTTTTAAATGTCAAATCAAATACAAGGCATCCCAAAACATGTAATTCCATTTTTTTTAAAAAAAGGAGGTTTAAATTTTTTATGAATCCAATACTTCCTTCTTATATGTAAGTAATGTAGAAGAAAGTTAGGAAACAAATATAGAAAAAGAAAAAAGTTCTGTGTAAATTAAATAACATACAATACATAGAAATTTTACAAATTTAAAAAGTTAATTGATTATGTTATGGAGATCATATTAATCAAAAACCATTGAAAATGTAAATAATTAAAAATCCACTCACTAATTAAGGCTTGTGTCAACTAACACAAGATGCCATTTTATATTAAGAAAATGATGTGCATAAATGTCAATAACAAAGAAGGAATAAAAGAAAAGCATTTCAACACATTAATGAAACTTACCTGAAACATGGTCAAATGCTTTAATTTTGCTGTATTTGTAAAAATGATTTTGTGTCAGTGCTTTAATATTTAAGTAATAACTATACTTACTGCTTTTATATGCTTTTAAATAAAATAATAACATTATGCTCTGCTTGTGCTTTATAAATAATTTATTTCTCAGTTAATAGTTGCTGTAGATCATAGTGAAGTAGAAAGGCTGGATAATCTATATGCAAGAGCTCTTCAGAATAATGTTAAGGATATTTCTTTACTAAATGAAACAGAAATCAAAAAGTTAGAGCCACATGTTCAGGTAAATTTTATTACATTTTTTGACTCAACACCACTGTATATTTGATTAGCATTTATGTTTAACAAGTTTTATGCTGATTATATAATTATTAAAAATAACATACTCTCTTTAACAAAAAAATATAATTTTTTTCACTATGAAATCTACCTGAAGTAGTAATTTTTTTTTTTTTTTTTTTTTTTTTTACCTGCTTCTAGCAATGTTCTTGATGCCTTGATAGCACATTAAAAAGAAAGAAAGAAAAGAAAACAGTGAAAGAATTCAAAAAACTAAATTTCTATTGATCCTGTTGGATAATTTTTATTCTAAGATCAATGAAAAGTTTATTTTTTTTTAATTCACATATTTAATGTGAATGTATTCAAGCTAGCTTCAAGAATTGTAGCATAGCTATACCTTTATAAAAACACATGTAAAAATATAGAAATGCTGTGATCCCCATGTCTTTCAAAAAGAGAAGCCACCTTATAAGAATTAACCCTTGTTTTTCAAAATGTGTGCATCTTTAGGATTGAGGGTTCCAAAAGTCTAGCAATATCACTACCTGCTATTACTTAATTTAACTAAATTCATTTTTGGTAGATTGTTTTTATATCTGTATTTTTTCTGCTTATTAACTTTATTTCATTAATCTGCAAATAAATTTTATATGAGTAATCTTTACCTAATCCTTTTTGCTCCAAAACTTCTTTATGCAAAATATTTAAATTTCACAGTATTTCTTTGTAAACGGAGTGAAAAATCAATGAAAAATAATATGAGAACAAAAAAAAAAAAAAAAATTTTTTTTTGGTTCAAGTAGGCTTGTATTATTCAAGTTCTACTTTCATTGTTAGGTTGATTTCTTTAGTAATCAACCTATTGCAATCACTTAGTTTATCTCTCTCTATATATAATGGAAAATTTGTCATCATGATAACTTTTAAAATAATATGAGCCAAAGCAAACAAAAGTTGGACTGTGGATTTATCTCTTGGATGAGTTCAATAACCAAGCTGCTCTGCCATTTTGTTTCCAAGTGTTTATATGTTTTAACTGTTTTGCGACTGGAGGCACAAATGCACATTCAAATGCTATCAATCAATATCTCAAATCCTATGGACATACAATGCCATTTTGTGCCAAAAATTACAGTTTTTAAAACATTCCAGAACCCTGTGGCATAAATTTGTGATGCCCGGAGCTGAATTGGAAAACTCTTTGGCATGCCGGCCGGGTAATGAATGCATTTCTTGCTGTCTCCTGAGTTTATTTTTCTATTTTTTACAATGACGTACGTATGTGTGTGAGTGAGTGAACACAATAATGTCTAAACGCTTTGATCAATTGAGCTGAAAATAACTTGAATTCTTTGAAGTGTGTTTGCATCTTATATCTGATATCAAATTCAATTAAGATATAACTTAATAAACATGTTATCGGTTATCATTCACACAGATTTACATGAGTGTAGGGCTTATAGTTTTTTTTTTTTTAATCAGAATGCAAAGTCAAATTTTTATACATTGTAGTCTCTGGGGTTCGTTGCCCATAGTGTAGCACTAGTGCAACCTACAACCTACTCGTTCTCTCAACTTACTGTGTTTTATGGGCTCAAACTATTTAAAGTTTGTTTTAGTTTTGTTAAATTCCTTAAACACACACACACACACATATACACTGGTGGACAAGATTAAAGCAACAACCTGTTTTCACGTTCTCTTCTTTTGCACATAATTTTTAAATAATATAATCATAAAATTTGGATGGCCTGTTCTGTTCGTTATCATATTATTAACCAAATTTTATGTAACTTTAGCATAAGAATAATTTTTAAGCTAATAAATACTCATTTTTCTTTCAAAAGTAATCTTTGGAAAAAATGAAAAATTTCAATAATTTTATGAACAAACACTCAATGAAAAGTAGTGTTAAGGATGCATTATAGATAGGTAAAGACGCACATGCCTTGTTGAAATGTTAAACTAAATCTAGATTTTTCTTTCTATATTAACTTTTCTTTTACTTTTATAATGGACTTTTTTAAAAAATATAATTAATAATTTGTAAACTATGAGCATCACCAGAATAATAAAAATGTTGATAAATAGTTTTATGATGAAAATCTTATTGAATTTTCATGCTTGTGTGTATATTTTTTAAAAAGCTATTCACATGCGAAAAAAAGAAGAAAAAATAAACAGAAAAGTGAATACAGGTAGAAAGATTTGGTTGTAATCTAACATATGGATGCGTGTGCATCTTCACCTATCTGTAAGGCATTCTAATGATCATTTTTCATTAAGTGTTCTTTCCAAAAATTATTGAAATTTTTCATTTTTTCCAAAGCTTACTTTTGAGAGAAAAATGAATATTTATTAGCTTAAAAATTATTCTTATGCTAAAGTTACATGAAATTCAGTTAATAATATGATAACAAACAGGCCATCCAAATTTTATGTTCATATGTTTATTTGTTTGAAAATTATGTGCAAAAGAAGAAAATGAGAAAACCGGTTGTTGCTTTAGTTTTGTCCGCTAGTGTGTGTATATATATATATATATATATACTAGCTGACCCGACAAACGTTGTTTTGTCATATAAATTATTTCTAGAGAATATTTTGCTAGAAAAAAATAAATAACTTATTGTAAGTGTGTAAGGATGTGGTATATAAGTGGAAGATGTATGGAGCGCTGTGAACGGTGAAAGAATATAAAAATAACAAAACACCAATCATTTATTTTTTTAATTTATTAAAATTGATTCTTTAAAATTATATACATATCGCTACTTATAACAATATTACTAAAAAACAATATCAATCCCTTAATGCAACAGAGTGTACAATATTTTTTCTTATCCCATTTATTGGATTTTATTTATAAATTCCAATTCCCTTCAACCAAATCCCCTGTTCCTGAACTTCAAAAATGGGGTATCTATAATGTCCCTTGTAATAACTGTGATTTATCTTATATTGGTCAAACTAAAAGAAATCTTGAATGTCGTTTACGTGAACATTCTCGGTATGTTGTTAATCAAGAAATTTCTAAATCTTCTATTGCGAAGCACAGTTGGAAATTTGATCATAGTTTTAATTTTAAGAGTGCCAAAATTATCTTTCATGCCAAACGCGTTTCCGAACTGGATTTTTTGGAAAATTTAGCTATTTACCTTAATCGTGATAAAATTGTCAATGAAAAATCTGATTCCACTTTACTGTCTACAGCCAGGAAAAATTTGTTTAATTAAATTAAATAATTTCCTTCATTATGTTTATAACATCATATTAGTTATAATAAAATAATTCTAATTTAAATAAAAATAATAATAATTAATGGATAAATTTTGTTAAATTTACTTATTAGTTTAATATTATTGAAAAAAAAAAATAATAATTGTTTACTCCTTTCCTCCCTCCTCATTTTGTGGTGTGTGTGTACGTGTGTTCCTCTCTGATTGGTCCTGTCCTGCATGTTGCTTCCTATTGGTTATTTGTGTTGCTCCTCCCCCTCTGGATTTTGTCCTGCTTTCAGTCTTGCTTTTGCCTCCAAGGCAGTTGCACGTGTTTGCACCTGATGAAGAAAGGCTACGTCCTTTCGAAACAGGTTGTGCTGATTTAAAATTTATGGTGTGTGAGGAAGTTTGAATTTCTTGCTATTAATATGAGCATTGAATGTTTTGCTCAGCAGAGGCGAATATGGGACTAATCAACGGTTATCAATGTCAATATCTATGTTGTTGACATACATGACCGCCATAGATGATAAGATTGTCCGTCATTATCGGGATTTCTTCGACGATATATTGGATATCCGTCAACATTTGTGATCGTGAAATTTTTCGGAAAACTTTTAGTACATTTTCTATCTGCACAAATAATAATGGCCTAAAATTTCATTTTTCATTTTAACATAAAATAACTCCGTCGGATATTGACGAATTTTTTAAAAGAATATACCATTTTAACTAATTTTAACATTTTAACAATATTAACGTTGGAAAAATATTTTAAACACTTACGGTTAAAAATTCATTTTTCATTTCAACATTAAATAAATTCTGACATCGTGTTTACGATTCTAAAATATTAACTTTGAAAAAATATTTTAAATACTTCGTAAGATACGGTTAAAAATTCATTTTTCATTTCAACATTAAATAAATTCTGACATTGTGTTTACGACAACTCGCGCCATCTAGGTGGAAAAGTTGTTGAAAGAGTTGGTTAAAAATTAATTAAGAAAGAACTAATTAAGTTACAACTTTCATTTGTAAATCTAAACCATTCTCGAATCCACCTGAAGACACACAAAAAATTTCATTAAACTCAGTCCAGCCGTTTAGGAGGAGTTCAGTGACATACACACGCACAAAAGAAATATATATATAAAGATATATATATATATATATATATGTATATACATACAATATCTACAGTGGTGGACATAATTATAAGACACCTATCTAATTTGAGAAATAGTGAAAGAAAAGATTCAGAGCTTTAAAATGTTTTATCAAATACGTCAAAAACATAAATTTATTCTGTTATCACACGTAATTGTTTTACAGAAATGATATTTTTATAGAGTTTAATAAAAAAAATTAAAAATACCATGGACAAAATTATAAGACACCCTAACATTTTAATTAAAACACCTGCTTTTTTTCGAAAATAATGTGCAATATGCAAATTTTCTGCACGCTGTTATAACGTCAGCAGTTAACTAAAGCAGGCGATAACTGACTTCACACATTTGCAAACATGCCATGAGGTACAGAATTAAAAGAAAGTGAAATTCGCGAAATTTGGAGATTAAATGGAACTGGTGCTTCAATTAATGATATTTCAAAAGTTATTACACGCTCTAGATGTGCAATTAGAAATGTTTTGAAAACAGGAATTAATGGATCGATTATTAAAAGATCTGGACGTACTCCTTGCTTGTCCTTCAGAGACAAACGCCATGTGCTTTCGCTCACTACACAGAATAAGATAACCACTACAGGCATTAAAAATGCTTTGAAACTGAATTGTTCAAGGAGAACCATTCGCAGGGTGTTGCATAATGCTTCCTATGTGAAATATGAAAAATTGAAGAAAAAAAGCACCGCTTCTAAGCCGGCACAAAATGGAGTGTCTATACTTCACTAAACAAACTATGGCCAGGGCCTCCAAATAGTACTCTGTGTTATTTTCTGATGAAAAAAAGTTTAACCTGGATGGTCCTGACAGGTTTCAATATTATTGGCATGATTTACGGAAGTCTCCTCATGTACTAATGAGCCGCCAAATGGGTGGAGGCTCAGAAATGGTTTGGGATGGTTTTTCGGCTCAAGGGAAAATGGATATTGTTTTTGTGCATTCAAGAATGAATTCTGAAAAGTATAAAGATCAACTAGCCATATACGGTGAACTTCTTTGTGGCGAAAACTACACTTTCCAGCATGATAACGTGCCGATTCATGCATCACACGAAACAAAAAAGTGGCTTTCAGAGCAAAGTATCAATGTTCTTCCGTGGCCTTCTCGCTCCCCAGACTTAAATACCATCGAAAACTTGTGGGGAATCTTAGCTTGTGCGGTTTACCGAAATGGGAGGCAGTTTATATATGTTGAAGATCTAAAGAATGCTATAAAATGTGCTTGGTAAGAACTGTATTGCGATATTTTGTTAGAATTGATAGATTCAATGCCGAATCGCATCTTTCATGTTATAAAAAACAATGGCGTCTCCACCAAATATTGAATAACCATGTTAGAGGCTTTTCTTTTAGACCATTAGTGTCTGCTAATTATGTTGACCACTGTATTTGGAAAAAATGGTTGGTGTCTTATAATTCTGTCCATTATGTTTTTAAGTTTTTTCATTAAATTGTATGAAAATATCATTATTATAAAATAAATATATATGATAGCAGAATAAATTTATGTTTTTGACATATTTGATAAAACATTTTTAAGCTCTGAATCTTTTCTTTCACTATTTGTCAAATTAGATAGGTGTCTTATAATTATGTCCACCTCTGTATAATATATGTCTAAGATTTATAGAATTAAAGTTTGTTAGAACATTCTGAATATATATAGGGGAGACCGGGGTACAATGGATCAATTTTGGAAATTTTAAGTGTTTACTCATATTACTTTCTCGCCATTGAAAACATGTGTGCATATTTCCTATATATTGGGTTTTATGTTGCACTCAATCAAAAGCAATAATTATGTTTACTTTTTTATACATAAAATTTTAATAGCAACTGACAAAATGGATCATTGTACATCTGGTCCATGACACGGGGTGCTATGGACCAGAGGTCAAACTTAAAAAGTATACTAATGTAGTGCGTTTTTTAAAAGTATAAAATGTAGAATATATTATATTTGTTTATTTATGTCTTCGATTCATACAAATAATGTTACAGGGGTCTGTCCAGACTTTTCACACAGGGTCCTGTTTTTGCAAAATTGTGAAAATTTCTACACGTAATTTTGTCAATCTAAATTTTGTGTGAAAAAAAAGTTCTCCCAAACTTTTCGGCTAGGGTCCTCTTTTTGTGAAATTGTGAAAATGTTAATTTTGCAAAATAAAATTACAATTAAGGTTTCATTTTTGACAATGACAGTTCAGTTTTATAGAACTAAACTCACACATATGCATAGAAGTCCTTTATAAATTAGAAATTGAATATCAGCTTTTCGGGAGAAATACAACAAAAATGTCTGATTATTCAGGCAGTCTACATTCGTTCCACTGAAGATTAATTTTGAAAATGAGAGATTTATCAAAAGTCTAAGGAGAAAAATTTTGTGAAAGGTTCTTTTTTAGGATAAAAAATTTTGTGAAGGGTCATGTTTTATGATAAAAATTTTGTAAAGGGTCCTGTTTTGGGATAAATAATTTTGTGAAGGGTCCTGTTTTGGGATAAATAATTTTGTGAAGGGTCCTGTTTTAGGATAAATAATTTTGTGACGGGTCTTGTTTTAGGATAAATAATTTTGTGAAGGGTCGTTTTTTAAGATATAAAATTTTGTGAAAAGTCCTTTTACAGACCCAGGTTTGCCTCTGAACAGACCCCTGATGTAAATTAATGAACATTAAAATTGGAAAATGATACACCAAGCGATTTTTGTGTCACTGAAAGTCTGCTATTTCTTGTGAAGTCGTAGGGTCTGGAAGGCTCATCATTACAATAGCTTGAAAATTTACAAGAGATATATCAACACTCCCAGGAAAAAATGTAGAAATCTTGATTAGGTTTTCATTGCATGAATCTCACAAAAACTGATTCATTGTCTTTTATTTCTGTGATTAAACCAACAAAATAAACTGTCTTTTTCGTCAAATTTATTTTTATTATTTTTTAATTGCATTATTTTATTCAGTTTGTTATAGCTGTATGATATTTGTAAAAATATAAGAATACAAAAGTAACTGAATGGTTATTAAAAATAGATAAGAAGAAACCTCAAAGTAAATTGCTTTCTTATTCATCTTTGAAGACATAATAGATCTAATTAAGGTTAACTACGAAATTTTTAAGTATGATTTATATCTGACACTTCAAAAATGTAGATTTCATAAATCAGTTTATTATGGCAGAGAAATGGTCCATTGTACCCCGTGTGGACCTCTGGCAGCAAATGTTAAAAAAAAAAAAATCCCTTTAAAAAATATTTTAATGAGATTAAATATAATAATAGATGACCTTAGCTCTTTATTGTGCTAAATAGCCTCTTCCAGATCATAATTCTTGAATGATGAAAAGAAAAAATGTTTAACTCAAAATATTTACTTTTGGCTACTGTAAACTAAATTTCATGAATAAAAAGGCTAAATTGTCAGTTAGGCATGAAGTTGCTGGCTAAGTTTCATCACTGTAGTGCTGCTATCTATGTATCAAAATATGAACCATTTAAAAAAAAAGAAAAAATACAATTATAGGGAGTGGTTCATTGTACCCCAATCTCCCCTATAGTTAAAGATTTTTATTTATTTATTTATTTTTTTTTTACTTTAGGGAATAAAAGCAATTTGGTCACCTAATACTGGAATTGTAGATTGGGCTAAGATCAATAGATCATATGTTGATGATTGCAGATCTAAAGGTGCTGATATTTATTTAAATTTCACTGTCAAGCATTTTTATACTCAACTAAAAAATGGAGTTCCATCATACCTCTTAGTTTCTGGAACAAATAAGGTTTGTATTGCTCTAAATTAATATATTTATAGAGTAATAATTTGCTTTTATTGATTTATATATTAATAAATGAAAATGATTTTATGTTTTATAATACAGGACAAGTTCTTAAATTTATTATATTTTTACAAGAAGGTGGCAATAAGTGAACCCCTCATAGGCTTGTAACATTAACATATTTTTATTTATTTACAAGAATTTTGGAGTTCATAAGAAGTTTTTCACAAAAAAGAAATTTTGCAACATGATTGAAATAATTGGATCTGCAAATTAAATATGTGGTATGTGTAAAACCTCTTATGAAATTTCAACTCTGGAAAATACCTAAAATCTAGGTTGTTCTTTTGCCGACAATTTGCTTAATTCTTACTCTATTCAAATGAACTTTTGACAAAAGTTGGTCAATATATTTAGTTTTCAACCTATCCAATAAAAATTTGTCTGTCTTTCACATAGGCACAGTAAAATAATGTTTACTAAAAATGCTCATATCTCAACGAATATTACTTGTATGAATTTTATGTTTCAGAATAATGTTTCTCTAATGTTTTGTCAATTTTTGTAAAATTTTAGGAAAATCTGTTCTAGTTATAAGCAAAAAACTTGTCAAAAGAATTAGTAATTTTTGAAAAAAAAAAAAAAAAGAATTATATCTGCCTAAATAATTGTGCAATTCCCGTACCAAAACATACAGATATTGTGCATAATATGTGCAGCAATGTATTAAAGTTACAAGTCATTTGTAGCTTTTTATGATACAGGGTGATTCAAAGTACTTTTGCTATTTTTTCAATTTTTGGTTGGTCTCCTAATTGCATTCTGGACTAAATTGATAGTGGAAAATATGAGTTTTTAAATGGTCTTTCTTGTAGATAATCGAGAAAAAAAAAAAAAATAATAATAATTCAATCACTCACTATATCAATCACTCACTCTGTCCTGATTAACATTTAAAGCATTTAGCAGCAAAAGTATTTTGTTTTTACCTTACTTCTTTATTAATCAATAGTTCTAAATATTTTTGCATGTCTCTATTTAAGAACCACTGTTTAAATATTTTATCAATTCAATCTTTTTGATTACCTGACAGAAAATAATTAAATGTTTATGAACAGGAAGCAAATAATAATACACAGATACACTGAGTGTAATTTTTAAATTTATTTCATATTTTCCATAAAACCTAAAATAATTATGTTTAAGTTTATTAAACTTGAATAAACTTTTATGTGATAAAGATACCAGAAACATGGTTTAAATTTTAAGCAGTGCAATTATGAAAAGTAATTTTTATATCTTCATATTCATATGTATTATGTTCCTTAGTGAAATTACCGTATCTTACTACAAATCAAATATGTATTTTTTTTTTTAAATCTATTGAACAATTTACATGTTATTGAAAAAATATATATTTATTCAAAATGTGCAGATAATAGATTAGTCATTAATCTCTGTATAAACATCTTATTTTGCTATATTCTTTGTTAGACTTTAAAATGGTCTTAAAAGAGAATGCATGAATGTTGTGAAGTTATGTCACATTTATATGCATATACAGTGCTTGCATACACTCTGTGTTTGAAACTTTACTGACATTCTAACATTCATCTACATTATTTTAAAAAGAAGGGAAATAATAATAATTAAAAAATGATAAGCTTTTAGGAAATAATCTCCTAGATGTACTTTTCTCCTTCTTTATAAATGCTAATTCAGGTTACTGTTCCCATACTGTATTGTTTACCATATACTGATTAATAGAACTAAGTTCAGAATCCATTTTAAGTTAAAAACTGTAATTTTATTAACATTGCTCATGTATTGAATGATCTTAGCAATCTCAAAACAGAATAAACTGTCCTATTATTTTCTTTGAAGTTTTTTTCATGTGTGACATTTAGGTTAATATTTAGTAATGAATGAAAATATACATAAAAAATGTAGCATATATTATATTGTTTTAGGAGCTCATTTGTAAATATGCTGTGACATGTGGTGGTCTGCATTCTGATTATTTAGCAATGTTGACTGGATGTAGTCCTGAGCCAAAAATCATACCTTTTCGAGGAGAATACCTTGTTTTGAAACCTGAAATGTCACATTTAGTAAAAACAAATATTTATCCTGTAAGTAAGTATATTTGTTTTTAATATAGACATATAAAAAGGGGTTACGATTTAATTTAACAAATAAAATTATTTCAGAAAATTTTGGAGGGAAGGCTGATTTTTTTTACCAACTACGTGAAAAATACCAGAACCGGGAATCGAAGCCGGACCTTCCGCTTTATGTGCGGATGCTCAAACCATTGAGCTACTCTGGCTGATTACCAGCTAGGCATTTCTCACATAACATTCGTTGGCAAAGTCACCGAGTCTGTAAACACAGCTATATCAAGTGACATTATTAATCATGGCACAACTCTAATAGACCATGAAATTTAATTTAGAAATTTATTCATCAAGCCTGAAAGTTCATTTCAGAAAATTATGGAGTGGAAGGCTGATTTTTTATACCAACTATGTGAAAAATACCAGACCCGGGAATCGAACCCAGGCCTTACCTTTTAAATTTTTATGATCCCTGTTTGTTATAATTAAAGAAAAGAACCATTCTCTTTCATATTCAATGTTTTGGCGCTTAATGGGTTAATATAATTATGCTCAAACCATTGGGGAAATTAACTTTCATGGTTGATGAATAAATTTCTAAATTAAAATAAAATTGTGTTCTCTAAAACTTTTTTTTTTTTTCCATAAATTACTTCTTATTAATGCAATAATGTAAATATTTGACACCATGAAAAAAGTAAATAAATGAATAAATAATCATTGGAGACTCATAAATATTTATCAGATGAGCAATTTACAACCATTTTATACTAAAAGTAAGCCAATGAAAAACTAGCAATTAAAAATTTAGCCAATAAACAATATTAATTTGCAAAGAGATGGTATCTAATTACTAGTATCAATTTCAGGAAATATTGATATAATATGAGTTTCACCCTGAGAAAAGGCAGACTTAGTACTTTTTGACATATCTGGTTGTTAACAGAATCCCTAGCATTTTGGTCCATAGCACAGTTTCTGTGCAGGAATTTAACCTTACCCAGATACTATGCCTGATGATCATTAGATAATCACAAATAAAAATTCTGTTTGTTTCTAATTATTTATCCTGTCTACTTACATATTACTAATCTTATCACAGATGCTTTTATTTTACTTATATTTAACAAGAAATTTTTATAAAAGTTACAGTTTCTTAGTTTTATGAAAAAGAAGGAAAAAAAAAAACCTCCAACCTTGTTGTATAATTTATTCACCCTTTTCTTTTAAATATGTCTTTGCTGTTCAATTATTTTAGCGTTGCGACAATTTAGTTCTATAAATTATTGTCAAATGTATATGATTTTTAATAATTATAATTGATGAAAAACATGCTGAACCTGCCTTAATTAAGCAAATTCTTTTTTAATCAGGAATCATGTACTTTGAAAATCACTTCCTTCCATTTTCAGTGAACTACAACATAGAGACTATTTTCTTAAAAGCTTTCAGTTTGTTTTAGTATATAATACTGTAAACAATTTTTTACGTTATATCATATTATTTTTTACATTTTGTGTTTTTTATATTGTCTCTTAACTTGTATCATGTAATTGTTACTTGATTATTGCATAAGCCTATATATGATATGTATCGTGGTTATTAATATTTAGGGACCTATAAAATTTTATGCAATGTCATTCATTTAATATTTTCATGAAATATGTGACCATTATTTCAGTTTGTTTTAGTATATAATACTGTGAACAATTTTTTATGTTATATCATATAATTATTTTACATTTTGTGTTTTTTATATTGTCTCTTAACTTGTTGTATCATGTAATTGATACTTGATTATTGCATAAGCCTATATGATATGTATCCTGATTATTAATGTTTAGAGACCTATAAAATTTTATGCAATGTCATTCATTTAATATTTTCATGAAGTATGTGACCATAATTTGTAAAAAAAAAAAAATATTTACTGTGAAAAAATTTCAAATAAAAACATGTGTGCATGCAGCAAATGATTTGTGAATGCCCTTTTTTCAAATATTTTTGTTTAATTTTAAACAAGTAGGTTTTTAATTTGATCTGCAAATTTAAAGCCATCTTAGCAAAATTATTGAATAACACTTACTCCAAAATTTGGTTTTCTAAACTCCCATTTCTAAATATTGACTTTGTTTAAATTGTTGAATTAAAAATGCTTAATTTTTTCCCATAAAATACTTTTTATAATAATCTAACATATATCTCCTAATCAGATGAATTTATTTTAATTGTGTAATTTTCCTGAGCAATGGATTTCATTTTTTCTTCCTCATTGTAAGGAACTTTTCAAAATTCCCGGCAATCAAGCAGATAATTTGTTATAAAATGCAATGAAAATTATATTGCATTTTTAAGATATATATCACTGTTTATTTTAATCATAAAGGTGTTTTATATCCTAGTTTGCACATTTAAAAAAATATATATATTGTTAGTTATAAAGTAATATATATATACACTGATGGAAAAAAAAATCCCAACACCAAGAAAAAATTATTGTACAGTAAGGAAATTTCAGCAATACATTTGTCTAGGTAACATATTTAATTGATTAAAGTTTCAAGATCACAGGTAGAGCCATTGGCGAGAAGAGCCATTTCAAATGTGAAATGTTGGTACATTAGTAACCAGTGTAACCGCCAGAATTTTGAATGCAAGCATGCAAACGTGCATGCATTGTGTCGTACAGGTGTCGGATATCAGTTTGTGGGATGGAGCTCCATGCCTGTTGCACTTGGGCGGTCAATGCAGGGACGGTTAATGCTGTTGTGGATGACGCTGGAGTTGTCGTCCAATGATGTCCCATATGTGCTCGATTGGAGAAAAATCTGGTGATCTAGCAGGCCAAGGCAACATGTCGACACTTTGTAGAGCATGTTGGGTTACAACAGCGGTATGAGGGCGAGCGTTATCCTGTTGGAAAACGCCCCCTTGAATGCTGTTCATGAATGGCAGCACAACAGGTTGTATCACTAGACTGACGTACAAATTTGCAGTCAGGGTGCGTGGGATAACCACGAGAGTGCTCCTGCTGTCATACGAAATTGCTCCCCAAACCATAACTCCAGCAGTAGGCCCTGTGTGTCTAGGCCGCAGACAGGTCGCTAGCAGGTGTTCACCTGGCCTCCTTCTAACCAACACACGGCTATCACTGCGACCAAGGCAGAACCGGCTTTCATCAGAAAACACAACAGATCTCCATTCCGTCCTCCAATGAGCTCTAGCTTGACACCACTCACGTCGCAAACGGCAGTGGTTTGGAGTCAGTGGAATGCACACTACAGGGCGTCTGGCTCGGAGCTGTCCTTGAAGTAACCGATTTGTAACAGTTCGTTGTGTCACTGTGGTGCCAACTGCAGCTCGAATTTCAGCTGCAGACGCAGTACAATTAGCCACAGCCATACGCCAAACACGGCAGTCTTCCCTCTCAGTAGTGCCATGTGGCCGCCCGGAACCCGGTCTTCTTGAGGCAGTACCTTCCCTTGACCACTGCTGCCAACACTCATGCACAGTGGATACATTCCTGCCAAGTCTTTCTGCAATATGGCGGAAAGAAAACCTACCTTCTCGTAGCCCTACTACACGACCTCGTTCAAACTCTGTGAGCTGTTGATAATGGCTTCTTCGTCTTCTTAGAGGCATCCTTGACTTACATTAACCCACTACGTCAAATTTCAACTGTAAATAACGATCACGAACCTTACAGCGCTTATTTAAAGCAAACCTCATTTGCATGTTCATAGTGTCGCTACTAGCGCCACACTTATGCGCGTAGCTCGAAATTTGAATCGACGTCATCTTTCAGATGTATAAACACGCCTACCAAATTTCGTTTATCTAGCACAGCTCCTTCCTGGTGTTGGGATTTTTTTCCATCAGTGTATATATATATATATATTGGGTGGTCAGATGTTTGATTACGGAGGTGGGGTGGTGTTGTAAGGCTGGATGGTTGGGTGGGTTTGTGAAATTAAAAAAAAAAAAAAAAAAAGCAGAAGGCTTGTTGCATTTACTATGTATTACTATGCAAACTTTCTTTTTCCAATAAAATTTCAGTTTCTTCCTTTTTGAGTTGTCAACTATTCTTAAAATTCTAATCATACAATTAAACACAATGTAATCAATCAGTGAATTTCATTGTTGCTTTGTGGTTTCCTTGTTATTCATCTGCTTTGAAATTTTGATTTTTTAAATCCATATGACTCCTATTCTGGTTGTGGCATGCTGGGTGATTGTTGCCGGCGTGAAACTAGTTTAACCCCACAGCACAGGCAAGTCACAAGTCTTGCTGCCTGCCTCCTTCCTTCCTTTCTTAAACTATTTTTTCAAAAAAAAAATTTTTTTTGATAAAGTTTATGGTTTTAAGTTAAGATTTGTTGTGTTATTTTATTGATTCGTTTGTTTTGCAGGCTGTTAATTAATAAATCTGGTTTTTTTTTTTTACATTAGTGTATTTCATCCACTGATAAAAAAAAATTTCATCTTATTGGTCATTGGTGTTTCAGTGATCTTGTATCTGTTGCCTGGCTTCTACTATGCTTAATAGATCATCATATATATAAATCAAATTTATCTTTTGTTATTTAGGTACCTCATCCAGATCTACCATTTCTTGGAGTTCATTTTACCCCTCGCATTGATGGTTCTGTTTGGTTAGGTCCTAATGCTGTGCTGGCTTTTAAAAGAGAAGGATATAAACTATCCGATTTTAATATATATGATTTCATAAATTTTATGTCCTATGAGTAAGTTGGAATTTAAATTTTCTTATTTTCCTTTTTTTTATGTATATTTCCCATTGTTTTATTATATATATATATATATAGTATAATAATGACTTG
The DNA here is from genome assembly GCA_963930645.1 of Salticus scenicus. NCBI lineage: Eukaryota > Metazoa > Arthropoda > Arachnida > Araneae > Salticidae > Salticus > Salticus scenicus. The sequence continues at coordinate 132,002,465 of OZ005648.1, forward strand.
CCTTATAGACTGTCAGTTATTTTACACAGCAGTAAATGTGAGTGATGAATTCTCTTTGTTTAATATTAACTATTTTGCCTGATAGTATTGTATATTTATTTTAAAGAATTTTATAAGATTTTCTTTTCAAACAGGGGTTTGAGGAAACTGATCAGTGAAAATTTTATGTATGGCTTTTATGAAATGTATAAAGGAATTAATATTTATGCCCAAATACGAAATCTTAAAAGGTATGTTCCTGAGTTGAAGCGCTCTGATGTAGAAAGGTAATGTATAATTTTTATTTAATTGTTATCAGTTAAAACAAAACTATCAAATCCTCTAAAGATGAATGTTTTATTATTGTTTCCATAATGTTCTGTAATTCATATTCCCACACACCTATGGAGATGTTTGTGTTCAAGAACTACCTCTGATTTCAGGGATTTTAATCTAATTCATCTGTATTTTTATATTTTTACTTTCTCTTACACATAAGGTAGAGAAAGTATTTTTTTTGGGTCAAATTTTCGAACGCGAGATTTTATTATATTTACACGTTTTGAGGTCCCCTGAATACGAAAATCATGTTTTTACCAAATGGTCTGTGTGTATGTCTGTCTGTCATCAGCATATCTTAAAAACAAGTTATGGCAGAAAGTTCAAACTTGGTATTCTAAATGTGTATCATATAGGGATGCTACAGTAAGCTTTTCGTTAAGATCAAGCAAATGGTTCGTGTACAGGGACAATCAAGAGAATTCTCATACATTACATCTATGGGGGGAAATTGCAGGTAAGTAGAGTTTAACGTCTGTAGACTGCACTAAACCAAATGAAACGAATATATATTTTTTGTAATAGAGATAATCATCTGGGAAAAAAAATTGTGTATGTAGGAGCCTCACCTCCCCCCTCGAGGGGAGTAAATTTTCATGATGGGTATCTTTCAAAAGAGCTCGCCAATACCTTTAAAACGAATGGTTGAACCATCGATCTGCGATAATTTAAAACAAAGTTATCGATTTTTTTTTTTATATTGAGAATAAAATGGACTTTTTTTAGATATTTGGTGTTATACTACTTCTCTAATATGGAAATCGTCTGCATTATCATAAAAGATAATTTTTTAAAATAATAATTTTAATAAATTATGTTTAAAAAACAGAATTATTTTTTAATAACCGAATTAAATTCTATATAAATTTAGGTGCATTAATGAAATGGGGGGTTGAGGGGCGGTATCCCCCTCACACAGGACTAATTATCATATAAAACTCTTCCGAAGCCTAATTTTAATTGTTTAACATAGGTTTACATAACAGTACTCGTTATCTTACCTTTTAATCTGCAACCTGTATTTATAGTATTAAATTTCAGGGTAAGAGAAAGTCGTATGAATGACACACCAGATTATTATTTATTTGAAGCTGTAATTTTCAGAGTTTTTACATTTGAGTAGCAATCACCCCTGAAGGAAGTATGACATGATACTTTTTTGTATTAAAAGGTGTTAAATTGAGAACCACTTTTTAAAAATATTATATTCCTGTCTATCAAAACTGACTTTATATGTGTGTACGTGTATGTGTGCATGTGTGAGAGAGAGAGACACTGAGAGAGTGAGTAAAAGGATAAAAAAGGTTTAACAAACTGAATAAAATCCTATTCAGAATTTATAACTCATAATTAATTCTTATCAAAAATAAATCTGTTTACAAAGAAATAATGTTTTCTGAAACCTTCAATCAATAACATTACTTTTTATTGTTACAAAATCTCAATCAAATGCAAAATTAAATGACCTGATTAAATAAATAAACTCTTTAATGCTGTTATAAACTAAACATTTCAATAAATTCCTTTTAATAACACATGTAATAAACATGTGATTAAATTATTCAATGGATAAAGCATTGTTATTAAGCCAGGGATGTTTACATAAAACAGAAAAATCTGGAGTGACTCCACTCGACTTTCCGAACATTGAGTGATTAACAGTTTTGTAAATAAAGTAAAGAAAGAGGAGTTGTTAAACAAACAAGAGAGAGAAAAACATAATAGAGTGTTTGAGTATTTTTCTCCATATATTATACAATGTTTTATTTAACGCTACTGAACTTTGAGCCCATAGATCATAATGATAAAGAATTTATCGTTGTGTCCCTGTAAAAACCTATAATTGCTAGATTCACCAAAATGCTTATAGTTAGTGCAACAGTGATGTATAATATTCATATAAATTTTCAGCTCAATTGAATAAGGCTTTTAGGTGCTATCGCACTTTTAAAAATTTGGTCCCATAGGCCATAATGATAAACAATTTTTCTTTGTGTCCTGTAAAAAAACTGTAAGTACTAGATTCATCAAAATCTATACAGTTGGTGCAACTGTGACCTATAACATGTGTACAAATTTTTGCTCAGATTAATAAGGTGTTTAAACGCTATCACACTTTTAAAAATTTGACCCCATACGCCACCAAAATCTATAGGATTCGTACTATGGTGACTTACAATATACGTACTAACTTTCAGCTTATTCGAACAAAGCGTTTAGACACTAACGTGTTCACTCACAGACATACATACATGCATACATACACACACACATACATACATCATCGTAAAAATAGTGAAAACGGACTCATTGGATCTCGAAACGTATAGAAACATCAAAATTTCAAATTCGGATTTTTGACATTATTACAATACTTTCCTCACTATAGTGTTCGGAAAGTAATAAATAAATGTTAAATGAGTTTTCAAATTGGAAGTAGCTGATGGAAAGAGTATAAAAACTACTGTATAATATACTAACAATACATAGTAATAACTAGCCTATTTTTGTTGCTGGTGCTAGCAAGAATTTCAACTTTGGTAGGACATAACTCTGATAAGAAAACAAACAGTAAACTGGATTAATTTTTAGTCAAAGTATATTAATGGTAGTTTTTGTTTGTTGATCTGAATTAATTTCATAAAAATACTTATTTTAAATTCATATTTCCTCTCATTAACGATGTAACAAATAAAAATCAACCTAAATTAGTTTTATTCAACATCAAATAAAATGTTTCTAAAGTAAAATTCATATTTAATATTCAGCTTTTTTCCTCCCTTATATGTTTATTTTTTTTTTATATTCAATAGAAGAAAGTACTGGTTTCCTAAACATTTACTTCAAGTTTTAAATGGATTTGTATATTTTGAGAGCTCTAGAACACAATTTGACCATTTTTAGAAAATATCTGTCTGTCTGTGTGGAAAAAAAATTTGTGGCAACTGTATCTCAGAACTACTGCTTTATACAAATTGATACCTAGTTGCCCCTTGACATAAATTAGTACCTATCAACTTTTGGGGAAAATCGTCCAACAGGTGGTGTTTCTATCCTGCTTTTTCTAAATTTTTAACATGACAGTATAGGACAAAATTTTATATAAATGTGCACAGTCTGAATTATTTTTAAGGAATGATTATGAAATTTAAAAGAATTATTCATAATAGTAATAATCAGTCGGGAAAAAAATTTTGGACATGTAGGAGCAATGCTTTTGTGTATTATTCAAATCTTCTTTCCTGGTGTTTGATCATTATAATGATGAAATATTTTTAGCATTATGTGTATAAAAAGGAAAAAATATTTTATTTACATACCTCTTTAAAACAAATTATTTAATAAAAACTATATTTATCTTATTCCATAGTAATTTTAATTACTTCATAGTTGATTTTTCTTCAACATATTAAGGAAATTCTTTTAATTAAAAAAAAATATGCTGAGGCTAGTTGATATAGATTTTGGTTTATTATTATTATTATTATTATTTTTTGGGGGGGGGGGCAATATTTAGAGAAATCCTGATGATTACATCCAAAAACTTATCTCTTTGTCTACAAAATCATGTATGTTCCATCAATTAAATAAGTGTTTAAACAATTCAAAAAACATTTTCTTAAGAGCTCGCAATTATGCATATCTGTAAAAGCAGGTTGACATAACTTGATATTGATGGAGATACTTAGGCAGAATACAGCAATTTTTGAGGGAAAACTTTTTTTTCTTTTTTTGAAACATCTTATTTTAATAAAATTTACCAAAAATTTATGCTTAATTTTTATAAACAAATAGTGAATTTTTAAGAAAAATAAATTCTGCTTATTATTACAGCTATCTATAATTATTCAAATAGAATTAGCTCAATGTTTGAAATGAACCACAAATGTAGAAGTTGTGTGTTTGTTTATTTGAACAGATGGGTTCAACTTTCACACAATTTTACCTTGGTTGTATTGGGTGTTTGAATTAATTCGTAGCATTTTTTTTTTTTTTTTCGAAAATTGAGACTTTATTGTGCAAAAATAATTACAAATAGATTATTCAAAGTATTGACCATCACTAGCCACTACTTTTTCCCATCTTTCTGGCAGCATACGGATTCCGCATCGGAAGAACGGATCATCTTTAGAGGCAATCCAAGAATCAACCCATTTTTTACAATCTTCATAAGAAGTGAAGTGTTCCTCAGACAGGCCATGGCTCATCGATCAAAACAAGTGGTAATCAGATGGAGCAATCTCTGGAGAATACGGCGGGTGAGGTAGGACCTCCCATTTGGTCGTTTCGATGTAAGTTTTGACCGGTTTTGCGACCTGCGGACGAGCACGTCTCTAGGTTTCAGTTCGTATGGGACCCAATTTCCCGGCTTTTGGATCATTCCCATGGCTTTCAGGCTTTTGCTGACTGTTGAAAAGTCTACTCTTAATGATTCAGATAAATCTTGAAGCATTTGGCATGGATCTTCATCGAGCAATGACTTCAATTCTTCATCTTCGAATTTTTTCGGCTGCCCAGGTCGTTCCTTGTCTTCCAGCTCAAAATCACTACTTTTAAATCGAGCAAACCATTTCCGACACGTTTGTTCAACTAGTGCATGCTCTCCATAAACTTCCACTAAAATTTTATGACTTTCGGCAGCGCTTTTCTTCATGTTAAAGTAATGAAGTAGAACTCCCCGCAAAAACACTTTATCCGGCACAAAGTTAGACATATTCGATGAAGTAAAAAATTTTGTTATTTACGCTTCAACCAAATGACATATACTAATAACGATGCTCAATGATAGTAGGTTTACGGGGAATACTAGTCACGCCATCTATTAGAAAATGCTACGAACTAATCCAAACACCCAATACAAAATTGAATCATTCTCATCTGGCCATCTCCATTTTTTCTTTTTGACTATGGTGCTCATGCAAATCTCATTGCCATTGGTTTAGTCAATTTTTCTAAGGTACTGGCGGGACTTGTATTTGACCAAAACAAAGTCATTTATTTTATATTCAGGGTGTCAGGAGAGCCCTTGATTTTAAGCAGGATTTTTTGTTGGTCTTGTTTTATGTGAGCTTTAAGCATCTTTTGAGGTTCTTCGGAGCTCCTAGATACTTTTGAATGAAAACCCTCACCTTTGTCTTGGCAGAAGGCTTCCAATGAAAACTCTTTATCTTGGTGAAGTTCTTTAGCATTTGAAGTATCACTAAGGAAGATCAAGCTATGCCATAGCTATGCCAAATGACCCCATGCCTAACTGTGCTACCTAGCCCCACTGGCATACCCAACATCAAATGGATAAAATTAAAATACATAAATGCAACAACAGTTACCCACTCTTTCGAAAACTGCCATAAACAACACCTCAATTTGATCTACAGGTTCAGCAGACCAAAAAAATGTACAATGAAAAAATTTTATTCACCAGTCAGAAAAATGTAAAACAGAGATTTATTTCTTCATGACACTTCCAAGAAGATTGAATTTACGGTGGATGGTGCACCTATACACACACTCCTCATTAGTAAAATAACAGTATTCTGCCTCCACTGTAGCAGAAAATAGAAGTTGAGTACCAACTAACCTTGGTCTCCCGTATATAGCAAACTGCTCATTTTGACTTATACTTAGATTTTTCTTTTATTGGAACAATAAAACTGTTTTACAGCTCATTTTTAAAAGAGGTAAAAGTAACAAAACTAAACAAGAACAAAAAAAAAGGGGGGGGGACTAAATTATAAACTAAATTTATTGCATTTTCTCTCTCTCTCTCTTTTCCAGGGGTCCTACTGGTGTCAGAGCTCAAGCTCTAAGTGCTGATGGAAAGCTTGTAGATGATTTTGTGTTTGATATGGGTAAAGAAGAGTTTGAAGGTAGAGTCTTGCATGTCAGGAATGCTCCATCACCTGCAGCTACTTCTTCTCTAGCAATTGCAAAAATGATTGTAAATGAGCTTGAAGAAAAATTTAAATGGAAGATTTCATAACATTTCTTTGCAGTAGTGTTTAAAATGTCTTTCTCTCTCTCTCCCCCTCCCCCCCCTTCCTGATCCACATTATTTATAGAAATATATGTAAATAAAAATAAATTATTTTATATTTATTTTGTGATGGTTGTTGTTATTATTTCTTGTTTTTATGTTTATAAAAGCAAGTCCCTTCTACATTTAATGGAAAATTTTTAAACTCATGCTGTTAAATATTTATTTATATCTTGCACTTAATGATAATAATATTATTATGGGATTATATTACTTACTGTTTTGTTATAAAAATATTTTTCTTCCACCATTACTCATGTGCATCATTTACATCAAGAGTGGCCAAGTCACAGGCCCTTGATGAAATTCTCTAAATTTGTAATATCTTCTGTCAACACTGCAAAAATTAATAAATCTGTTCCAATTCTTCTGAGTGGAAACATTATGTTTGGTTATGGTAGCTATCAAAAGGAAACACTAAGTGAAATAAAAGGAAACAAATATTGCATTGATTATAAGAAAAAACTTGCACTATAATTTTTGCTACAGCTATAAGTTACCCTTTACAAAAATATAGCTGTTTTTTATGAAGTTTCAAAGTTATTTTTTATTCTTTCTTAATTTAATTATGCTTTTTACAATATGTAATATTCAATTGCTACATTATTATTTATTGTTTAATTTTTTTCAAAATGTTGCATATGATGTTTATGCTTCTTGGTTTTTGATCAATATATATATACTAGTATATAACCCCGTCAAAAATGACGGAATGTGAAATCAATGAACGTAGTGAATCAGCGAAGGCTTTGCTTGCTTCGCTGGTCACTATATTTAAAGGAAATTCTTTTATATCGCTTTATAAACAAAATTTATAAAAAATCATGAAATTTCTCAAAAGCCTGTCCCCGCTCCTGCCCCGCTGCCTTCAGCAGCAACCCACTCATTTGTAGACTCTCAGGTGCCTGTGACAATAGCTTACCAGTGGACTTCCATTTGGGTGCTTATCAGATAACAGTTTTGAAATGGACAGTATTGAAAAAATTGAAGTAGCAATTTTATATTTAAACCCCAGTTACATATGAACAACACAATACGTGGTGTACATAATATTTTCACGTTATTTTCTACATTTATTTGATTTATTCGATCAACTATAAAATGAAAACAATTTCATGACAAATATACAGGGTGTTTATAAAGTCCCGGACCCATTTTGATGTTTAATAACTCATAAAATAATGAAGATATAAACAAACTTATAGCATTTATTGATGGAATAACTCATATATTTTCTTTTCAGGTTTGAATATCTTTACTTTTGTAAATATCGTCTGTGCGTGTGGTTAATTTCAGATGCATGTGGTTAATTCAGACATGCTTGCCGCTACCTGGCGTGAAATTGACTATCGACTTGATATTATCCGTGCGAGAAAGGGGGCACACGTGGAAGTTCATTGACAAGGGTCATGAAATTTTTTGAGTCTATCTAACCATTTATGTTATTAATTTTAATCTATCTTTATTATTTTATGAGTTATTAAACATCAAAATGGGTCTGGGACTTTATAAACACCCTGTAATATTACAATATGCTATGATTGGCTACATCTATTGCATGAGACAATTATTTTTTTGTGGTTATAATAGTAGTTGAGTTAGTTAATAGTAGTTGGTATATAGAAAAATAAATAATTAAATATGTAAATCAGATCATAGTGCAGCCTTAATATAGCTCCACTTGTCGACTTTTGAATTTTTTAGCCATTTTCGACAAAAATGCATAATTTATGTGATTATTTTTTCTCTTTCTTTCTTCTCTTTTTCCTTTCCTTTTCTTTTCTGTTTTTCAATATTTATATTTTTGATGTGCTAACTTGGCTTAAAGTGGCTTTCACAAAAGGAGAGTTCTTGGCGAAAATGTCCGATCTATTTCAACATAAAAAATTTTAAATATTACCCAGGGTTATCAATGAATTAGCTTTCATGCCAAGCACGATTCATCCGTGCAAAAAAATGTTTAAACAAAACTATTTAAACAAAAATTCTAAAATTGAAGTATATTAAAAAAGGTTATGGTTGTTTTTTTACTCCATTTTCATATGCATGAGCAAATTTAATCTATATGATATTTCTCTAACGTGGTCCAGTTACGATTAATCTTTTTTAGAAATGATACAACAGTGACTTATTAAAATATGCGAGGATAAAAAATAATACATAAGCAATATATAAGCACACGGACTCAGTTCAGTGATCTAATAAAAAATGACGACATTTGTACGATGAGATCATTTATAGAAAAAATGTATTTTTAAAGGTTGCATTTTTACAACCTTTGCAAGTGTCATTTTAAATCTAGCAATATTTTACTGATATAATCCCCTTATTAACTTTTGTCATAAATTGACTAAAAACACAATAATAAAAAGTATAAACATGAATTTTATTTTTAAGTCTTTCGTGAATGATATTGGTTTGATTATCATTACAATATTAATTTGTTTTTAATGATGATTTGGCTTCTGAGGAATTAAAATTGGGTGGGAAATTTGGCTTAAGGTTTATGAGTTTCAAATTTTAAAGGTAAATAAGAAAAGAAAGTGCAAAAGTTTCGTACGCGTTTGTATTTTATAATTTTTTGTTTTTTGCATGAAAGCATATTTCATTTTATGCTAAAAAAAAATAAATGACGTAAATTTTTTTGGCAACAATTATAAATTCAAATGTCCAAATTTGAAGTTATTGCCAGGTTATTATTTTCATTTCATACTTTAATTAATTTTAAAAAATCTAATCAAAACTTCGTTACAAATAAGGTACCAAATGAAAAGGGCTTTTCTTCTGAATCCGTCAGACTAAACAGCTTATTGATCGGACAATTAGATTTTTTAAAATTAACTAAAGTATGGAAAGTAGGTCGCAACTTGCTACATAAATGAGTACGGACTGGAATCGTCATCTCGCTTGCAAACTATATATAGAAAGATATACAGACACAGATACACAATGCAGCCTGCCTAAATAAAATGCATTTCTGAAACAGCTTTCCAAATCTTTTGGATTAGAGAGACCTGATTTACATTCTTTTCTTCTGATTATTTTATTGAAATTCTGGTAGCTACAATATTGTTTTACAAATATTATGATTCTTTTATCTTTAAAACTGAAAGTTTATTGAAAATTGGAGTATCATAATACTTTCTACACAAAAATACACTACTGTTTGTAAAAAATGCAACACCAAGAAGGAATGAGAATATCATAATGATATTTATTGGGCACATTCATTATAGGAAGAAAAACAATTGATTAAAATTTCAGAAAATTTGGAGTAACATGTACTGAGAAAACAGTACGTAAAGCAGCGTCCTCTGTGAACAATAACAGCACTTATCTGTCTAGGCATTGAATCAAACAGCGATTGGATGACATGTACGGGTAAAGCACTTCATGAAGCTTCAACACGATGCCACAATTCATCGATCGTAGTTACTGGTGAGTGGTGGGGGGCCAGTCGCTTTTCAACGATTAAACAGACATTTTCATTGGTGCAAGATCAGGAGAATGCGCTGACCAGAGCAACGGTTGAACACATTATGTATTAAGGAAGGTCCAGACTATACTGACAACTTGCGGTCCTGCATTATCCTGCTTAAATGTGGCGCTGCGAAGGCCTTGAATATAGAAAGGAGGTGTGGGCGTTAACTCACCAGAAATTTAATGACCGCATTTCAAAGTGCTGGGAATGCGAACAAGAAGTAATCGAGACGTGTATCCAATGGGACCCCATACCATCACTGCATGTGGTGGACAGTGTGACAATGTCGAATCCCAGCTGGCATTGTGCATTATTGACAAGCCGTTAAATACAGATAAGGCAATCTTGATGCTGTAAACAGGATTGTGATTTGTCTGAAAGGCGACTTCACGCCCTCCCTGCGTCCAGGTTCGTCATTAATCACACATTAAAGGCGTCCGTATCAGTGATGCGGTTTTGAGGATAATCAAAATTTTCATAGCTGCATACTGGATCACCACCTGCAGTGATGGTATGTGGTACCATTGGATACACATCTCGATCACCTCTTGTTTTGATTCCCGCCACTCTGAATACCAGCAATTACATTTCTGACGAGTTAAGGCCCTTCGCTGTGCCCTAAATTCAAGGCTTACGAAACGCAATACTTAAGCAGGACAATGCACAACCGCAAATTGTAAATATTGTCCGGATCATCCTTGATGCAGGATATGTTCGACTGTTGCTCTGGCCAGTGTGTTCTCCTGATCTTCCACCAATGAAAATGACTGTTTAATCGTTGAAAAGCGACTGGCCCCCACCATTCACCAGTAACTACGATCGAAGAATTATGGCATCATGTTGAAACTTCATGAAATGCTTTACCTGTACATGTCATCCAATCGCTGTTTGATTCAATGCCTAGGCAGATAAGTGGAGTTATTGCTCACAGAGGTCGCTGCTTTGTGTACTATTTTTTTCAGTACATATTACTCCAAATGTCCTGAAATTTTAATCAATTGTTCTTCTTACTATAATGTATGAGCCCAATAAATATCAATATGATATTCGCATTCCTTCATGGTATTGCATTTTTTATAAACAGCAGTTTATGTATGATACTTTATTTGTTGTTAAAAGCAAGAATTTTTATTTGCATTGAAATTGGTTGCATGTAAAGTTCTGATCATATAAATCTATTTAAATTACTTTTATTTAAATAGTTTATATTTAAAAATACGCTTTATATTTCATGACTTTACGCTTTATATTTCATCATGACTTATATGATTATATTTCATTAAATATAATTATATTTAAATATAATTATTTGAATATATTTAAATATAATTATATTTAATGATTATATTTCATTATGACTTTACGCTTTATATTTCATCTTTTAACTGACTTTAAAAAAAGATGATAAGCAAACATAAAATTTCATTTCAGTAAAAACATTTTTATTGACTTTTTAATTTAATTTTTATATTGCTTTTGTTTGAAATAACAATGATTAAAATTATGCTTTTATCTTTAAACATTTATGGTATAGAGCACCTTTGTAGTCATTAAAGGATTAAGTATTTCACTTGTATTTCCTTCACTGGGAGAAGAAATGTTAAATAAATATCATACCTGCCAACTTTGTCTTGTTTCAAGGGAGACTCCCTTATTTTGGAACAGTCTTCTATTCTGCCATATTCTTACACATTTATCCTGTTTTCTGAGCATTTTATATTCAGGCTTATAATTTATCAGAAAATTCTACAAATCTTCAATTTTGAAGTAAGATTTTTTTCTTTTGGCAAAAAAAAAAAAAAACTCTTATATCTCAGCAAATAGCACAATATTTTATTAATAATTACTAAAATTTTACTTATTAATTTAATTTCACTCATGCATGTTGTCACCTTCATGACAAAGATATGTTACTCAAAAAATTACAGTTTTGAGTTAAGCCGTTTTTGAAAAGCCCAAGTGGTATCTATGACCTGTCAAAGTACACTCATGTCCATAAATTAAGGATAATTCAGATTCACACTGAAATCGAACTTTAATGCAAAAATTTCATCTGTAGAAATACCACACACATCTTTAAGAATAATATGCAAATTATAGGAAGTCATCAGATGACGCCGATATGATGTTACAATGACGAAAGTGTAAGAATGGGGTAGATAAGGAATGGGAGCAAAGAAGGAAAATTGTTCACAAGCGTTCTGTGTGCCGCTTAGTGCCACAACCGAATAGTTATAATACAGATGACGCGTGCAGATATTTTTTTATGGGGTAGAATTATCGGCCGACTAGAATGTGGCCGTACTCAGATAGAAGTATCGGGGGAACTCAGAATCGCCTAAGTGTCATCTTTAGGCTTTGGCAACGATTCCAAAATGATGGAAATGCCAGTGGACGTTACAGTACTGGTCGGCCCCGAGTTACAATGCAAAATGATCATCGGTATTTGGTAGTAACTGCCAAAATAAGCAGATTAAGCACAGCATCAGACCTGTCTCATCAGCTGTCTGCAGCCACGAGTGCCACAGTTTCAAGACAAACCGTGTATAGAAGTTTGGGAGATATTGTTCTATATGCTCACAGGCCTTTTAGATGTGTTCCATTCACGGCAATGCACTGTGCCAGCAGTTAACTTGGGAGTAGAGAACATGCAATGAGGACAGCGGCACAGTGAGTTTGTGTAATGTTTTCCGATGAGTCCAGGTTTAGCTTGCAGTGTAATTCACGACAGACTTTCATATGTAGAACATCAGGTACCCGTTACCACCAAAACAACATCATTGAACGACACCGTTACTGTGGGGCAGGAGTGCTCGTTTGGGGGGGGACATATTGGGCACCAGAACAGATCTGCATGTTCAAATCAGAAGAATGATATGCCAAATTTATCGGAACATCATTCGGGAACAACATGTACGTTCGGTTAGAGGTGCCAAGAGCCCAGAATTTGTGTTATGGATGACAATGCGTGTCCTCACTGTGCAATCGTTGTACACGGATGCCTACAATCTGAAGCTATTACCCGCATGGAACGGCCAGCATTCTTACCTGACTAGAATCCGATAGAGCACGTGTAGGACATGCTTTTCCGATGAGTTGTAGTCCGTCAACCACCTCCTACATGTGTACCGGAACTTCAGAGAGCATTGCTTACTCAGTAGAGTAATCTTCCCCAAGATCAGATCAATAATTTAATACTCAGCATTCCTAGGCGTTGTAAGGACTGTATTTTATCATCTGAGAGACATACAATGTATTAACCATCATACCAACCATGTAATGATAAGTTTTTGTAAGGGAGATATTTTTTGTAATTGCTTTAGGGAGCAAAAATCGTAGTTTTTATAAATGGTATCCTACATAAACCACCTTTTTTTGTTCTTGGTGTTTTGTTTAATAAATGGACTTTATGAATAAGTCATGTTTGTGTTTCTTCTGAACCTTTATTTACCTCAGCTAGCATTATCCTTAATTTATGGACATGAGTGTAGAATTACTCAATTCCTATTGGTTGTCTAGTTATAAGAGATTTGTGGTCTATATTACAATATACCTTTCCCCTAATGTTTTTTTTTTTTTTTTTTTCTTTATTTGGCTTGGAAAGTTAGTAATATTGAGTTACACCTGTTTGTCATAAGAATGACAATATATGTGTTTCACTAAACCATCAATCAAAAACTGGTGGCATTTGTCGAAAACTTGTGAATGTTCTCTAGGCTTGAAAATGCTACTTGTAGAATCTTCTTTGTTTTGATCCTTCAATGTTAACAGATATGAAATTGTGTAGTCTGCAAGACTTTTCTAAGAAGATCAGATTGAAAGAAAGTTGTGATTAAAAATTTAAAGCACTATGAAATTTATTACTTTATAGAAGGGCCTAATTTCTAACAAAAAAAATAGTATGGAAATGCTAATGTTCATCCAGAATTTATGTTCATGTGTTTCTGTCATTTTATAAGTCAAGTCTTTTATAAGACTTATCTCTGATTTTCAAAGTTGTAAAATCAGATCTTACAAAAATCAACAAGCCATAGTTTCATCTTTTATTTAAAATCCCAATTAAATTGTTTTTTTGTTTTTTTTTTTCCTTTCAGATCAAACTACTGTTCACTTTTCTGCTTTTGATATTTCATTTAGTACATATAACTTGAAATTGTGGTTGTAATTTGATGCCTAATAAAAGACAAAAATAAACTTTTTCATTTATGTTTTAATTCTTATACTTCTGGTTGCTCTGTGAAAAGTGAGAGCGAAAAAAACTACTACTTTATACCTGGAAAAGTTAGATTAAAGAAAAAGTTTGTATGCCCAATTGCATTAATTAAGGATGTTGTAGGTATTTTTCATAAGAAAAGAATAGTAAGGTTTATAGGGGAAAAAATAACAATTCAGGGACTATATATATTTTTTAATATTACACTAGTGGATTCCAGTACGCAATATTAACAAGTTTCAATTTCAACACATCTGTCTCAAATTAAAAAATTTACTGAAATAAAAGAAGTGGGGGAACTGAGTTCCCATATATTCCTATGCAAATTAAGTCCTGATTTCCAGTTTTTATTAACTTCCTCGTTTTCTCTATAAAAGTGTTCTAGGTATTACATTGCATATGTTAACATTATATAGTGAGTTGATAGTTATTTTCTTTCCTTTATATTTTGTAAAACAATATTAACACAATCATTTTCTTAAAAAGTAGCATAATAATAGAATATATATAGTTGTTTTTTCATCTAAAGTTTTTATTCATTATTTTTTACTTTGATAGTTTCATGAAAATATTTTAATTTTATTTTGATACTAAACCATTAACATCCTGAATAACATTAATGTTACATCATAATATAAACACCATGTTTTATATTATTTAAAACATTTATTAATCCTTTTTTATTTACATATTTAGTTTTAAATATTTTATAAATGTATATATTTATCAAAATTATTTATTTTAGATTTTTTCCTGTTTTCCCTAATTCATCTAGCTTTAAAGAATGTAAATCCCTCTCCATAATGTTGAAAGGTTTGTAACAAGTTGCAATTAGCTTTTCTTCTAAAGACTTTTTTGATTCATAAATCCATTTTATTTTCTGGTCACACACCATTGGATTATCTATATATAAAGAGAGAAAGAAAAGAATAAAGGCAAATTAGATTAATTTTTATATTAAATACATAATTAAGAATAATAATAAAAAAGTTTTTGTAAAAAAAATATAAGAGATATGTCACATTTAGAAAGCATGTAAAAAGAACTAAGAAGTCAAAGCTTTCAAATTTCTACCCTTAGATCCAAATATTATTCAAAGTTTTAAAGTAGAATACATAAAGCAGTTAGTTCTCAAAAGCTTTTAAATGCCATTAAAGATTGTGTAAAACTTCTAAGCATAAATGTTTTGGATGCTATAATGATAATAAACTATGCTTAATGAAGTATTGCTGAAAAAACAGTTAAGAATGGTGTTTGAAAAGCTGGATTTGAGCAATTGTGCACAGCTAGAAAATATCAGCTACAAGAAATAGAGGAGCAACTAGGTGAGATAATTGATGAAAACTTTAAAAAAAAAAGGACTATAATAAAAAATAAACTGAATATTAACACGTACATGGATAAATCGATGGCGACAAGTTGCATATCATTTTGTATCAAATACTCCTGATGGATCTCTTTTTGTGAGGTATGTCGATAAAAAATTTAAAATCTTCAATCTTACATATTTAGAATCTAAATATTTCTTTTTTAGGCTGATTTTTAAAAGCCTGCATATCTTGAATTTTCTCTCTGTCCTAAAAGATTTGAGATAAAGGTTCTACCATATTTTAAAAAAAAAATATTTCACTGAATATATATATATATAATGATGATCTATTAAGCATGGTAGAGGCCAAGCAACAGATACAAGATCACTGAAACACAAATGACCAATAGGATTAAAAAAAAAATTATCAGTGGATGAAATACACTAATGTAAAGAAACCAGATTTATTAATTAACAGCCTGCAAAACAAACGAATCAATAAAGTAACACAACAAATCTTAACTTAAAACCATAAACTTTATCAAAATTTATTAAAAAATAATTTAAGAAACTTAAGATAGGAAGGAAGGAGGCAGGCGGCAAGACTTGTAACTTGCCTGTGAGGTTAAACTAGTTTCACGCCGGCAACACTCACCCAGCCTGTCACGACCAGAATAGGAGTCATATGGATTTAAAAAAGCAAAATTTCAAAGCAGATGGATAACAATGAAACCACGAAGCAACAATGAAATTCACTGATTGATTATATTGTGTTTAATAGTATGATTAGAATTTTAAGAATAGTTGACAACTTAAAAAGGAAGAAACTGAAATTTTATTGAAAAAAGAAAATTTGCATAGTTCTACAAAGTAAATGCAACAAGCCTTCTGCTTTTTTTTTTTTTTTAATTTCACAAACCCATCCAGCCTTACAATACCATCCCACCTCCGTAATCAAACATCTGCCCACCCAACCGCCACCTTTTTTTTTGTCTTTTATTATTTTAGTTATTTTTTTGTTAATATACACAAAAGTGTACACACCTTTTATTATTATTATTATTATTATTATTATAATGTACTGACAGAGACATGGTTAAGGATATAAAATAGAAAATACAAAGTTTTTAGGAAAACCCATTTTAGCAGTGGCTGTGATCAGTATATTAATATTCTTGTTTTTAAACTTTGCAGAGCATAATTATTAATTCGAAATAAATGGTTTTTTTATTTTTATTTTATTTTTATTTTTTTATTGAATATTTAAAAAAAAAAAAGTTATTATTATTATTCCTTTCATATAGGAGTTAACTGTATTGCTACAATTTGAGTTTATTACAAAAGTTTCATTAAATATTTTTTCAAATCTTAAAAATTAGAATTTCAGTATTTCTCTTAATTTCTCAGAGCTATTTGAACGTAAATAGGTCCCTATTACAATTACCGATGATTGGATGCTGATAGCTATGAGCAAGAAAGGGGGATCAGTAAGGGCGAACAAAGGTGTAACCAATTCTCCCTCCCCCATATATTTTGAAGATTGACCTAAGTTGTCTTTATCTTTCATAATTTTGAGGGGGGGCGGGGGTACATTTTTATAAAATTATTTTTCATAATAAAGTATTACAAATAAAACATATTTAATGTAAGAGTGATTTTCTCTTTCCCATGCCCTAAAGCAAAATATTTAAAGACCATTATATAGTCTTCTCCTCCCCCTTCTGGAATTATTATTATTATTATTTTTCTGATAGCTGATACACTGAAAATGACCTCAGAGCGGACCTGAAGTATACAGAGCCTTTTCACAATGATCAACAAGGTATACAGCTCATTAAGTGCTCAGTTACAATAACTGCTATTTGCATAGGATAGTACTTCAAAAATATATGTTCATAATTTAATCAGATCTTTAGTTTGGATACTTTAATGTAATTGATTTTAAGATAGTTACTACTTTTAAGATAGTAATGAAATTTTTTTTTTTTTTTTTTAACTATTTAAAGGAATATTATGATGGAGTAGATAGCGTTTTCATGTTATAAATATGTAACTAAATATATTAAAAGAAATAGACACAATGTATCTGGTGTATGTTTGTGTGAATATGCTGGATGATTGATGAACTGTCTGATACATTAATTTAAAATTTTAAGTAATCATATCTACTTGCATAAAGATATAAAAATGTTCCAAAAATAAGTTTTTTTTTTTTTTTTTTTTTTCCCCGACTTAGAATAGATAAATGCAAAATATGGAAAAAAAAAATTTCAATCCTGTAGAATTTGCAGTGGAGTATTTTGATGTATTTGTATGGTTCATTAGGTACTAGCTTTGAAGTTCATACAAAAGACTGTATTCTAACGAAAAAAAAAAAAAAAAAAACAGTGAATGAATATTTTGGCTAAAAATTATGTAGCTATTATCACTTGTACTACTTGAACATATGATAGTAATAAGAGATAGTATCTATGCAAAAAGTTTTAAAAATATGATTATTGATTGATGATTAATTGATGAATGCATGATTAAATACATTTTTTTAATTAAATATGTTGCACAATAACCTTTACATATAAAATTATGTATTTTTATATTTAAAAGAATATATAGGGATACATAAATATGTTATTTTTTTTACAGAAATGGTATAAATAATTAAAAAACACCCTACCCCTAAATTAGTAAAACCCCATGACCTGTAGATATTTAAAGTTTATTATTAAATAACTAATTTTTCTTAAAATAATATTTTTAATATTAATTGGAATCTATTATGCTTCATAATTATATCATTATATTATGCTTATAAATTTGATATTATATTCTTCTTCAAGTTTATATAGTTAATACATTTTAATTTTAAACATCTGTTTTGTCTTCTGTTGGCTTATTCATTTCTTCCAGTGTTTTCCGCTTTCTTCCAGTGTTCTGGAAAAAAGAAACCCAACCCTGACAGAAACATATAATAGCATAACAAAATGTAAACTTTTGGCCATTTTTATTCTTAGCTGCCACCTTGACTGATACATTTATCGTACCATTAAATCAATTTCAAGAAACCACCTAGATAAAAAATTGGTGTAGAATGTTTTAAGATAGTTTTTCAAAGCCACTTTGTAATTTGAAAATAACTCTAGTCCACTTCAGTGATGTAGAAGTATCACTTATAATGAAAAAATTCTAACTGTCACTGCAAGCAAGGAAGGGTATATGTTCTGGGTCATGAAGATCATCATTTTAATTCATTTCCTCACTTCAGAAAACATCAATGAAGTATGCTATTGCCATGCTTTCACCAAACAGAAGTCCATCATTGGACATGAGAGACCAGAGCTCCTGAGTAGAGGGGTTTTATTTTTTCATCATAATGAATAAATAAAATAACAAGACCTCACAGATACAAGAGAACACCTGCAGCAACGGGCACAGAAGAACATATTCAGAACCAGTTGAAACTCGGGTCGACTCCTGAGTTTCGTCCAAGAACTGACTTTTGTGAATACTATCTTCAAATTTTCTATAAATCAAGCTTAACTGCATTTGTAACTTGAAAATGTGATATGTATATATAGAGAGAAAGAGAGCTGCTCTTTAGAAACACAATTGTTACAAATATTTTCCTGATGATGCCTTGATGATCAGGGCGAAAAGCTTTGAAAATGTATTTTAACTATAAATATGTCTTTTAATTAAATATGCTTTTAAATATACTTGTTTTAAAATATCTTTTTTACAAATTAAAGATAACATTCATCCTCTTGGATGGGACAGGTTGAATCTCTTGGCTTTCATCCTAATCTCATCCATTAGATTTCCATTTACTTCCCCCATTGCAACCAGCATTATTGGGATGTCATTTCTGAGGCAATGAAGATTGTAGCAGGTTGTAAAGAACTTCTTTATATTTTTGGCCTCATACTTTTATTAGTGTGATTTCTTGAAATTAGTTCCACAGTGCGACAAATGTATCAATATCAGTAGTAACTATATAGGAAAATAGCCAATAGTTTGTATTCTGCTAAACTATATTTTTCTGTTTATAATACAGTTTTCTTGTATAAAAAAGAATGATGAAACTTACTTTCAAAAAATGCCTTTTAATATCTGGCAAATTCAGTTTAGATTCATTTCAGTGTTTATTTGAAGATTTCAGAAATTACTCTTTCATTAAAAAAAAAAAAACATGCTTATTATTTTTAAATTATATTAATAACTAGCCGCCTTCGGCGACCAGCTGGTTCTCGATCCTGGAAAAATCCGACTTTACGAAACTCCCGCTTGGTGGCGCCTTTTTCCCGTTTCAGGTCCTACAACAGCTCACTAACATATAGTGAAAATAACTTTATTGAAAAATTTAATCGCAGTAAATTCTCGCTCGGTAGCGCCTACGGCGCCCTATTCTCGTATCAATATCTGAGACAGCCTGTTCGCTCACCGTGTTACGAACTTTCAAAATTCTGATTTTAACAAAGTCCAGCTCGGTGGCGCTGCGGCGCCTTATCCCCGTTTTAGAACTTACAACAGCGTCCCCCCCCCTTCCGTTCCTACTAATCATTTTACACTTGAAAATATCCTCAATCGATTTATCCTGTCTTAATTCCTAAATATACCAATTTCAAACGCTGTAACTCATTTTTTTTTTTTTTTTTTGCCCCTTTACCCCCTCCCTAACAATTCTATTCTTTCAAAAATATTCACAATCGAATTATCGGGCATTAAAACCAAATACTACGAAATTTCAACGGCATATCTAAATTCAAATTACTGCAAAATATAAAAGAAAACTTAATCTTTTCCCAATAAATATGTAATTTTTTTGCTTATTCATGTATTTTCATGAAAATTGAACAGTAGCTTTATAATATGCTGTGTAATCCGAATATTAATTTAAATGTAATGTAAATGAAAATTTGAAGAATTTTGAAATTTGTAATTTTTAATTCCACTTCAAGAACATGTGGCAGACATTAATGATTTCCAGATGTTTTGCTTCCTTTCCAGACAGCGGAGAAAATCGTCTGCTGATAGAATGTTTTTTTTTTTTTTTTTTTTTTTTTAAGCAATTAGCCGTTGAATCTCGCGGCTCATTTTTCGATCGACATGGTTCGACATTTTAATTAATATCTCCGCAACTAATTAAAATTTTTAAATTCTGTTTTCACTATCCCCTCGAGAAGGCTTCTGAGTACCCGTATGTCAAATTTTATACTTCTGCGTTCAGTAGGGGCTGAACGTATAGATGCTCAGACAGACAGACAGACAGAGAGACAGACATCTTCTTTTATTATTATAGATATAGAACAATTCTTAAATTAAACTTGTTACTCACAGTCAATATTGACTAATTCAAGCTGAGTCCAAACTGGTTTCCATATTTTTTCATCTATAGTACTGAATTCATTTAACTCCAGGTTTACTCTTTTCAAATTAGGCATATCAGTAAATATGTCTTCTGGTAAGCTTTCAAATTTATTCCTTCTGTAAATTAAAAAGAAATAAATATGAACTAAGCACAAAAACATTAAAATTTTGTTACTTATAATGCGGTTTATTAGAAGAGTTAATTCATATACTTTTCAAACTTCACAAAATATTTTCAAATATTATTATCAGAAGAATGTAAGATAGAATTGTAGTCTTATATATAATTGTCCTTTAGCTGAATGAATGTATAAAATTATTACTATTGTGCTTAAAAAATATCATTAGAATTTTTAAAGAGGAACTACTAACTTAGATTGCACAAAAATTTTTACAATAAACATTAAATTACTTTATGGATTTTTCTCAATAGATTAAAATCTCTGACATTTTAATGAATAAAATTTTCTTCATTATTGAAACTATAACTACAATTTGCCATAATCCTTACACTACCACACCACGTCTGATCATGATTACGGATACAATAATTAGGGTTAAAGTACTGGGGCTCCTATTTTTACCAGCCACTTTTTAGATCATACTGTTTCTACCAATAGCTGCTTCTAAATAAGAAAATGATTATTTGTAAACAAAATATTCCTTAATAAAATAGAAAACTTGAGTGAACTTGAAATTTTTGAAAACTTTAAGTTATCATCATCAGTTTTCGGTATTGCTTTGCAGGAGAGTAATGCAATTTGAATGCAGCTTAAATTGTAAACAGTATAATTTTGATTTTAAAATTCTCAAAGATATTAGGGTAAGAGCACCAGTTGTGGACACTTTTAAATTTAAACTCTGAAAACTAGCTTGTCTAATTCTTGTATACATTCCACCAGCATTCAGAATTGATGTTACACTTATGTATTATTATTAATGTCTCGAAATAGTTTTGAATAAAGAAATAAAATTTTGTTTGCTTTCCCTTTGCTTATTTTTAACTGATTTTTTTTTTCTAACTTTTACTTTGATATGATTAAAAGAAGTATGCAGAATTCATTTACAGTGCTCATTTTTTAATTTTGCATTAATATATAACATTTTTATGGGTGTCCACTATTGGTACCACAAAATATCTTCATGACCAGTAGTGGACAGCTCTGTCTACTACTGGCTCATTTGACTTTTAAGGTGAGACTAGTAGTTGACACAGCTCAATCTCCTAAATTTAGAAGGTGGAAAGGAATGGAGTGGAGTGGAACTATGCATTAGGCGATTGGTAGTCTGCTATTGACCCCTAGGGGTGGTCGAAAGGCATACCAATACAATCCTCTACGGATAGGATGACTCCCTCACTTCAGTAATTTCCAGATGTATTAATTTTGGAACATGGAAGACATTGCAGTCATAACAGATTTTACATGCAGCAGCCTCCATTAGACATTTTTAAGATTTTTTTGTTTTTCCCCTCTGGGTTCCGTGAACATTGATAGTGAAGCAACACTGACTGAGATTAGTATTTGAAGGATTAAGCCTCTCTTAACTATCTTATCATGAGTCTAAAGGATTGGCATTACCTGGTCCTCCTTAATCTTTTTGTTTTGTCAAGTGCTTAATTTTTCATTGAAGTCATTGTTCTACCAAAAAGGGAATTTCAGGAGGAAAATCAAGATTCAATGGTATGTCTCCGGGTTATCTATAGGGATGACATCCCAGTTCATTGCCAATAGTCTACTATGTACCTATAATGGGGCCCACTTAACCTTGACCCGTTTTCTATTATTTGCTGGCACTTAATGAAGTTTTCACTTATAGATTCTATAATTGCGAACCCTTTATGGTGTAGATGCTAAAGCCATTATTACACAATGGTCCGAGGCCTAGGTGGGTTGACCTTCATTGGATTTTTCTAAGGCGTCCTAGTATTCACACAAGTTTCAGAGAAAACCATGTAAAACTCACGAGTAGTTCAAAAAGCTTGATCTGGGATTGATCTCGTTTACTAGCTTTCAGAGCAGAACCTTTCGGTCAATCAAACCCTTTATGATATTGAATATTAAATATGTGAATACTTTAGAATAGCAACAATAAATTGCGAAATACAGTCAAAAGAAAAATTTTGAAGTGGGATAAGATTGTCTTGAGCTTTATCCAGATAGATTTTGTGTGATGTAATAACAAAATTAATGAATCTGACGTCTGCATAATGTATTTATTCATTTGGAGAAAAAATTTCAAGTATATATATGTACAGTCGGCAGCAAAAGTATCCAAGCATTAGCAAAAATTTCTATATTAAAAAAGTGCACTTAATACTGTTTCGTTAAATAAATCCGTGTCGAATCCTGTTCTTCTAAGAACAGGAAGGTTGAGGATGATTAGGTTTAATGTCGCACTAGAGCTGCATAATTTCCAATTGGCGATGGTCTTTAATTCATACCTAGGAGCGCTCCAAAGATATGCCCTCACATCTTTGATATTTCGCAGAGAGGTTGGAGCCCCTACGGCAATTTCCAGAGAAACTATTTTTACGTAACAGGGAGAAAGCGCTGCAGCAACACGAAGAGCATTACAACTATGACTGATTTTGCATGCATCAGCCACCATTAATCCATACAATGATCTTTGGTCTTCTCGAGTATCAAACCCACAATCCTCTGATTACGATCTCGACGCTCTACCATCCCGGTTATAGCAGCTTTACATCTCCGAAAATTGGTATACAATAAACACTGCTATTTGACCTAACGATGAAAACTGCAGTGCAGTTTTAGAAGAATTTGTAAGTACTCTCAAAAACTCTCAAGGTGCCTTAATTGAAGAAAATACTAAAGTATAAACATTGGGTGAGTGCAAAAGTTCTACCCGTTTTTATTACCCACTAGCCGCCTTCGGTGACCAGCTGGTTCGCGATCCTTGAAAAATCCGACTTTATGAAACTCCCGCTCTTTTTTCCGTTTCAGATCTTACAACAGCTTATTGACATATAGTAAAAAAAAGCTTTATTGAAAAATTTAATCGCAGTAAATTCCTGCGGCGCCCTCTTCCACTTTCAATATCTGAAACAGCCTGTTCGCTCTCCTTGTTATGATCTTTCAAATTTCTGACTTTAGCAAAGTCCCGCTCGGTGGCGCCTTATCCCCGTTTTAGAACATACAACACCTTCCTCGCTCATTAGAATTTAAAATTTTAAAATATTACAGCACCATCTGGCGGTAGAAAATTCTGTAATCCACTGTTCGATTCAAAATCAAAAAAGCTTTCTAATGATGTATTACTTATGAAATTATTTTAATTTTAATTAGTAGCTGAGATACAAAAGAAAACTGATTCAGGACACCTCAAAACGTGTAAATCGGGTGAAATCTCGAATTCCATTTTCGATAATGTAAAAGTACTTTAAAATGTGTATCACTATCAATTCAACAAAGCTTTCAAATGATGTATTACTTATCAAATTTTTTTAATTAATAACTGAGACAAAAGAGAAATCCCATACAGGACACCTCAAAACGTTTAAATCAGGAGAAATGTCGAAATATTGAGTTTCTGTAATGTACTATTCAATTCCAAATCAACAACGCTTTCAAATGATGTATTACTTATGAAATTATTTTAAATAGCAGCTGAGATACAAAAGAAAACTAATTCAGGAAACCTCAAAACGTGTAAATCAGGTGAAATCTCGAATTCCACTTTCGATATTTTAATTAGTAGCTGAGATAAAAAGGAAACCCATTCAGGACATCTCAAAACATGTAAATAAGCTGAAATCTGGAATTCCACTATTGAGATGCAAAAGAAAACCTAATCAGGAGACCTCAAAACGTGTAAATCGGGTGAAATCTCGAATTTCACTTTCGATAATGTAACCGTACTTTAAAATGTGTATCGAATGGCGTATTAAAAAAAAATTAAACATAATTAGAATCTGAAATATTGAAATTTTAAAATATTACAGTGCCATGAGACCTCAAAACGTGTAAGTCAGGTGAAATTTCGAATCCCATTACCTACGGTAGTCGGTTAATGGTAGTAAAAACAAATATTTTTGGTAAATACAAATATTTTTACCTTAAGTGAAAAAATTAAGTGTTGCTATAGAAAGTGGCATCCTCTTTCGAGACAATTTAATTTGCAATTAAAACGTAACCCTTTCTTTTAATCACCAAAATCGATGAAATTTTAACTGCAAGTTTGTTTTGTGGTGTTAAGATTGTATACTAAGTGTCGTGTGCGAAAGTAAAACATTAAAGAAAATAGAAATTTGCAATTTTTTACTTTCTCTTACCCATAAGGTAGAGAAAGTATTGTTTTTGGGTCAAATTTTCAAACGCGAGACTTTGTTATATTTACACGTTTTGAGGTCTCCTGAATACGAAAATCATGTTTTTATCAAATGGTCTGTGTGTATGTCTGTCTGTGTGTGTGTCTGTCTGTTATCAGCATATCTCAAAAACAAATCATGGCAGAAAGTTCAAACTTGGTATTCTAAATGTGTACAAGGATGCTACAGTAAGCTTTTCGTTAAGATCAAGCAAATGGTTCGTGTACAGGGTCAATCAAGAGAATTCTAATACATTACGTCTATGGGGGAAATTGCAGGTAAGTAGAGTTTAACGTCTATAGACTGCACTAAACCAAATGGAACAAATATATATTTTTTGTAATAGAGATAGTTAACTGGGAAAAAAATTTTGTGTATGTGTGAGCCTCGCCTCCCCCCCTGGGGGGGAAGTCCCCCCTCGAGGGGAGTAAATTTTCATGATGGGTATCTTTCAAAAGAGCTCGCCAATACCTTTAAAACGAATGGTTGAACCATCGATATGGGATAATTTAAAACAAAGTTGTCGATTTTTTTTTTTACTTTTAACGAAAAAAAAAAAAAACTCAGAAAAAAAAATCGTTTTTTTTTTTTTTTTTTTTTTTTAAATATTGAGAATAAAATTGGCTTTTTTTTTATATTTGGTGTTATACTACTTCTCTAATATGGAAATCGTCTGCATTATCATAAAAGATAATTTTTTAAAATAATAATAAATTATTTTTTAAAAACAGAATTATTTTTTAATAACCGAATTAAATTCCATATAAATGTAGGTGCATTACTGAAACGGGGGGTTGAGGGGGGCGGTACCCCCCCTCACACAGAACTAATTATCATATAAAACTCTTCAGAAGCCTAATATGAATTGTTTAACGCAGGTTTACATTACAGTACTCGTTATCTTACCTTTTAATCTGCAACCTGTATTTATAGTATTAAATTTCAGGGTAAGAAAAAGTCGTGTGGGTGACACACCAGATTATTATCCTACTCAAAATACCTCCGATTCTCAATCAGTGCCAGCTGTTATTTTTTTAATTTTTTTTTTTTCGCTTCTGTCTAGAAATGCTTCCTGTCTGCACGGGTTGTCATGGTGACGCAACGGACGTCTGCATTTGATTACGGTATTCATTTTGGAATGAAGTACGGCATTTTCAATGGTTTAAAGCCTAAAATTTAAAAAATTATAACTCATTCAGTTTTTGAAATTTTCTCTCAATCTTTTGGGAGAACCTTTTCGCTTCAACAATTCAATTGTTGAAGCGAGATCTAGTATATACAAAAAAAGAAATGATTTATCTCTAAACGCTTTTGAGTTATAAAATGTTTTGTGAAAAAATCGATGTTTCGTAAAATCTAAAAATATGGATCGCTAATCCGTATTTTGTAAAAATGTTTATATGGTTCGAAAGAAGATTAAATGACCTTTCCGAATATACCAGTTGTTAAGAAATGGAACAACAGTTACTCGGTCGTACAGGGCGTTTCAAAAAAGACGATCGAGAAAAAGAGAAAATTTCGACCATTTTTTTAAAAAAAATTAAAAAATATAAAAAATCTGTATTTAAAAAAAAAAAAAAATTGTACCGTAAGAATCGGTAATAAATGCTCTTTCTGTTGGTAGAGGTGTATTTCGATATCTCGAACCGTTCGAGCAGGATCGCTTTACAAAAACACGAAATTTTCTCTGTTTGCTTTTTCTTTTGAGGTAGGCTGTTCTGTAACGAAATGGCGGTCGCTTCCGATTTAGAATCGTTTTTTGATTTGACATGGGTCGACATTTTAATTAATATCTCCGGAACTAATTAAAATTTTTAAATTCTTTTTTCACTGTGCACTCGGGCAGGCTTCTGAGCACCCGTATGTCAAATATTGTAGTTCTGCGTTCAATAGGGGCTGAACGTATAGATGCTCAGAGAGACAGATATCTTCTTTTATTATTATAGATTTTATTATATTACTAAGCAGGCTACGCCCGCTTCGCTGGTCACTATTTTTAAATGAATCATTGTAATTAATGAATTCTCAAAATTGCATTAATTTTTATCATATGATAAAAAAAGAGAAAAAAAAAATCTGATCGGGAAAAATGTCGCACCGGGTCCCCACTGCCTTCGGTAGCGTAGACCCGTGCACGATGCGCGCGAACGAATGCATATATATGAACGCTGCGCGCGTGTATTCCTTCACCATCCTTATGATTTTCAAAATTCCATATTTTTCTGATAAACTTTTATTCTTAAGAAAAGGAATTAAAAAAATATATATAAATCATTTCTGATCGGGTAAAAACTCACACCGTCACACCGGCTACCCTCTGCATTCGCCCGCTAGCGGGTCAGTATTTTTAAATGAATCACTATAATGAATGAATTCTGAAAATTGCATGCTATCTCTCATTAACATTACTCTTAAAAAAAGGAAAAATATCATTTATGATCGGGTAAAAACTCACACCGGAACCCCACTGCCTTCGGCAGCGCTGCGCGCGCGTATTCCTTCACCATCTTTATGATTTCTCAAAATTCCATGTTATTACTCATAAACTTTCATTCTTAAGAAAAGGAATTTTAGAAAAAGTCATTAATCATCGGGTAAAAACTCGCATAGGGTCCCCACTGCCTTCGGCAGTGTAGACCCATGCTCGCGCACGTGTAAAGATATACGTGCGCTGCTCGCACATATTCCTTCTAAAATCAAGCATTTATTCTTAAGAAAAGAAAATTTAAAAAATAATTTCTCATCGGATAAAAAGTCGGACCGGGTCCCCACTGCCTTCGGCAGCGCAGTCCGTGCGCGCCTATTCCTTCCCCGCCTTTCCAGCCCCTCCTAATTAACCTACATATACCAATTTTGAACGGTCTAACTCAATTAGCTGAAATGCAAAAGAAAACCTAATCAGGACACCCTAAAACGTGTAAATCAGGTGAAATCTCGAATTTCACTTTCGATAATATAAAAGAACTTTAAAATATCTTTCGAATGATGTATTAAGAACAATTTAATCATAATTAGAATTTGAAATATTGAAATTTTAAAATATTACAGCGCCATCTGGTGGTAGAAATTTCTGTAATCTACTGTTTGATTCCAAATTAACAAAGCTTTCAAATAATGTATTACTTATAAAATTATTTTAATTAGTAGCTGAGATACAAAAGAAAAACTAATTAGGACACCTTAAAACGTGTAAATCACGTGAAATCTCGAATTCCATTACTTACGGTAGTCGGCTAATGGAATGTGACAGAAATTTGTGGCGTCTGCTCTTGAAATTCAATTCAAATAAGTTTTAAAATGACATATTACTTTTGGAATTATGCTAATTAGAAGCTGAGATACAAAAATGATATAAACACTATTATAAAACGATTTATGTCTGACTTTTTCGTGGTTTTCTCCGAAACTTGCATAATTCCGGTCTAAATACTGTTAAAAATCCATAGAATGAAATGTGAAAGGAGTATCAGAATTCGAAACTCTGCAAAATATAAAAGAATAAAGGCGTTCTGGATTTTCCGTTGTTTTCTCCGAAACAACCGTTCCTCTTATACATTTCCCCCCCCCCTTTCCGTCCCTACTAATAATTTTACACTTGAAAATATCCTCCATCGATTTATCTTGCCTTAAAATCTAATAATACCAATTCCAAACTCTGTAACTCTTTTTTTTTTCTGCGTTCTCCCCCCCCCCTTCCTCAAACCCTTCCTAATAATTCTACACTTTCAAAAATATTCACAATCGAATTATCGGGCGTTAAAACCAATTATTACGAAATTTCAACGGCATACCTCAATTTAAAATAGTGCAAAATATAATACAAAACTTAATCTTACATTGTGTTTTGGTCACATGAGTCGTGATAAATATACAATTCCCAATACAAATGTAATTTTTTTGTTTATCCAGATATTTTCATGAAAATTGAACAGTAGCTTTATAATATGCTTTCTAGGCCGAATATTAATTAAAATGTAACGTAAATGAAAATTTGAAAAAAAAAATTGAAAATTGCAATTTTTCTCCCCATTATAAAACATGCGACATCTTAATCGGTTACAATCATTTCCCTTTTCATCTCAGACAGTAGTCTGGCGTTTGAAATGATGTTGCCACAAAAAATTCATACTTTAGTTAATATTAAAAAATCTAATTGTTGTACCGATAAGCCGCTTGCACTCTTAGATTCAGAAAATTTGCCTCTTTCATTTGGTACCAAATTCGTAACGATCGGACTAATATTTCTAATTTATTTTCCACTTTTTCTGCTTTTAACTCCGTTAAAATATCTATTTTTATGCAATCGCGGTGAATTCTCTGTCATTGAGATCGCTTTCTGATTAGGCATGATTCTAAATTTTAATTAATATCTCCACAACTAATTAAAATTTTAAATTCTGTTTTGAGGAGGATCTCAGAAAGGCTCCAGAGCATCCGTATGTCAATCCTTGTACTTCTGCGTTCAATAGGGGCTGAACGTATAAAAGAACAGACTGACAGACAGACAAACCTTTCCATTTATTATTATAGACTAGCCGCCTTCGGTGACCAGCTGGTTCGCGATCCCCGAAAAATCCGACTTTACGAAACTCCCGCTCGGTGGCGGCTGCGGCGCCTTTTTCCCGTTTCAGGTCTAACAACAGCTTATTGATGTATCGTGAAAATAGCTTATTGAAATCGCAGTAAATTCCCGTGCGGTAGCGCCTTCGGCGCCCTCTTCCCTTTTTAATATCTGAAACAGCCTGTTCGTTCACCATGTTATGATCTTTCTAATTTCTGACTTTGGCTAAGTCCCTCTCAATAGCCGCCTTTGGCGACCAGCTGGTTCGCGATCCCTGAAAAATCCAACTTTACGAAACTCCCGCTCGGTGGCGCCTGCGGCGCCTTTTTCCCGTTTCAGGTCTAATAACAGCTTATTGATATATCGTGAAAATAGCTTATTGAAATCGCAGTAAATTCCCGTGCTGTTGTCTCGTGTACGTTGAAAGTCTCCGCTAATTCTTGCACGGTTGGGTTCGGGGTGTTCCTTAAGGACCCTTCAGAGACTGGCAACTTTAGAAAGCTGCAAGTCGGCTCTATTGATATTTCTTTGATGTGGTTAGGAGATCGACGCTGGCTGCAGTCGAAGATCCCAAACCTCCTGGTGCGATAATTGCATGAGAAGGGGGTCTCTTTTGTAAAAGAGCAATAAAAAGTAATGTCCTTCATTGTAATGTGTGCAAAATGTCAAGTGTCGCTTTCGGACAATGGATAATTTATGAGTTTTGACGCGCTGCATGTTGCTAGTATCTGAAGGAAGCTTTATGGCTTGGTCAATATCGTTGTCTCCAATGTGTGATGGCCATCCACTCCTAGCTTGATCTTGGCAGCTTCTATTTCCTTCCCTAAATTTACGAAACCATCGATGACATGTGCTTTCGTCTAGTGCATCCCCCCCATAAACTTGACAAACACTGTGACATGCTGCGGCTGCCGTACTCTTTTTCTCGCTTTTCATGTTACACTCTCTGATATATATTTTTTTAGATGATTAACTTTGTGAAACACGATGCATTTAAATGTAAAGCATCCACACATTATGATTGACCGTCGATTTGCGTCATTACAGTGTCATCATGTGTGACGTCAATTCCATTGCAAATTTGCATATCCAAAAACGGGTAGAACTTTCGCACTCACCCAATAGTATAAAAACTACCATATGAAAACTCGAAACATGCTCAAAATGGATACGATGTATTAAATGAAGAGCGACAGGAAGCAGAAAATATTGCTTTACTTACATCTCACGGATCAGAATTCAGTTACCAAGTACAAATCCCGGTTCAGACATAGATATTCATAGTGGTTCGGAATCTAGTTGAAGCTGTAGGTTCCAGCCTAATCAATCTTATTGTGCAAAAAATGACCGTAGAGCGACACCCTAATCCAACACCCTCGATGATCAAACAATTCAGTGGATATTTTAAAAATTCTAAATTGATTAGGACTTCTAAAAAAGAAAAAAAAAAAAAAAATAGAGGAAGGAACTAAAAAAAAAAATTGCAAGCGAAAACAGAAAATTCAAGAAAGGGATAAAACCGGTCAAGAAGTAAAGAAATAGAGGAAGGAACTAGAAAAAAAATTGCAGGTGAAAAAAGGAAACCAAACAAGGAGTAAAGAAAAAAGCTTTAGAAAAATACCAAAATGAAAATAGGAAACCTTTCCAAGAATACATTAATGAAGTAAAAATAATTTCGTTTATTGAAGAATGTATTTTTCCTATAAAGAATAGCTTTTTATTTTGCTTATTCCTGCAAAAATTCACAGAAGTCCACTATTGGCGCATTTTAAGCTCTCCTTCCTTTTTCTTTTCTTTTCGTTTTTTTTTTTTTTTTTTTTAATATAAAAATTTTAAGTAACAAATTTCGCAGTTCAGACGTATAAAGGAAGAATTAACACGTTGAGCGCCACGCAAATTCTTAAAATCCATTAAAATTCCATAATGATTCCTCCTGTAATAAATAAAAATTAAGAAAATTTTTAATAAATTTTTAATCCTTAAATGTAATATTTTTAGTTTTTTTATATCCGCCACCGATGGCTGACAGGGCGCTCAACGTTTTAATTTTTTAGTGCTAGAGGCCTATTTCAGTCGGTACAGTTGTCGAATTTTTATACGTCACTCTTAATAGTGCTAAGGGCCTATTTCAGTCGGTTTATTGAATGGGGATTTATTGAATGAAGTCCCTCCAAGGCCCAACTTTGACATGAGTCCCCCCCAAGGTACCCCTATGTCAGTCGGTACAGCGTTGTCGAATTTTTATACGTCACTCTTAATAGTGCGACGGGCCTATTTCAGTCGGTTTATTGAATGGGGATTTATTGAATGAAGTCCCCCCAAGGCCCAACTTTGACATGAGTCCCCCTCCAGGCCCAACTTTGACATGAGTCCCCCCCAAGGTACCCCTATTTCAGTCGGTACAGCGTTGTCGAATTTTTATACGTCACTCTTAATAGTGCTAAGGGCCTATTTCAGTCGGTTTATTGAATGAAGTCCCCCCCCAGGCACAACTTTGACATGAGTCCCCCCAAGGCCCAACTTTGACATGAGTCCCCCCAAGGTACAACTTTGACATGAGTCCCCCCCCCCAAGGCACACCTTTGACATGAGTCCCCCCCAAGGCACACCTCCCCATCATTGGGAAAAAGAGAAAAAACGTTGTTTTGCGGCTATAAAACAGTTTGGACTTCCAACGTTATTTGTTACAGTATCTGCAGCTGAAACACATTGATTTGATTTAATGAAAACTTTATCATGGAATTTAGATCGTCACGAATTAACTAAAGAAGAATTTGTCGATATTAACAAGTTTAGCAGTAGGCCTCTGGCACTAAATTAAAATCTGTCAATGTCAGATTTTCGTGTTTTAAATAATGAAATAATGTCGTGTCTGTATAATTTTTTTTTTTTTTTTTTTTTTTTATTGGTACTGCTTTTACTTTCGGGGTAAAACTTTCACTGAAATGTTTGAAGTATAACATTTCTGCACACTCCTAAAGTTTCAAGGTGATTCCTTCAGTACTTAAGAGATATATGACAAAATATCTAAAATGGCTGACATGGCGCTCAACGTGTTAATTGAGGTATGAAGTATGAAACACTGGTTAATTTTACAGTCTCTAAAATTATGAACTGTACACAAAATATAGCTGGAAAATGTCATTAAAGTGTCCACTACTGGTGCAGACCCCCTATTTTTTTCCTCCTTTTCATAAAAAGTATTTTAATTCGTAAATATTAAAAAAAAAAAAAAAAAAGACTTGCTTTGGTTACGTTTTGGTTGGTTGGTTGGTTGTAGGATTTAAGGCCGATTGACTCCTGATGTGTCCTAGGCCTACAGGAGGAATGCCCTCCGTGGGGGTCTTTCTAAGGGGTCCTAGCCCGTATTTACGCGAGTTTCGGAGGAAACCACGGAAAACTCCGAACGGCTAGGTCGATGAGCGCGACCTGGGATCGAACCCGGCACCTCCCATCTACCAGCTTTGAGCGCAGAACCGCTCGGCCGCTGGTGGGCCCGGTTACGTTTTGGAATGACTCTGTTTGACTATTAGAAAATTCCTGACTATGTCACGTAAATTTTGTGGATGCTATAGCTCAAAATTTCATCAAAGTAAAAATAAATTACAATTTTTAAAGATGTGTTTGAAGGCTGTATTTCATTTTCTATGCATGTAATTGTTCCAAGTTCCAAGCTTAATTTGTAAAGACGTTTATAAAAAATACTGATTAGTTAATATATATTGGAGGATAATTCTACAAGAACTGACTTGAACTGTTTGATGTAATGAATACCAGGACTGTTTCTCAGATTCTATTGGATAGACATGAATTAAATTCCTGTCAAATATTCTCAATACTGAGACTAAGATAATTTTAATCTTGAAATATATTAGAATGATATAAAAAACATTTTTGTGATGGGTATAATACATTAATTTTTTATTAAATATTTGAAACAGTTTGTCAATTCTTTGTATGTCTCTAAATAATGAAATATTTTTGTCTTAAAAAATTTAGACTATTAAAAGAATATAATAAAAAAAGACTGTGAGAAATAATAATATAGATTTAATGAATCGAACCATCAGTGACTTCTAGATTTCTTTGAAATTATTGATAATTTTGCATACAATATTTGTACTTTCTCTTACCTATATATATGGTAGAGGAAGTATTATTTTGGGGTCAAATTTTTGAAATTGAATTTTTGTTATATTTACACGTTTTGAGGTCTCCTGAATCCGAATATCATGTTTTTTAGCGGTTGGTCTGTGTGTCTCCCCACAAACAAAATTTATATGCGGCCAACATTGAAACAGCAATGGGATTTTGTTATAAATGGCAGTTGGCTATAGATTGATGGTCCAATCGTTGGCACACCATTGGCTCATATGCAGTATTTTACTTTGGCAATACACTGTGGTTTTTTTTTTTCTTTTTTTTTTTTATATATCTATTTTTATACTTTCTTGCGAATAATCAACATCCTCGATGATATGTTAATGCGTGTAGTAAAATTATGTATTTTCTTTGAAGCTACGCAATGGTTAGAAGTGAGCTGTTACATGCAAATTTAACGCATCAATTATTGTTGGACTTATAACATTGTTCATTATTGTAGGTCAATCGTAGCTATCCCAATAAATAAAATGCCAACGCTGGGAAAAATAAAAAAAAAGACGGTTGGGCCAACGTCTCATGTTTGTAAGGCTGTCTTGTCTGTTTGTGTGTGTGTGTCTGTTATCACTATATCACAAGAACAGGAAAACTTAAGAAGTTAGTATAGTAGGAAGTCCAAACTCGGTGTTCTACATCTGTATCATATAGTGATATTACACTAAACTTTTCGTTGAGATCAAGCAAAGGGTTCGTGTATAGGGCCATCCAAGAGGATTCAAATACATTGCGTCTATATGGCGAAATTTCTCTTGAGTACAGTGTAACATCGATAGGCTGCCCTAAACAATGTGGAAATAACATATTTTTGTATATGCATAAAAGCATGTTTTGTGTAGATTGTACACTGCTCGACATTGAAAATGCAACACCAAGAAGGAATATAATAACGGAATGAAATTTGATGGACACATACATTATAGTAGGAAGAACAATTGATTAAAATTTCAGGAAATTTGGAGTAATATGTACTGAGAAAGCAGTACATAAAGCAGCGACCTCTGTGAGCAATAACAGCACATATCTGCCTAGACATTGAATCGAACAGCGATTGGATGACATGTACGGGTAGAGCTCTTCATGAAGCTTCAACACGATGCCACATTTCATCGATCGAAGTTACTGGTGAGTGGTAGGGGGCCAGTCGCTTTTCAACGAATAAACAGTCATTTTCATTGGTGCGAGATCAGGAGAACGTGCTGGCCAGAGCAACAGTCGAACACATTCTGTATCAAAGAAGGTCCGGACAATACAAACAACTTGCGGTCGTGCATTATCTTGCTTAAATTTTGTGCTACGGAGGCCTCGAATACAGGACAGAGGGGCGGGCCTTAACTCATCACAAATTTAATGGCCGCTGTTCAGAGTGCCAGGAATAGGAACATGAAGTAATCGAGACGTGTATGCAATGGGAACCCATAACATCATTGCAAATGATGGACAGCATGATGATGTCAAATCCCAGCTGCCAATGTGCATTATGCATAGTGCCGTTAAATACGGATAAGGCAATCTTGATGCTGTAAACAGGATTGTGATTTGTCTGAAAAGTGACTTCACGCCATTCCTGCGTCCAGGTTCATCGTTGATCACACATTAATGGCGCCCATATCAGTGATGCAGTTTTGAGGGTAATCAGAATTTTGGTATCCGCATACTGAGTCACCACCTGGATTTATGGTATGTTATACCATTGGATACACGTCCCGGTCACCTCTTGTTTTCATTCCCGCCACTCTGAATACCAGACATTACATTTCTGACGAGTTAAGGCCCATAGCTCTGCCCTATGTTCAAGGCCTCCAAAGCGCAACATTTAAGCAGGACAATGCACGACTGCAAGTTGTCCATATTGTCTGGACCTTCATTGATGCCGAATGTGTTCGACTGTTGTTCTGGCCAGCGCGTTCTCCTGATCTTGCACCAATAAAAATGACTGTTTAATCATTGAAAAACGACTGGCCCCCCACCACTCACCAGTAACTTCGATCGATGAATTGTGGCATCGTGTTAAAACTTCATGAAGTGCTCTACCCGTACATGTCATCCAATCGCTGTTCGATTCAATGCCTAGGCAGATATGTGCTGTTATTGCTCACAGAGGTCGCTGCTTTATGTACTGTTTTCTCAGTACACATTACTCCAAAGTTCCTGAAATTTTAATGAATTGTTCTTCCTACTATAATGTACGTGTCCAACAAATTTCATTCCTTCTTGGTGTTGCATTTTCAATGTCGAGCAGTGTATATGGAAATCATTCATCATTCGTTTACAGGACTACCAAAGTATGAGATGTACTTGGAAATTGCTGGAAGTGTATTTCATTTTGTATTATGTGTTTTTCATATAACACTAAATTTAAGTACACAATGTGATATGTATATAATTTATAGACAATATACAGGGCTACTCAAAATTAAGCTTAGCGTTCTTTTCTTTTGAATGTAATTAAGGGCCCGCTTCACTCACCGCCGCCGGAAGCCGAAGTTAATGTTATTCTATGGGAATTTTTTCTTTACAAATAACTTATTAACTAATACATATTTTTAAATTCTGTTTTCACATTTTGAAAAATCCCAGCTGTTAAACTGGCATACCTTTTTTAAAAAATTATTTTTTAAATTTTTTATATTTTATTTTGAAGCTGCAAAATACAAATTTTTAATATGTGAATTTTTTTCATTTTTTCATTTTGCAATTTTAAAATTAAATATTAAAAATATACATTTTTGAAAAAAGTCCGTCAATTTAACAGTTGGGAATTTTCTGAATGTGAAAACAGAATTTAAAAATATGTATTAGTTAATAAGTTATTTATAAAGAAAATTTCCCCATAGAATAACATTGGCTCGGCCTTCCGGCGACGGTAAGTGAAGAGGGCAGTTAATGGAAGCGCTTTGCTACATTTTAATATGTCGACGAGCACTGTTCAGAAAGGAAAATTAATTTTTCATATCCGTAGTGTAAACGAAGTATTTTTAAAGTTTGATTTTCTACTGTTTTTTGTATATCACGTTTTGAGATCCCCTGAATACCAAAGTCAAATCTTCAGCGGTTGATCTGAAGTTTGAACAACTAAATGATGTCAGAATTATTCTTAGAACTCAATCTTTTTTTTTTTTTTTTTTTTTTTTTTGGGGGGGGGGGGGAGTATAATTTTTAATTACAATAACAATATTAGCCTACAAAAATTGTGGCTTTCTATCTGCAATAAACGCATTTGTCACCCACAATTTGTACATCGTGTAAAATGAAACATCATTTCCATGATGAAAAAGCAAGATGAAACTTTTTTTTTTTTTTCATATTACCGGATATAATTATAGTTGCACACAAGTTGACAAAAATGAAAAAAGGAAAGAAATGAATATAGTAACTATTGTTAAATAACACAACTTAATAAACAGTTAAATTGTAGAGGTTAATAAACAGTTTTTTCACTTTTTGTATATTTCAATCAAAAAATAACTATTATATTAAATTAAAGATATGAATAGTTACACCAACGACTGAAAATTATATTATCTAACACAATCTTTGAAAAATTGTAACTGTTAATGTATACCAGTTTCGTAACCATGTGCTATTAATAGCTGTTAACAGTTAACATAAACTTTTAAGTTTTTTGCCTTGTTTTGGAAAAATTTCAAAACATTTTTATGGATATAAAAGGCTCTTAGCTTATTTGTAAAGGCCTGTGTTTTAAAAACGAGATGACTGTTTCTTTCAGACTACAAATATATACCATCACCATTTTTCTGTAGACAATCTTGAATCAAGCGAGATATCCCGAAACATACAGTTAATAAATAAATAGTCCTCTCTCGTCCAAAATTAAATTATGTTTAGAACGGAATTTTAGTTATTTTATTTTATTTTCCCTGGATAATGAAAAACATTAATTTGTGTCTTATGTAGCGAAATAATCTGGTGTGTCACTCACACGACTTTCTCTTACCATGAAATTTAACACTATAAATACAGGTTGCAGATTAAAAGGTAAGATAACGAGTACTGTTATGTAAACCTGTGTTAAACAATTGATATTAGGCTTCTGAAGAGTTTTATATGATAATTAGTTCTGTGTGAGGGGGACTACCGCCCCCTCAACCCCCGTTTCATTAATGCACCTACATTTACATAGAATTTAATTCGGTTATTAAAAAATAATTCTGTTTTTTAAAAATAATTTATTAAAATTATTATTAAAAAAAAAAAAATATCTCTCATGATAATGCAGACGATTTCCATATTAGAGAAGTGGTATAACACCAAATATCCATAAAAAAGTCCATTTTATTCTCATCATTAAAAAGAAGGGAAAAAAAAAACGATTTTTTTTTTTTCGTTAAAAGTAAAAAAAATCGATAACTTTGTTTTAAATTATCGCAGATCGATGGTTCAACCATTCGTTTTAAAGGTATTGGCGAGCTCTTTTGAAAGATACCCATCATGAAAATTTACTCCCCTCGAGGGGGGACTTCCCCCCCCTTCCCCCAGGGGGGGAGGCGAGACTCCTACATACACAAAAAAATTTTCCCAGTTAACTACCTCTATTACAAAAAATATATATTCGTTTCATTTGGTTTAGTTCAGTCTATAGACGTTAAACTCTACTTTCCTGCAATTTCCCCCGTAGACGTAATGTATTAGAATTCTCTTGATTGTCCCAGTACAGTACACGAACCATTTGCTTGATCTTAACGAAAAGCTTACTGTAGCATCCCTATATGATACACATTTAGAATACCAAGTTTGAACTTTCTGCCATAATTTGTTTTTGAGATATGCTGATAACAGACACACAGACATACACACAGACCATTTGCTAAAAACATAATTTTCGTATTCAGGGGACCTCAAAACGTGTAAATATAACAAAATCTCGCGTTCGAAAATTTGACCCAAAAACAATACTTTCTCTACCTAATGGGTAAGAGAAAGCAAAAATATACATGCTTATTTAAAACGGCATATTAATCAGATTCATTCTTTCTTCCTTCTCATCTTATCCTATGAGATTTTTGTTGCTGAGGGTTATAAGGATATTTCATTCAAAAATTTAGTTTTTCAAATTCTGTTTATTTATAATTAATTAAATATAAAAATCCGCTTCAGTATAATTTAAATTTTATTTATTGTCTGTTTATTTATTTATTTATTTTTTATTTACTTCTCCTCCCCCCCCCTTCACTCTTTGATCATATCGCCTCTTTTTATCTTAGAATTTTTTTTTCCCTAAGAAATTTAGATTTTTTTTTTTCAGGATTCAAAACTAGAGCTCTGAATTTAGTTAAAGAAATAAAATGTTTAAATTTATTTAGACAACAGGATTATTGCTTTCAGTCAGACAGGGCCTGATTACCGAAAAAGCTCGGGAAACACAAGCTTCCCCTCTAAAATTTAAGACCCCCCCCTTCCACCCCAAATGACTAAAAACAGAATTTTCAGTTTCAGATTTTCACACTGAGATTGAATTTTCCGATAAGAAAGTTCACTTAAAGCTGGATAAAATACACACTATTTCGGAAAAATTCTATTATTTAACCACAAAAATCTTAATGTTCTTATTTAGTAAGTTATATAATTTTAATATTGTTTGTAGAAATCTCCCAGACATATGAAGGAAAAAAAAAACTATAAGCACACACTGATTTTTAGTCTGTAGTATTTTTATATGACAATATATACAAAGGAAACGAGATTTCTCGAAATGAAAGGGGCCCCCAAAATGATACTGAGTTTCCCCTAGCTTCAAAACTTAATCAGGCCCTTCAGTCAGACATTTTGTGTCGTCATCTGCTGTGTTTCACCTAGAATATGCTAAAAGAATTAAATTAAAATTGGAATAAAACCAGCAAAAGAAATTTTAAAAAATTAATTTAGTAACCGTTGCTAAGGTACTCAACTTCATAATTTAGGGAAAATATCAGTTATTTTATTTTATTTATTTATTTATTACGCTTTTTGTTTATTTAGACTAATTAAAAAAAAAAAATCATGTCTCATCAAGTTAAAAATAAATAAATAAAATAAAAATAAATGAAAATTGAGAAAAATTGTGTGAAATAAATGGGACAGTTTTAGTGTAGAACTTCTTTGGCGAAATTTAAAATTTGACATCGAAGTAGCTCGAATGTTTCTCACCAAGGTCTTTACTTACGCAACTGCGATCAGTATTTTAATTCATCGCCGAAATGCATACAAAAATTTAAAAGTTGCCATGGTGTTCCTATACTAAATCTGTACCAAAAAAAAGTTTCAAGAAATGAATGTAGTAACCATTGCTAAAAAACACAACACAGTTATCGCATATGTCTTTATATGGAAGAATCGACTAAAAAAAGTCCTGCCGTGCTAAATTAAATTATGTTTTTGTTCAAAGAGCAGAATTCGGAAAACTTCACGTTTTAATGAAGCATTATAATATGAAGCAACAAATATACTGGTACATTACATTCTATGGTACAGAATTATATGAGAAGAGAGAAAGAATGAATCTGACTGATGGACTAAACT
The DNA here is from genome assembly GCA_963930645.1 of Salticus scenicus. Taxonomy (NCBI): domain Eukaryota; kingdom Metazoa; phylum Arthropoda; class Arachnida; order Araneae; family Salticidae; genus Salticus; species Salticus scenicus. Next base: position 132,042,752 of record OZ005648.1, read on the forward strand.
TAATATTATACTTCATATATAAAAATACATTATAAATACATAATTTTTATACGTGAAATAATATTAAGTTTAGTCCATCAGTCAGATCTTTAAATATTATGAGTGTTTTAATAATTACAAACTTTCGTATATAAATTCCATGTAATAAAAGAATATAATTACTCTAGGTTAAGTTCCTCCAAAAACGTAGCTGGTTCTGGCAAAGCCCATCTTGGTATATATGACAGGTCGTTGTCGGATAAATCGACTATTTTCAGATTTGTTAGAGAATTGAATGCGTGATGACCTACATATTGGATATTGCTTTTAACAAATCTCACTATCTTGAGACTCTTGGGACCATTTTTAAACATATGGTTGCAAACATGCTCCACGTAGCTATCTCGAACTTCCAGATTGATTAATCGATGTAAATGTTCCATAGAAATATAGGCTAAAGGGTTTTTTCTGTCAAAAGTTTTGATGAATTTTATGCTTTCTAGCGAATTTTCCAATCCTTTAAATTGTGGTTCTCCTAAGTTACCAATTCTAGAAAAATTTGATTGAGAAATTTCCAGTTCTTTTATTGTCACATTTTCAAAAAGATTGTATGGAATGTATTCAAACTGAGAATTTCTGATAACAAATGTAGATATTTTATGACCTCTTAGGCTTTCGACAGAATTCGCTAATTGTTTAAGTGATTTTAAATATGGACAGTGCACATTAATATTACTTTGGTGCATAACACAGTGACATGGTACAATATTTTCTAAGACAGGACATATTTCTGAAAAAGTACTATGAACGGAAAATAAAGCTAAACATATAAGTATCCACATTGTAAATGTTAGGATTGTGAGCTAAAAATGCATGTCTGCTTTTCTTTAGTTTCTATCGCATAAGCAGCTGTTCTAGTTCTCACCTCAATCTTATCATTGGTTATTTGCATCAAAGCTTATACAAAAAAAAAAAAAAAAAAAAGAAAGAAAGAGCAGTGCAACGTCCATCGGGAATGTATCACCACCTATAGGAGATGAAGGTGGTGAACGTATTTGCCCAATTGTCGGTCATTTGGGTTAAGTATGTCATATATAACCTTTATTTCACACCAGAAATATTCTAGAAAAAAAAAAAAAAAAAAAATTACATTACTATTAGTATTTTTGCCTGATTAAGCGATTATGTATAATTTTGCGTTCTCTAACCTATTCCGCTATGTATATTTGTTGTTTGGCTGCATACTTTATTTTGTCTATGCGTAATCCAGTGCCGCTTTTTTACTTTTCTGCCGTCTAATCGCTGCAGGTAGATATGTTTTTAGCACTATGTTGTGCCTCTTATCTTGTATGCGCTTTTATTCGAATAAATAGAAGCATTCATAGATATGAATGCTCCTATTACGTAACAGTTTCAGAATTTTATAGCCATTCAATTACCATAGATGTCCAATATTTATTTGTTTTATACTACTCTAGTTTTAATAGAAGGAGTTTAGTCGATTTGTTAGTTGTGTATTTTAGAATTTATTCATTAGAGTTTTGAATACAGGCATCTATTTTGATAACACTGCTCGGCATGAAAATTGCCTCTGACACCATTTCAGCATATTCTTATGTAAAATGACCTCCTGAATCCGAATATGATGCCCATTTTGCCCTATCGCCCACCGTATTTTAGGTATGGCCCCCTATTTTTTTATCATTTTTCGGTGATTTTATGGCTATAAATTTGATTTTTAGAAGGGAGGAGGATTATTTTAACCATTAAATATCTTCTGGGGGGCTACAGAGTTGAAAAATCCTAAAACATGGACATTTGCGACAAGGGAAAAAATTTGGGGGGATTTACCACTGAAATTATGCATTACATATCTTATATACATTTTTTAATCTGTTATTAATGTTATTTTTTAAACTTTATTATATTTTTATTACTTTCTTCTATATTGAATAGAAGAAAGTATTGGATTCGTAAAAATTTTCGACCTCGGGTTTTTGATGGATTTACACGTTTTGAGAGTTGTAGAACACGATTTGACCATTTATAGAAAATGTCTGCCTGTCTGTCTCTGTGTGTGTGTGACAAAATTTTGTGGCAACCGTATCTCAGGATCTACTGCACAGAATTTCATACAAATTGGTATGTAGTTGCACCTGGACATAAATTAGTGCCTATCAACGTTTGGTGAAAATTGTCTTACAGGTTGCGTTGCCATCCCGCTTTTTCTAAATTTTTAACATGGTGATATAGGACAAAATTTTGTATAAATGTGCATAAAGAGAATTATTTTTTAGTAATCATTATGAAATTTACAAGAATTATTTATAATACAGATAAACAACTGGGAAAATTTTTTTATATGTGTAGCAGCCTCGCCACCCCCCCTCTGGGGGGAAAATCCCCCATCTAGGAGTGTAAATTTTCAAGATGGGTATCTTTCGCAAGGTCTCGTCAATACCTTTAAAACGAATGGTTGAACTATAAATCTGTGATAATTTAAAACAAAGTTATCGATTTTTTTTTTTTTTACTTTTAACAACAACAGCAAAAAAAAAAAACTTAGAAAAAAAAAATCTTTTTTTTTTTTTTTTTAACGAAATTTAACCAAACTTAGTATTTAGTTGGACCCTGACATAAACTGGTGCTGATTAGATTTGGGGATCAATCGCTCAAGAAATGGCGCTGTGATCGTATTTTTTCTAAATTTTTAACATGGCACTATAGGACAAAATTTCGTATAAATGTACACAATGAGAGTTATTCTTAACCTGTGATTGTAAAATTAATATGAATTATTGATAATAGTAATAGTTAATTAGGAAAAAAATTTTGTGCATGTGGGGGCATCACTTCCCCCGGGGGAATTTTCAAGATGGATATCTTTCGAAAGATCTCGTCAATATCTTTGAAACGAATAATTGAACTGTAAATATGTGATAATTTAAAACAAAGTTATCGATTTTTTTTTTCTTTTTACTTTTAACGAAAAAAAACAAACAAAAAAAACTGAAGGATAAAAAAAAATCGTAACTTTTTTTTTCTTTAATATTGTTACTGAGTGAATTTGTATAGGAAAATATAGAAGAAAGTCTTGTGGTGGCCCCAACATACTAGTTTTTAGGTGTTAAATTAATTATTTTTCATTCTTCAAATCAAATTCATGGTCATAAAATTAACGAACAGGAAAAGAAATTGAGAGAGGAGGTGGTGTATCTAGAAAACGGTGGGTGATTGGGCAAAATGTGTGTCATATTCGGATTTAGGAGGTCATTTTACATAAGAATCAGCAAGAATGGTAACATATATCGATTTTTTTTTTTTTTTTTTTGCAGAGCAGTGTAATTGTTTTACTTTGTTTAAAATATTTCTTCCCAATATATCCAGATATTTTTTAAAATCCGAAATTACATATTTGCCTAATTTTTGATGAAGACAGTAGTACCGAAAGTCGGTATCTCAAAAACGGCTCTAACGACTATCTTCAAATTTGCTATGTAAGCCCCTTTTTAGATATCCTTTAGCATGTATTACTTGGTATCACAATGAGAATTATGTTCAATGAATCATTGTGAAGTTAAGCATATATATATATAATAGTAATATTCAACTGGGAAATTTTTTTGTACATCTAAGAGCATTACTGTCCTGTAAGTTCTCAACATGAGAACTTTTCAAAATAACTTGTCAATACCTTTAAAACGAATGATTGAATCATAGATCTGCAATAATTTAAAAGAAAAAAAAAACATTTCCTCAGATGATGACAGAAAATTGACTTTCTTTCAGCATATATTTCTCTGGGATGAAAATCGCCTGCATTCCTCATGGGAAATAATTTTGATAATTAATTTGTACTGCATGAATTTGTGTAGGTAAAAAAAAAAAAAAGAAAAAAATAGTGTGATGAGGATACTATTTTTTGTTAAAAATAAAAAAACTGAAAACTTTGTTTCGTGGCTCAACCATTCATTTTAAAAGTAGTGACGAGGTTTTTGTTTTTGTTGTTGTTTTTAAAGAAAATACTCATATATCGAAAATTTACATATCCAGGGAAAAGCAATGATTCTACACATATAAAATTTTTTCCTTAGTTGAATAATCTCACTGAGCACATTTATATGAAATTTTGTCACGCACTGTCATGCAACGCCTCCTATACAGCAATTTTCAGCAAAAATTAATAGGCACTAATTTATGTCAAGGTGCAACTACACATGTAGAAAATTCTATGAATAAGTTCTTGATCTACAGCGGCCACAGATTTTTGTCACATACAGAGAAATAGCTAGACATTATATATATATATATATATGTGGTCAAATCGTTTTCTAAATCTCTAAAAACAAACGTATAAATGCATCGGAAACCGAAAGTAAAAAAAAATTTTCGAATACATTCTTCTGTTGAATATAGAAGAAAACTAAAATATTAAATGGACAAGGAAGTCATGCAGTGTCCACATTAGATTTCTTTTTAACAATGATGTATCCGAATACAAGAGTCTCTCGGCTAGAGGAATTGTAAGCTTTTATTTTCTATTTCGAATTGAATAGGATTACCTGTCTTACACTTACTTATTAAATTATCACACGTAGATTTGCAGATCAGGAGCCTCAATAACAGATTTGTATCACTCGGGAGATCATTTTCATTTATTTCATATTATTTAAAAATAATTATATATATATATTAAACACATAGATGATAGGAGGGTATTATGGAATACCATTTACATTTCTTAAAATAATTTTACTTGTTTTTAATAAAAATCCCCAAAATCATGATGAGTACATAGTGTAACTATTTGTAATGAATTGTCAATGAAAAAAAAAAAAAAAAAAAAAAAAAAAATCCAAATTTTTTTTTTTTTTTTTTTTTTATAAAAAGTTTCTCTATATATTAAAAAAAAGTTACTGTCACTGGCGTAAAATTTTTTTGTCTGCGACAGCATCTTCTAGCGGAGGGCAGGGTCCTATGAGTGATGAGAGGTATCAATCTCTTCCGAATACTCCAAGGGAGACATTTCAGCTTCTTAGAAATTTCTGTCATTTTAATTAAAGAAGTTATTGGCTAAAAACGACAAGTTTATGAAGGTACTCTATTTGCCATTTTGAAAAAAGTTTCTCCCAGTGACGTTGTTCTCCAGTCATGAAGTCATTTTACACGGGAAAATTAAAATATGGTCCATGGTTGTACGTAGGTGGATAGGTATGTAGGTAAGTAGGTTGGATTTAACGTCACACCAGTACTGCACTACGGGTAGTTGGCGATGGTCTGGGACGCACCTCTAGAAATGTTCCGGAGACATGCCATCACAATTTTGATTCTTCACGGAGGGTATCCCCCCCCCCTGCTTTGGTGATCCTTAGAGGTATAGTGTGGATGGGAACATGGAGGACTTTGCGACCACAACATATTTTATGTGCACCAGCGACCATTAGTGTACACGGCGGTCTTTGGCTGGCTCAAGTATTGAATCGGCAATCTTCCAATTACGTGCTGGGAGCTTTACCGACTAGGGTACCGCGGCCCGAAACCATGGATGTAAAAATGAAAGAAAATAAATATCAGCTTTTTATATCTACTTTTAGAAAATTGATTTTCTTACATGGGGAAATTAAAATATGATCCATGGTTGTAGGTAGGTAGATAATTAGGTAGGTTGTGTTTGTCGTCGCACCATTAATGTGCTATGGGTGATTGGCAATGGTCTGGGACGCACACCTACGGATGTTCGGGAGACATGCCACCACAGTTTTGGTCCTACACGAAGGGGATGGCTCCCCCGCTTCGGTGGCCCCCAGAGGTATAATTTTAATGGGAACATGGATGATATTGCGGCCACGACATATTTTACGTGCACCAGCCACCATTAGTATACACGACGATCTTTGGCCGGCTCGAGAACCGAACCCGCAATCTTCTAATTACGAGATCGGCGCTCTACCGACTGGGGTACCGCGGTCCGGATCTAAGGTTGTAAAACAGAAATGGAAAGGGTCATATACTAAAGCTGTAATGCAAAATGGTCTAGATATTATGAATTTCTTTCTATTAAAAATAAATAAATATTACATATTTCAATTTGACATTGATTATGAGTATTTCTATAATAATTTTCTGCTTTTGTCTTGTAATATGCGGTATTAATATTCCTTTTCAGTGAAAGAAAGCACCGGATAGTCGGGCAGAGCTCTGCATGTGTTAATAAGTAAAGTGAGTCCTGGGGGAGGCGAAGCCTCCTTCGGGGGTTGGTGAGCGGAGTGAGCAGGGGGCAGAGCCCCCTAGTACTTAAAAAAAAAGTTACAAATGGAGGTTAATATGAAATAGTCGAGTAATATGGAATAGGTGGTTTAAACTGTTTAAACCATAGAAAATCTAATTAGACTTCATAAAATCATCTTCGGAGAATTTTCTGCGATAGAAGATACATTCGGCATCTTTATTTTCTGTATTTTTAGTTGAATACATGAAGTCAATTTCAGATGATACTATGAAATACGTAGTATTCCATAATACCCGACACGCCATCTTTAAAAATGAACTTTTAAATTGATGGACAAAATATTTTCAGCTAAAAAATGACCAATGTATAACAAAATACAATTCTTTGAGCATACATTATGCTTAACATCAATGTTCAAATCACATGTGTACTAGTCAGTTTAAATGCTTGAAAACTTACTTGCAAAATCTTTTAAAAATCACAAAACATACTTTGTTCTATAGAGAATGGTACAACAGCAACAAGTGGTTGCTTCTTACTGTATTGCTTCATGGGAATCCTTCTTGAGTGATTCATAGTATTTTGAAGAGGTAGCAGCACTAATCAGAGCCGAAACCTCAGTATTCCATATTTCCGGACTATTCCATAATACCCTCTTCTCCTCTACATATATATGATTAACATGCTACATAACCAGATATGTTTCTGAGGAGGGAGAGGTATGATCCCCTTAACCCTCCTTCCCTCCCCCCCGCATTGTATCTATCTTTCCATATCAATCTATGTGTATATATATTTCTTTTTTTCAATCCGACAAGCTTGCTTTCTTCATTTTATTCTTGAAGCATTTCTTGCAAATCCTTAAATAAGCAGGCAAGCAGTACAATGTCATCTGCAAATCTCAAATAATTTATACATTCCCCCTCCATTTTTATGCCTTTCTCTTCCCAATTTAATTTCTTAAAAACTTCTTGAAGTACTGCATTGAATAGTTTAGATGAAATTGTGTCGCTTTGTCTTACAACCTTTCTGATTTTCAATGCATTACTTGTTTTAGTGAAGTGTTATATAAGACAAAAATAATGTCAAATTGCTTTGTTTCTCTACTAAAAGCCATTGTTGATATGGATGAATCAGAAAAACAGTGTAGTTATACTTTAGAAATGTACTACTAGTTAATTGTTTGTAGTTTTTCTAAGATGTAATTCTACAAAATATTTGACAATATTAAACAATATAAAATTATATAAGTAATGAGATATATAGATACCTCATTCCATTCCTTATTTTAGTCATAATTACTAAACTTATCATTAATTTCTTTAAAAATGTTGTTTTATTGGATGTAAATTTGAAAGTTATAAATAAAAACTTATTAAATTTCCATTTGAGAATGATTTTGATATTGGTACATTATTTTTTTCATATGTATCTTTTTTTTTTTTTTTCTGTCTTGAGTAAATTGTGTTGAAATTTAAATAAGATTTCAAGGTAAAGGCTGAATAATTTCAAAAAAAGTGCAAAAAGTGACCATGGTAGAAATCAAACTCAAGTGATTGGCTGATGATCTAGCAAACTTAGTTGGTAGAGCACCAGTGGCGGCTCGTGAACCGAAAATAGGTGAAGAGCTCTCAAATAATATTTAAGTATTTTTAATGCATAGTTTTTATTAAGCATGGTCATAACTAAAATTAGCTAAAAATACTTATTTAAATGTAAATTTATATTCTATAAATGAATACAGTGTAAAATACAGTGTGCCTCTTCACCTATTTTCGGTGCACGAGCCGCCACTGTAGAGCACCGGTACAGTAAAGATACATATCAGTCAGATTAGCTTTCTTTACATTATTATGTAATCCTATGGGGTATTTGTTGCTGCTTTGTATTATAAGGATATCTCATTCAAAAACTAGTATGTTGTGGCCACCACAAGATTTTCTTCTATATAATTTTACACAAATTCAGGCAGAACAAATTACTTATTAAATTATTATATTATTTATTAACATTATTATCCATGATGAATGCAGACAATTTTTAACTCATAGAATTATAACTCCAAAAACCAAAATAAAGTCAATTTTGTGCTGACATTAGAAGAAATGCAATTTTTTTCCTTTCTTTTTTTTTTCATTACCAAAAATTCAATACCTTTTTTTTTAATTACCACAAATCTGCAGTTCAACCATTCGTTTTAGAGGTATTGACAAGTTCTTTCGAAAGATACACATATTGAAAATTTACACCCCGGCGGGATGCGATGCTCCTACATGCACAAACTTTATTTTCTAGTTTACTGCTACTATTATCAATAATTCATAATAATTTTACAATTGCACGCTAAAAATAACTTTCATTATGTACATTTATATGAAATGTTGTCCTATATTGCCATGTTAAAAATTTAGAAAGAATGGTATCACAGCGCCACCTATAGAGCGCTTGATCCCTAAATCTAATCCGCACCAGTTTAGGTCAAGGTCCAACTAAATACTAAGTTTGGTTAAATTTCCTTCATTGGTTCATGAGATACAGCATCCACAAAATTTATGATACACACAGACAGACAAACATTTTCTAAAAACAGTCAAATCGTGTTTAGGACATCTCAAACTGTGTAAATCCATCGAAAACTGGAGTTTGAAAATTTTCACAAATCCGATACTTTCTTCTTATGTATAAATAGAAAAAAGTAATAACATTTCTCGAATTTTGCTTCTTGAATTCTATTCTTTCAACATACTACCCTTTATCTATGTAAGCTTTCTTTCTTTCTTTTTATTTACTTATTTTTTAATAAATTCAAATATTTTATTTAACTAAGTAAACTCAAGGCTCTAATTTTCAATCATGAAAAAGAAAGATATATATATATATGAAAGTCATTAAGATAAAATGCAACCTGTTTAAACGTTTAAAGAGTGAAATTCAAAAACAGATTTTAAAAAGCTTTATTTTTGAATGAGATATCCTAATAATGCAAAGCAAAAAAATACATGATACGTTTATACAGACAGGAAAAAAGAATGAATGAAACTGATGTGCACGGTATAAGACAAGGACCCAAATTTTATTCCGGTTTTGGTCACATTTTGCACTTGTTGAGAATCATTTAGTCTTTCCCTCTAAAAAACCTAAAACTCCTTGTTAGAACTTCTTATCTGTTCATTGTAATCCAGCAAAACTGGAGTTTTATGGGCTAAAAATATCTTTAGAATCGCAAAACAAACGATATTTTCATTGTTCTCTGTGAAAATTATATCAGTCGAATACAAACTTAAGTTAGCTTAATAATTAAAGCATTGTAATATTAACTTTTCATTAACAACATTATAAAGCAAACAATTTTTTTTTTGTTGTTGTTACTTAAGAGGGGATAACACCTAATTCCGCAGACAGCCGTTGCCAATATTATTCTATGGATAAATTTGTTCCCACAATTACTCATTACCTAATGTATTTCTTTAATTCTGTTTTCACAGTCAGAAAATTCATAGGCGTTAAAAATTAGTACTCATTTTCAAAAAAATTGATTTTTTTAAATTTTTGATTTTTTTTTTACATTTTAATTTTGAGTTCAAAAATACAATTTTTCTCAAAGTGCATATTTCTCATTTTTTAGTAACAAAATGAAATACTAAAAATTTTAAAAATCAATATTTGGAAAATAAGTACTAATTTAACGCTTATGAATTTTCTGAATGTGAAAACTAAATTGAAAAACATTCATTAGATAATGAGTAGTTATGGAAACAAATTTTCACATAGAGTAACATGGGCCACAGCTGTCGACGAGATTAGGTATTGTCTGCTCTTAAGAGCAACTTTTTAAAAATATAAACAATGAAAATCATATATATGTCATCATTATAGTAATTAATGAGGATTTTGTGAAGAGGTACATTCAAGTACCATTGGTACATAAAAGTCGATAAAATATAAAAACTGGAATTTTTTTTTTTTTTTTTTTTTTTAATCATTAGCAATTATAAACAGCAATAGTACACACATTATAAAAAAAAAAAATCTTGAGGGAAAAAAAAGGGTTTATGTAGCATCTTGTGCCACAGAGTGAGATTAAAGTGAAATATATATGTTTGATTTTTTTAAGTACCTTTGGCATTTCTTCCACAAATTCAATTTTATACATTTTTTTAATTTAATGGTTCTTTAATGTTGTTAGATAAAGGGTGAACGTAAAGAAATCAATTTTGATTCTTAGTTTAACACAAGGGATGCATGAATTTGCAAATTTCCTATTAAAATAACACCAAACTTAAATTAATGAATATGGTATAAAACATAGGGTGGGATACAAATTTTATGCAACAGCACCACCTGGGTGAAATATGATTTAAAAGTTTTATCTATTTTTATCAAAAATAAACAAAAGCCAGCTTTTGGGGCAGATGTACAGAGCAGCAATAAGGTGTTTGATTGTGACTGGAAGAGTTTGCATTCAAACTTTGGCAGAAAATTCTTTAGACACTTTTAAGCAGATTTTTTCTAATGTAATTTCAGTGTTGAACAAGATTGTAAAAAAAATGATTATGGTAAAATTTCTTTTATGCATTATGTATTTTATATATATATTTGGAGGGGGGGGGGGGTAAACATAGTTCTTATTAACCAGAAAATAAGTTTTAAACTTTAAGCCTTCTTTTTCTTTATAAATAATTTTTTTTTTCACCATATTCTTGTTTATATCTTTTATGTTAAGTATATTGATATTAAAAATATATTTTATATTTTCTTAATTAAATTTAATAATTATTTTCTTCTATTATTTTATTAATCTTTATCAACCAAAAAGAAAAAAAAAAAAAAAAAAAAAAAAAAAAAAACATAAAACATATTTTCAGTAAAGAAAAAAAAAATAATAATAATAATAATAATAATATCCACAACATGGTTTGAACTCAAGATTTACAAACCATGACTCAAACATTTGACTGCACTTCCATACATCCTTTTTTCCAAAAGTTGATTTTGTTTATTTTCATAAAATAAGTAAAACTTTTTGGGTCATATATTGATCCAGGGGTGCAGTCGAGCAAAGGTTATACTTAATCCTACATTTTCTGCTATGCTCTTTAATTTATGCATTGTTTCGTTTCAAAAGGAATTTTATAAATTCATCTTTACTTGTAAGTCATTTATTACATTTGTTAGACGTTATTCAGAGTTTCTATTAAAAAAATATATTAATTAGGTATATAGTTTCACCCATACTTTGGAAACTTTTATACATGCTATGGGTATGAAGAACTTTAAGAACATAGATAGTTTTATTCTGTTTGAAAAAAATTAACATAATTTAAATAAACCATAAATAATTAACTTGTACAGACTCTAATATCCCCCTCCCCCCCCCTTTTTTTTGGTCTTACTATAAAAAAGTATTAATTGAAAGCTCACAAACTTCAATAGAAAACATGCAAGAACCTTCCTTAAAAAGCTAGACTGAAATGTGTTAAAAGTGTTAAATTTAGACTGAAATGTGTTAAAAGTGAAATTGTTTGCATTTTATTTTTCTAAAATTAAAATTATAATCTCCTGAAAAGACAGGCCACTCCCCCCCCCCCTTTACTGCATTTGTATCTTTTATTATTATTATTATTATTGTATTGTGTTAAACTATCATATTGACACAAATGATTTCTTTAATTCATTTAAGTGATTCTTTAAGTAAGGCTTAATTTGGCATAAAATTCATGAAAACACAAGGGGTCAAAATGATGCAAATCATCAAGATCATTAGGGATTTCAGAATCATATAAGTAGTTAAGCATCTGCTAGTTTACCTACAAAGCACAATAATAAAAGCATAACATTATTATATGAAACATTTAAAGCACTTCATTCAGTTATTAATTTACTAGCAGGTTACACCCACTTCACTAGTCACCATATTTAAATGAATTTTTAAAAAGTGAATCACTATTTTTTTATATCACTTTATAAATAAAAACTAAAAAAAGAAAAAGAAATCAGTTTAACCCTTTCACTACCAATATAAAGTGCCCTTGGGACCAGTGTTGCCAGATTGAGGGAATTCTTTGTATTTGATATCTACCACTAAATTTTAATTGACTAATAACTTCGAAGACTTCTTCGTTAGATGTTTTCCGGAATGATTATACAACCGTTGCAATTGAAATTTATTGATGGATATTCAATAAAAAATTACCCCAATCTGGCAGTACTGCTTGGGACGTATATGTCCCAGTGGTAGTGAAAGGGTTAAACCTCCCTTCGGGTACCTGATGCCTACAGCAGATGTTTTCCCAGCCGCACTGCATAAAATCCAGGTTCCCCCTGTTGGTAGAAAGGTCTTTCCCTGGCACTTCAATTTGAGTATTTATCACCAACAGGGAAAGAACTACGATTTTACTAGCTGTTGCTAAGATATGCAGATGATTGAAATGAAAGAATAAACTTTAGAAAATAAAGCAGAAAAGTCAATGGATAAAATCAAATAAAAATTAATTAAAAAAATTTAAATAAAAAAAAATCTCGATGAGGTGCACATATGCAGGGTCTAAACTACCCCTCTACTAAATTTTGTAGCTCTGCGATAAATAGTCTGAGCACCAGAGCACAGACAGACACACACACATACTTCTCTTTATTTATGTACATTATTATTATTATTACAGTTGAAGATCTTTAATCTGCACACCTTGGTTCTAGAACTTGTGAAGATCATATATTTTTGCAAATTATAGATCAATGATGCCATTTCCTTGCTATAAGAATTATAGTATAATGTACAATAAACTTTATTTAATGAAGCTAGAATTAGAATTATTTGTTTTTATATAATGTAATGAAGATAATAAATATAGAAAACAATAAAATTTATTGTTTAAACCCTTAAATGAGTAATTCATAAAAAAAAAAAAAAAAAAAAAAAAAACCTGTACTCCTGCTTCTGAACTGTGATTAACAGTATGCAGCCAGATACTTGCAATGTGATTAGTTTGATGCAGTTTTTAATAACTGCATTGTAGATCTTGTCCTCAAAACAAATGCTGGTATAAATTTTTCCTTAAATAGTTTTCTGTATTTTGAAATACCACCCTAAAAATAACATTTACACTAATGGTCCTTAAACATCTGTGAAAATAAGCAATCCCACCAACGCATATGATGTCATTTTTTCCCACCAATGAGCAATGCTGTTACTGGCAGGAGTTAGAAAACTGCACTTGCATGTGTTTTATTTGATCACTAACTGAATATTATTCAGACAATGTTCCGATTTGCTAAAAAAATATAAGGCAATAAAAGTATAATTATTTTTTTTCCCCTTAAAATTAATTATTTATATCTAAATTAAATTTTACTATTTTTTTTTTTTTTTTTTCATTTTAGTATGTGAATTAACATCATATTTTCTCATATACATCCAAAATGCCGAATTCTCATAATTGCAAAATCTTTTGTTTACATTTGCAAAGTGAGCGTGGATTATAGACAATTGCGAATTTTGGGATCAGATTATAGATCTTCAACTGTATAATTGATTAGTAGGTTTTTGCAAATCAGTTGATTAATTGAATTAACCTCAACAAATTTTTTAATCAGAAAAGTTTTGTACTCAATGCACTTTTAGATGATTTTGTTTGTGTTTTATCTCAGATATAAAACTCGTACAGAAACTAAATATTAGATATATGCATATATAATGTAAATCAGAATTACTATTGTGTTAGAGCTTAAAAACAGAATATTAGTTTATGACATTTGAAGTTTGATGCAATTTTATTTTGAGTATGCTAATCTTGACAGTCTTTTTTTTTTTTTTTTTTTTTTTTAAATATTACTAGGAGACAGTGTATGTGGAACCTCTAAATGATTTCAGAAGCCTTTAAGATTCTATTAAATGGATTAAAAATATTCAGAACATAGATTCATTAAAAACACCATTAAATAAAACACTAAAGTTCTTAGCATAATAAACAATAAAATATAGAAAATCTAATAAATTTTAAGTTTTATTTTTTACTGCAGCTCTAAGTTTAGCAGATCGACTTCTTGGATTAGTATCAATTTCTTCTTTAGAAGGTTTTAAAACATGTTTGTACAGAGGAATCCATCTATTGGAATACATATTTTCAATATCTAATTTTGTATATGTTACTGTGGCATTATTATATTTTTGACTTAAAGTTTGAGATACTGGATCATCTAGATCAATCCCTTGAATGTGTCGTTTTACAATACGGTCTTCTAGAGAATGAAAGGTTAATGTCACTATTCTTCCTCCAGGTTTTAAATATTCATATGCCATTTCCATGCCATAATTGAGTTCATTAAGTTCATTATTTACAAAAATTCTGAGAGCTTGAAATATTTTAGTGGCTACATGAACAGGTCTTTGTATTTTATCAACCCTCTGCTGCCTAAAAAGATATATATAATAAATTAATTTTTGAATAATAATATTTTAATGGACAACAATACAGAAAGGAACCAATTATCCAGAACGGTAGGATGTCGGTGTTTTGGATTAAACTTAATTGACTAAGCTTGGGTTCTAGGACTGGGTGAGATACCCTCTATGGTTTCGTTCTAAGAGAACCTACCCCATATTTAAGCAAGTTTCTAAGAAAACAACAGAAAACTCCAAATGGCTAACCCAACAAGTGCATCCTAGGTTTAAACCTGGCACCTCTCCTCTACCAGCTTCAATAGTAGAACCTCTCGCCAATGGTGGGATCCAGAATGATTAGGACAAGACAATTCTGGATAACTGGTTACTCATCAAAATAATGTTTATTGATTAGACATGTAGAAGATATATGGTTTTGCTTTTGTTTCTAATTTAAAAGAAATACTTTATTGAGTGAGTGCAAAAGTTCTACCTGTTTTTGGATATGCAAATTTGAAATGGAATTGGCATCACGCATGACATTGTAATGATGCAAATCGTCGGCCAATCAAACGTGTAGATGCCTCACATATAAATGCATCATGTCTCACAAAGTTAATCATCTCACAAAAAATATCAAAGGGTGTAACATGGAAAACAAGAAGGAGCATAAAAGACATTGTTTGTTATACAAGTTCGATAAAAAGAGTACGGCAGGTGCAGCATGTCACAATGTTTGTCAAATTTATGGGGAGGATGCAATAGATGAAAGCACATGTCGTCGATGGTTTCATAAATTTAGGGAAGGAGACAGAAGCTGGCCAAGATCAGTCTACGAGTAGACGGCCATCACACGTTGAAGATGACAATATTGACCAAGCCATAAGGAACAATCTGAACCCAACCATGTAAGAATTAGTGGAGACTTTCAATGTATACCAGACAACAATCGAGAGACGGCTGGTTAAGTTGGGTTTTACCAGAAAGTTGGATCGTTGGGTTCCACATAACCTGGCAGCTAATCAACGGTATGACCGAATCGCCACCTATGTTTCCTTGCTTCCAAAGTACAAAAATGACCCATTCTTACCATGAATTGTGACAGGAGATGAGAAGTGGATTATGTATTGTAACGTAAAGTGTCGTAGGAGTGTGTGTCACCCTTCTGATCTGCCTGCATCGACTTTGAAAGCTGAACTTCATCCCAAGAAGGTGTTATTGAGTATGTGGTGGGATGTGCAGGGAATAATTCATTGAGAGGTCCTGCCATTCAACCAAACCATCAATGCTGCCTTCTACTGTCTACAGTTAGACAGACTGCATTCAAATTTGGTAGCAAAGCAGTCAGGTCTCATCAATTGTCGCAGTGTTATCCTTCATCATGATAACGCTAGGCCACATGCTGCTGTCATCACTCGCCAAAAGTTACTGGGCTTTGGTTGGGAGGTTTTACCCCACCCTTCCTATTCTCCTGACTTGGCACCAACTGACTATCACCTATTTCGTGCATTGAACAATTCCTTTATCAGAAAATCTTTGATGATCTTGATGCTGTGAAAACTGCCATCTAAGACTTTTTTGACTCAAAACCGCCATGAGATTCATCTCCTACCAGAAAGATGGCAAGAAGTCTTAGATAGCAATAGGGATTATGCACAATAATAGGTACTGTTCATTTTGCGTTTATTTGCTCTTCTTTATGGGTAATAAAAATGGGTAGAACTTTTGCACTCACCCAAGAAATAAAAAGTTAATTAATATTTTAATTTAATTAATTTAAACTTTCAATTAAATAGAGTTTAAAGTTTAAAATCTTTTTCAATGAAGATAAAATAAATATTAACTAGATTTGGATACTTAATAACTCTACAAAGAATGGAAAATTAAAACTTATTAGCCTGAATCTCTTTTTTTATACTTCCTACAGAAATTTATTTTATTTGTTTATTCCATAAAAAGACAAAAATATTCATACATTTTTAAAAATTATGCATCTTTATATACATATATATATATAAAAGAACTCCTGAATTTTCTCCAGAGCCATAATTTGTAAATTTACGGCTGTTTTGCATACTAGTAACTTTGACCATGTTATAAAACTAGATTAGTATACAAAAATATTTTATAGTCTTAGCATTTCAGAAAAAAAAAAAAAAAAATAAATAAATATATCTCACTTACAAACTATACAAAATGCTAAATCCATATTATTATTAGTAGTATTTGAAAAATAATCAAATGTTAGTTGATTAAATTCCGGATAACTGATTTTCTGGTTAATTGTTTTTTGAATAAATGTCCCATACATACTGTAAAATTTAGAAAATAAATAAAAGTCAGAGTTTCTACCAATCTCATACAATATGATTTAATTGTCCTTGTTTTAGAATTTCAGTACCTAAAAACATTTAAAGATATAAATGGTAATTTATTACCTTCCAAGTGTACTCTCAACCAAATCAGCCAGTTCATAAGTCGTTTTTATACTTTTCAACATATATCTAGCATCAAAAAGAGCTTGAGCAACTTTTTTTGAATATCTTTCTTCACCATATACTTTGAAAATTTTAACTAAACTAGGCACATCTAAAGTATTCAAGACATCAGCAGCTGTTGGTTCATTCGGATACCTAAAATTATGATCAATGCAGAAACAAAAATATATTTTTAATTTCATAAAAATACAATACTTACATTCATATACATTTCAACATCAGATTATTTTATGATGTCACAATACAATCAAACGAATTTAATTGTGTTACATTTATTGTAAGGCAGTTTTAAACCATACAATCAGTCAAATCAATGTCCAATCTTATTTTAAGCATATTTCATGAAAACGTTCATTTTTCAGCATAAAAACAGCAAAAATATTTGACTTCATTGAAAAAAAAAAAAAAAAATGCATACCCAATGTCACCAGTAACGTTAAAATTTCAAATATATTTAATTGAAACTTTTTAATGAAATTATTAAGACATCTTGTTTATAATTTCCAAGTACATTCTGTATGTAAGCACATGTATGTGAAAAAACAAAGTTTGCTTACTGCCCTCATTATGATCATCAAATCAGAAATACCGTCGAAATCCATACATGCGCTCCAATTTGTTGCTGATAATTAAGACAAGACATGTGTTTTTGTCATGTTGTAAATAGTTAAAAATCACACATGAAACATGCAATATTGTAAATTCTACATGATAATATAATACAATGCTTTTTTTAACCATCATATTATCTATAATAACTTTGGCAGTAATAAACATTTGTTTTTGGATAGGTTTTTTTTTTCATATTCTTTATTTAACAACAGTAAATTACCGATAATCACAGGTCTGCAATGAAAAAATTGTCGGTAAAGTGAGTGGTGTTTTTTATAGATTTTTGGATGCTGATTTCTGGAAAAATAATGAAAAAATTTCATCACATACAGTTTCATCACAAATCGCAATTTGTTTTTACGAATTTAGTATATTTTGGACAAAAAAAGTATTTTTTTTATATGATTTTGATAAATATATTAAGAACTTACATAGTAAATTAGTAGATTAAACTACTATACAGGAAATAACATATTATTTTTTATCCAAACTATTTCTCTGAATCGGTAAACTGCCCGTTACTGCTGGATGCTGCAAAGAGACAATCCCAGCAATTTCCACAAAAGGAAAAGTGGAAAAAGGACTTTTGTGATAAAAAAAAAGTTATTATAAGGACTTGTAACTACTCTCTATATATACTTAAAGATTACTCAACTTAGATATAATTGTAATTTGTATGTGTTTAATACTTGACGGAATTTGAATAAAATGTCAAAATTTTGCAATTTCAACTGTTTCCATGAAAATATGCAATCACTTTGTAAAAAATCCATACGTGATAGAAGGAATTGGAATTCATTTTTGGAATCAGCACCAAAAATAACGTAAGAATCAGTCATCAAAGTTAAAACAATTTTCAAAAAGTATTTTTTTGCAGGACTGTGATAATTAAGACATGCATCTATTTTGAAATAGTATCACAATTTCTCCCTGCAGTTGTTGCTATCTTTCGTTTTTGTTTCCATTATGAATGCTCTTTATCATTTTAACCCTTTATCTACTGACGGTACTTATAAGTACCACCCACTTCAAAATTACATAGAATAACCATTTTTATGAATATTCTGATGATATTTAGCAAGAACACTCTTTTAATTCCACTCTTCCAGGACACATGGCAGCGCGGGTTCTATGATGAGTATTTTATCGGGGAAAGCGAATAGTTTTAAAACTGAAATTTCGTTTTCAGCTGCCATTTTGATCGGATTGACAAGATTGTCATTTTTGTTCTGTAAAAGCAGTTAAAGTCAAAAAGTAAGTGCCTTATTTTTTTTATATGTTAGTTAAGACCTTAGAGAGCGATTTCACTATTTATTTTAAGTGAACATTGTATATAATTTATTTTACAGTTGAATAACTTTGTGGTACTTATAAGTACCGTCAGTACACTGGATGTTAGAGAAAGCACTTGGTGTATACTTTTCGTCCGTGTAGTTTGTTATTGTATTTCGTTGTTTTGTAGCGTCATTACTAAACTGTAATAGAATCATGCTTTTTTGGCATTTCTTTTTAGTTTAACTTATTTATTTGGGTTTTTTTATTTATTCTTTATTTAATATTTTAACGTTTTCGAAAATTTGAATCTAAGCTTGCTTTTTTTTTTTTGGCCACACAATTAAATGAAATATATATTCTTTATTCAAAAATTAACAACATATTAATTTTTTTGTGTATAACTGAGATTTAACAATAACAGGAAGTTTTCAAGGTGTTATTATTTTTTTCCTCTTCTTAGAATGTTTGGAAAAATGAAGCTCAGACTTCAAAAGGCTTTATATTTATTACAGAGCCTACCATATAAAAGCAGCTATGCACTAACAGATGATTTTTCATATGAAGAAGTCCCATTAAATAATCTGCTAGAATTTTCGTCAAGATTCTGAAGTAGACGATCAAGAGACTGAACAAGACCCAGGGTGCAGTAGTTCATGTTCAGAAATTTATTTCCTACCCCAGGATGCAATAAATTAAGAGTGAATAGGCAATGGGAAAAAAAGATGGCCAGACCGAAGTTCCCATTTTACCCATAAAAATCTGAGTTTGTGGGTACCATAGTTTAACATTTGGTTGCATATATAGCATATAAAGAGTAGCGAGAAAGCATAGCTTCTTTGGAATATAGACTTGCATAACCAAAGGACTGCTTGCAAAATCCAAAGCACAGTCAAAACGGAAAGGAATACCTAAATTTAATGGTAGTGAGCAAGTTTTCTGTGCAAACAAGAGGAGGAAAGGGAACATGTCTGTTTGTAAAGATTATTCATTTAGAAAATCG
This sequence comes from Salticus scenicus, assembly GCA_963930645.1. Classification (NCBI taxonomy): domain Eukaryota; kingdom Metazoa; phylum Arthropoda; class Arachnida; order Araneae; family Salticidae; genus Salticus; species Salticus scenicus. The sequence continues at coordinate 132,062,725 of OZ005648.1, forward strand.
TGGATGTCATTGGCCAGCATTTGTTTCGAATCGGGGGTCATTGTGAATTTTGTGCTTTAAAAAATATTTATTCCAAACCTCACTCAAAATGCACAAAGTGTAATGTATTTTTGTGTATTAAGGAAAAGGAAACTGTTTCTTTGAATATCATCAAATTTAAGTTTATGTGTAAGACCTGTTTTTATCTGTAAAAAAACAGTAAGTAAATATTAAAAATTTCATAATTTTCAAAAATAATTTTTTTTTTGTGCTGTAACATATTAGTATTTTCATTTTTGAGAGTTAAAATCTGCATTAAATAAGTCATACGGTCTTTTTGAATTATGAGAACATTTTAGCCCTCCGTGTACTGACGGTACTTTAAAGTACCAATTTAATTAATTAACTCTAACGGATTAATTTTTCCAAAGATGAGTGTTTTATTTATGTATATCCCTTAATTTTCGATGCAGCCACTCAAGAAAAAATATTGCACTAAAAAAATTGCAGTACATCATAATGCAGTAGATAAAGGGTTAAAAACAAATTCAACATAACTTTTTTTTTAATCAGTAAATATATTGTTACTCAAAAAGGAATTTAAATTAAGTATTTTATGCAAAATGCAAAATGCAAAATGCACAATGCTATATTGCATTTGTTTTTTCTGATTATTATTATTTTTTTTTTTTTATAATATTAAAAAGTTGTAAATATTTCTAATTTTTCTTTATACTCAATATATATCTCATCATCATAATGATCAAACATCAGGAAGGAAGACTTGAATTAATTAATAAACAATTATATATATATACATATATAGCAGGGGTCTGTCCAGACTTTTTGGACAGGGCCCTGTTTTTGTGAAATTGTGAAAAACTCTACACGTATTTTTGTGAATTTAAATTTTGTGTGAAAATAAAGTTTTTCCGAACTTTTTGGCTAGGGCCCTCTTTTTGTGAAATTGTGAAAAATGTAATTTTTCAAAATAAAATTGAATATCAGCTTTTCGGGGAAATACAGCAAACATCTGATTTTTCATAGGCAGCTTGTTCGTTCTATGGAAGATTAGCTTTAAAAATGAAATAGATTTATCAAAGGTCTATTTTTTAGAATAAAAAATTTTGTGAAGGGTCCTGTTTTAGGACAAATAATTTTGTGAAGGGTCCTTTAAAGGACCCAGATTTGCCTCTGGACAGATCCTTGTATAGCAATATCATATTATACACAAATGCAATTATTTTATTTAAATAGAGTTAATTGAAAAATAAATATCCAGACAAAATACCAATTTTGGATATTTACATGGGTATATACCCTGGATATTTACTCTTAAAAATAAATATCCAGATGTTTTACATCACTAACCTATGATCTAGAAACATGTCATTTTTTATTTCTAGGTTAATCCATCAACCCTCCAAGTGGCTGATACGTATTTTTTCGTACACTGAGCAGTAGTTTTTCCCTTTATACACTAATAATTAAAAGAAAAAACATAATTATATATTCTTAGCTTGTTTTTAAAGTATGAAAGTCACATACAATAATCATGAGGTTTAACTCGACATCTGTAGTCACTTTTTGAATTTTAAACTGAAATAACCATTGTTTTGAGACATTTTAAAAAACATGCAATGAAAACAACATTAAAATTTTGCCCTTATCACATTGTCTGTTTCATACCTTGAGTGCATATCAGACATACTATATGCTATATTTAGACTGGTAGATAAGTAGATAAACACATACACACAACATGTAGATAAATAAAAGTATGCTGTAACTCTTCTCTTATTGATTTCCAGTGCATGCCACTGTGGAGATGGACCGTGGTTTATAGTCACAGTGGTGGGTACACATGAAAGCATTGATGTATGAGACAAGGATGTACCCAGGATTTTATTTCGAGAGGGGTCCAAAATCAAGGTTTCATTAAGGCAAGTAGGGTGCTAAGCTATGGTTTTTTTAGGGCCTCCTTACATACTATTATAAATACGCTTAAAACTAAGCATCCTTTTACCCCTCTCGTAAGGAGACTCTTGTTCACTATAATTGAAACCTTGACCATTACTTAAGTAAAATTTAAGCTTTTCCTAGAATTTGAGTTTAAGTTCATTTTTTTAAACATCAAAATTTTAAATTCCAGTTCATACTGAATTCACACGAAAAAATGATACATTTCTCTGAGTGTTTTTTACATATTTAAAACATCATTCGATTTTTTAACACCTGAATAGTAACTTCAGCAAATTTTGTGTATTTTTGTCAATAAATTTTATGCGAATTTTAGAAAAAACCACGGAAAACTCCAAACAGTTGGGTTGACGAGCGCAACCTGTGATCGAGCCCGGCACTTCCCGTCTACCAGCTTTGAGCACAGAAACGCTCGGCCATTGGTAGGGCATTTTGAAGAGTGAAAATATTTTATGAGAACATACTTAATTGAAGTACACATATTTACAATAAATTTGCAGCAATTGTTGGCCCATGTTATCCTATGGGAAAATTTATTTCAACAATGACCAGAGATGCCAACTTCTAATGACAAAAAAGCAGGAGATTTTTTAACAAAAATCACGAGACTTTTTCCAACAAGAAAGTTCGTAAGAAAAATGAGTAAAATAATGCAAATTTAATTTTAAGTAAAGCTTTGTAAGCTTAGGATGTATTTACAAAGCATCAGTATTAAAATTAAATTAATAATATATGTTTCTTGCAGTAAAACAAACTATCCAAAAAAAAAAAAAAAAACCTCAGACATACGGTTGTTTAAAATTTAAGTCAAAATAGACAGATTTGATCATTTTGCTTCTAATATAAAACAATAATAATCTTAATTACCTTTGTAAAAGAAAAGTTAATAAAGAAATGAAAATATCAGCTATATTCTAATAAAATTTGAATTCTTTAAGTTTTCAATAGTTATGGTATTTAAAAAGAAAAAAAAAACTTTTGACATTAAGGCATTTTTCATTATGCAAAAATGAAAGTTAAAAATTTATTCTTAGCAAAAATTAGTTTCAAAGCATTGTATAGTAATTCACATTCAAACTGAACTTGATAAATTGCAGGGCAAGATAAATTTCAATTTTCTTTCAAATTTTTTTACCCAATCCCACAAATTTTAAGCATAAATTCTGCTAAGAGGGATAGATAAAAATTACATCAGAAAAGCAGGAGAAATGAGTGGAAAAGCAGGAGCATAGAAAAACAAGCAAAAAGCAGGAGACTCCTGCCAAAAGCAGGAGACTTGGCATGTCTGAATGACTCATTACCTAATGCATTTTTAAAAATTCTGTTTTCACGTTCAGAAAATTCACAATTGTTAAATAAGTACTCATTTTTAAAAAATTAGTTTTTAAAATTTTTACATTTTAATTTTTAGTTAAAATATGCAAATTTTCACTGAGTGTATTTATCTCAGTTTTTAGCCACAAAATGAAATACTAAAAATTTAAAAAATCAATTTTTGGAAAATAAGTTTTAATTTAATGACTATGAGTTTTCTAAATGTGAAAACGGATTTTAAAAAAATACATTAAGTAATGAGTAATTATAGAAACAAATTTTCATATAGGATAACATTGGAACCACAGCTGTCAGCGATTTTAGGTATTGTTTGTTATTAAGTAGAACATATGTTAAGTAAAGATACTGTAATATTAAATACTTTTCTATAAATGCTCATTTATTTACATATTTATTAAATTACTTATATATTAATAAAAAATACAGAATCAAATTGAGACTTTCTTGTCTCGAGGCCATCTTGTTTAATGCAACATAAAAATTTCATGTTAAATTATGATGTTTCGAGAGTACTGCTAAGCAAAAATAGACTTTCATGCACAGTTCTGTTTATAGTAAACATCTTTAAAAGATGTCATTGTGCTTGTAACAAATACATGTAAACTGCCAATTTCATTCAATTGCTAAAGCACAATAGGCGCGACTGTGTATCAGAAAAAAAAAGGCAATTTAAATTGAAAATCAGCTTATTTTTAACGCTGTTTACATTTTTTTTTTCATTTATAGACCACAAAAAATATTATTAGGGATATTTGATAAACCTTTAAAATTTTGAAAAAGTAACCAAAAAGTTGCCCATGTACAAAAAAAAAGCTATAAGAAATCATAAGTTTTCCTGATAGGTTTTACATATGTCTCTATTGTAGGTGGCTATTGCCCTCCCCCCCCCTCCCCATGCAAAACTAATTCTATCAAATGATACGATTAAAGAACTGATCAAAAAACATATTTCCTTTTCAAAGTTATGGATGATATAAAACAATTTAGAACACCAGAAAGAAAAACCTTGATTAAATTTCATTTTTGGTGGGGTCTGGACCCTATGGACCCCCTCCCTGGGTAGTTCCTTGGTATGAGATACCTGTAAATGCTGAAGAAGATCTCAATACAAGAATCCTTGTTTTAGTATACCATATAATATGACACTCAGAATCTATGATTAGGGATGACTCTTCAAGGTTGGAATAAATCAAATTAATTTTTACTTTCTTCTATATGTAATATAGAGAAAGTATTGGATTCGTAAAAATTTTCGACATCGGGTTTTTGATGGATTTACACGTTTTGAGAGCTGTAGAACACGATTTGACCCTTTTTAGAAAATGTCTGTCTGTCTGTCTGTCTCTGTGTGTGTGTGTGACAAAATTTTGTGGCAACTGTATCTCAGGTACTACTGCACAGAATTTCATACAAATTAGTATGTAGTTGCACCTTGACATAAATTAGTGCCTATCAACTTTTGGTAAAAATTGTCTTACAGGTTGCGTTGCCATCCCACTTTTTCTAAATTTTTAACATGGTGATATAGGACAAAATTTTGTATAAATGTGCATAAAGAGAATTATTTTTTAGTAATCATTATGAAATTTACAAGAATTATTTATAATAGAGGTAGTCAACTGGGGAAAATATTTTGTATGCGTAGGAGCCTCGTGAACCCCCCTGGGGGGGAAGTCCCCCCTCGAGGGGAATAAATTTTCAAGATAGGTATCTTTCGAAAGGTCTCGTCAATACCTTTAAAACGAATGGTTGAACTATAAATATGTGATAATTTAAAACAAAGTTATCGATTTTTTTTATTTTTAACAAAAAGTAACTTAGAAAAAAAATCTTTTTTTTTTTTTTTTTTTTTTTTTTAAACGAAATTTAACCAGATTTGGTATTTAGTTGGCCCCAGGCCCGGACTGGCTCCTTTGGGGGCCCTCGGGTAAAAATCTAAAAGGGGCCCCTTACCGAAGAATTTAGAGTGAATAGGATATTAAAATACGTAATATTTAAAATTAGGCTTACATGCCTAAAAGCCACATTCAGCTTTTTTCCCCTTTGGAAAATATCCCTTCCGTGGAGGATCAAAATTGTGATGGCATGTCCTCGGATCAATTCTTGGGATGAGTCTCAGACCGTCGCCAATCGCCCATTGCGTAGCACTAGTGTTATGTAAAACCCAACCAATTTGGAAAATAGTTGAGTAAAAATGCAAGCTTTTCTGATGTGGTTTACTTACTTTCACAATAAATATATATATAATTTTTTATGCCGCATCTAAACTAGTTCCTTGTTAGATAAAATATGTTTACTAATTAACTAAAAACAATTCATTGTTTAAGAATGAGATTGTGAGTTATTTTTAGCTTCAGGCAAACCAATAACACTGTTGAATCCATAATAATCTAACTCCTACTATAATACCGCCCACCAGCTGCCGAGCGGTTCTTCGCTCAAAGCTGGTAGATGGGAAGTGCCGAGTTCGACCCCAGGTCGCGCTCATCGACCTAGCCGTTTGGTAGTTTCCTCTGAAACTCGCGTTAATACGGGCTAGGACACCTTAGAAAGACCTCCATGGAGGGCATTTCCCCTATACGCCTAAGACACTTACGGAGTCAATCGGCCTTAAATCCTCCAACCAACCAACCAACCTACTATAACACCGTCGCCAACTGCCTATTGCGCAACACTCGGGCGACGTAAAATCCAACCAGCCAACATATTATAATACCTTAATAAATATTAAAAAGGGACACAATATTAATAAAAGACTAAGCATATCGAAAAAAAATGTCCACTTTAATTGTGATTTAGTTGACATAAATTGTAAAAAATATTTTACAACAAAAACAAAAAATATCCCTATAATACCTTGGTACAGTTATAGTGAACTAAATAACTCTCGCCAAGATCTTTACTTATGCGATTCATAGACCTATTATAAGAGTGGACGGAGCATTCCATTATTAAGGGAATATAAAAAAATGGTGCAAAGATGAAACCACGTGAATGTTGGAAAAAGGTTACCTTTTTTAGCATTTATGCATTAATGTCATTTTTTTGTTTTGAATATAAATATATTTATTATTATTATTAAAAGATACAACAAGCAAAATTAGTGCAAAACATTACAGCTGCTGAAACTTATGTTTGCCTTGTTATTAACACTTTCCAACAAAGTTCAAAAGTTTTTATAACTTTGGTTTGTCTATACTCGTTTTAACTCTCATATATAATCATGGATATTTTTTAAATAATATAAGACATAATATAGTTAGACTAATTCAATTTAGATAAACAAGTATAGCAATTATAAGCATTTTATAAAAATAATTACTTAAAAAGAATGAAATATTAAAATATTAAAAAGAATCTTACCTGTGAAATAAAATCCTTATTTTACATAACTTCTAGGGTTTTTAAAGTACACCTAATTACTATTTCTTGCTATAAAATTCTTTTTAAATTCAAAACAACCTAACTTTTAAGGTGAAATAAAAATTTTAAAAAGAACTTTGAAAGAAAAAGGAAAAATATCGTCTGCTTAATAAAAAGCAGAGTTTAGAGCATGGCGAGTAAATTTCAATATTGGCCAGTTTGGCTTCCTGTAGATCAACAATTACATGACCTTTTTATGAGTTATCTTTGCCACTAAAAAAGGTTGTCATTGTCCCGTCCACTCTTATAATAGGTCTACTATGCAACTGCGACAGCCATTTTAATTCACCACTAAAATGACATCTGAAGTTTAAAAGCTGCCAAGGGGGTTTTTATACTTTTTCTTTTCTTTTCTTTTCTTTTTAAATTTTTTTATAGATAACTGATACAGAATTTTAAAAAGTCATTTAAATGTAATGACAAACGAATAGCGAAGCAGGCAAAGCCTACTAAACTCACAGCAATGTCTGACGAGGTTCAACTAGTTTTTATATGAAATGTCTAATTTTCACCAGAAATTAAGAATATCTAATTTTAAAATTAATTTTAGAAATTAAATAATACAATTGTTTTGCTACTGTTTTTCTTTTCGGTAGATAAATGAAAACTAAATGAGTGTAATACCTTAACTTCCTACATTATATTAAAAAAAAAAAAAAAAAAAAAAATCCACTATTTAATGTAATTTTATTCGATTTTTTTTTTTTTTTTTAATTAAAAATGGCCTTTAGGTATATGAAAAGCGAAGTGTTGATAACAGTCACTTGATTTGGACATTTATTATGATTTTTGGTGCAAAAACAAAACATAGCAAAAAACAAAAATAAAGGCTTGGCTCAAAAATGTTCATTTGAAATTAAGAATCTCTAATTTAAAAAATGAATTTTATAAAATTAAATAATAGAATTGTTTTTCTTGAATTTATAAGCTAATAAACTAATTCGAGTTACCTGTATTTACCATATCTGACCATCGATGACGTAACGATGATCCGGTTACTGAGATGTTGTTTTTTTCCGCATGACACTTATAATTCAAAATTATATAATTACAAAATTTTAGCTTTGTTTTTTAGTTTGAATGTCTTAAATAATGGTTATGAGGATCATAATCATGTGAACATTTTCATTTTTAATCTTATGTTGAAATAAGCTTTAAAAAACTTACATTAAAAAAACTGTGCAGTAAAAGCAACATTACAATTTTGCCCTTTTTAAAGGCAGTCAGAGGGTTAATTGTATCATTATTGTCCCTTAAAGGCCGATTTTATGACTTAGTGGAACTAGATAATCATATATTTAAACGCTTGAAAATTTTTTCAACATCTAAAGGTTTTCTTTTCTTTTCGAAGCACTATTTTAATAGACACGTTTTATGTTGACACAGCTTTGACACTGCTTTAACAACAACCCTACTACGAGACTAATTAGGGAGCGAGCACACAACAAAAACTTAGTTATATTAGATAAGAACACGGATTAAAATACTATTTTAATCCTGATTTTAATCAGCTGATAAGAACAAGAATTGCAGCTCCGAAGAGACAAATTAAAATTCTTAAAAATTTAGTTCTTTAAAAGTTCGTGGCTGGCTAATTTCGTAAGAGACGAAGTTCCATATGAAAGACATATACTATCTCACAAACAGATTTCTTATGGTGGGGAAACCGGTGAAATACTACCGTTTGATACTTTTGCCTCACGTATATTCTTCAATCACGCACTTTCGACTGAGAATCACATACGGTAGTTTTTAGCATGAAGTCTTTCAATCAGAGAATCGCGATTCCAGAGTTTCCTCTATCCTCATTCCTTTCAAATCTCTGAGAGAGGAATAATCACCAAATGTTGCGCTCGTTGTTTACATTTGTGGATTTCGCTTATGCATAAAAATAACCCTTGGTTGAGTTCAAGAAAGTCGTTCAGTAGCTTTAAGAAGCAACAGATTATAATTCAGGATATCTGTTCTTTCGTCTGATAACAACTTAAGATAGGAGAGAGCAAAGATAAAGGATGAAGCATGAAGCAGGGAATGAAACATTGTCAACTTGACCTGCGAGCATTCTACATGAAATCAGTCAAAAAAGGACAGATTTTTCCCCGCAAAGCCTCCTCAATACTTGTTTGCATTTAAGTTCTTTGATCGCGAATTTATCTTAAACTGTGTGGGAACTTATTTTAAACTCAAACTGCACAACATGCGATGAGTCAAAATATTGATTGTAAATGCAAAGATTATTGGAAAATAAATGGTCAGATTACTCTAATGTAACTAATTATAAAATAGTATATATTTTTTAGGGGTTTTCTGGGGCCCCCTTGAAGCGGGGGCCCTCGGCGATCGCCGACCAGCCGACCTGGCCAGTCCGGGCCTGGTTGGCCCCTGACATAAACTGGGGCTGATTAGATTTGGGGATCAATCACTCAACAGGTGGTGCTGTGATCGTATTTTTTCTAAATTTTTAACATGGCAGTATGGGACAAAATTTCAATAAATGTACATAATGGGAGTTATTCTTAACCTGTGATTGTGAAATTAATATGAATTATTGATAATAGTAGTAGTTAATTAGGAAACAAAATCTCGGTCATCGCTCCCCCCCCCCAAGTGGAAAGTACCCCCCGGGGGGAGGGGTAAATTTTCAAGATGGGTATCTTTCGAAAGGTCTCGTCAATATCTTTAAAACGAATGGTTGAACTATAAATATGTGATAATTTAAAACAAAGTTATCGATTTTTTTTTTTTTAACGAAAGAAAACTTTGAAAAAAATTTTTTTTTTTTTTTTTTTTAATATTGTTACTGCGTGAATTTGTATAGGAAAATATAGAAGAAAGTCTTGTGGTGGCCACAGCATACTAGTTTTAAATAATCTTTGCATTCTGTAAAAATATTCAAAAGGCAGTACATAAAAAATATTACTAATAGATTAAATATTAAATTAATTATAAAAAAGCAGCACAGAATTGGCGTTTAAAAGTAATAAATACAAAACTTTAAATGAACACCATAAATTGCAAGAACTTGCAACAATTGTTTGCAGCCCTTGTACCTACCTTGTTTGCCTGATGAAGGGTCGTGTCTTCTTTTGACCCGAAACAATTGTTGCAAGTTCTTGTATTTTATGGTTTTTATTCAGTTTTGTACTTATTAAATTAGTTAATTGTTTGAATAATCATTTGTTTCTCTTTCTGTCAATCACAATGATGCTATACTTAATAGAAAATGTATTTTGAAAAAAATGTTTGAATTAATTCCTTTTAAATTTATGCAGGTATATTAATTTAATTAATATAATGATTTAGAATACACCATAATTTTTTTAATGCCATTTAAACATGCAGTTTTAGTAAATTTTAAGAAATTTTTGAGAATGAGAAAAAGAAAACAATGACAATTTGCTTCAATAAACTATGCAAAATTAACCGTGAGTGATAGGGTTGATAAAATTTATGATTTACTATTAAAGATAGGTGAAGTCAGTTTTTTTTTTTTTTTTAATTTTATTTCTTTCCGTTTTCCTTTTCTTTCTTTTTGAAAAAAAAAAAAAAAAAAAATATATATATATATATAAAATAAAATAAAATGAATAAATCTGTGTAAGCAATATATATATTTTTTTCTTTTTAAATATATTTTACATATTTCTCTCACATGTTATTCAATTACAAAATAGTTGAGGAGAATAATGCTAATTGTTACAAACTTTAAATTCATCTCCTGTCATACTGTAATGCACTGCCAGAACTCTTAACTCTTATAATATAAATTTCTAATTATAAACAACTTGTTAAAAAAAAAAAAAAAAAAAAAAAAAAAAAAACCTTGAAAATTGGCAATAGAATATGTATTATACATTAGACTTGTAAAAAACATATACAAATAGTAGTGACAGTGACCATGTTACATTTTAAACAAAAATGCACTAACCTACTTAAACTAGAGTAAATAAAAACATTTTTAAATTCTATATCATATTAAAATTTAGAAAATAAAACCATGTAATACTATATATATATATATATAATTCTGTTTGATAGTATGCAATATTTGACAATATTAAATCTAAGAATTTATAAAAAGTTACATTAAAAAAATTATTTTTACTACATTAAACATTTTCCTCTTTTTTCTGTTGTTGTTGATTTTATGCAAAATTATCATAAATGCTCTACAGAATCAAATTTTATGATTAAGTATCATAACTGCTTCAAATAATATTTATCAAGGGAAAAAAAAAATCAATAGCTTAAAATCACCTGTCCCCATCCATTCTCATGTCTAAAGGGCCATTTTTACTTATAGAAAATCCTCGCACAGCAGAATCCATTTGCATTGATGAACAACCTGCGTCAATTAAAATTCCATCTAAACTGTTTTTTTTAATGCCTGCCTTTTGAAGAACTTCATTCATTTCACTAAATCTTCCAAGAACTGGTGTAACTAGACCCCTAATAGAATACATATAGGATAAATATTATAATATTTATGATGAAATCAAAGCAAAACATCAGTAAAACTTTTTAATTTATATTGGGTTTATACTCAAAATGAAAATATTCAATTTACAGCTAAAAAGTAGTTTTTACTCATTAAATAAATACATATATTCAATTCTATTTTCACATTCAGAAAATTTACAACTGCTGAATTGGTTATCGTTTTCTAAAAATTGATATTTTTTAATAATATATTTTGAAGCTGTAAAAAGCAGATTTTCACTAACTGAATTTTGCATTTGACAGCTTTTAAATAAAATATTAAAAATAAAAAAATCAATTTTTTGAAAACAATAAGCAATTAAACACTTTTGAATTTTCTGAATCTGAAAATGGAATTCATAAATATGTATTAGTGAATGAGTTAATAATGGGACAAAATTCCCCCATAGAATAACATTAGCTTTGGCTTCTGGTGACAATAAGTAGAGAGTAATAAGTACAAAGTTTTGAATAAACACCATAAAGTGCAAAAACTTGCAACAATTGTTTCGGGTCGAAAAAAGACATGACCCTTCGTTATGCAAACAAAGTAGGCACGAGTGCTGCAAACAAAGTGGCAATGCGTTGCCACTTTGTTTCTAACTACCGTGTATATATATATATAAATAATAATTATAACAACAGGATGTAATGCAAAGAGGAGTTTAGCAAGTTTCGGTAAAATCTGAAAGTAGCATTGATATATCTCAAAACTGGCTCTAAGAATTTTCTTCAAAACTTCTATATAAACTCCCTTACAGGTGTGTTTTTGTATGCATTAGTTAATTGCTACAGGAAAACTGATAGGCATTTTGATTAGGAAAATCAACTTTAAGTTTCGGTACTGGATATCTTAATAAATAACTCAACCAATTTTGTGCAAATTCAGTGTATCAACTCCCTTTTAGATGTAATAGTTAGCTGCTACAGGAAAATTTACAGGAATCCTGGTTAGTAGTTAGATCAAATTGGTCTTCTGACCATGACCACACAATCTTCAGTTTCAAAACAAAAAAAGATTGAAAAGTCAAATTCTATATTTATGGCAGGTCCAGCATACAGACTTAACTGGTAAGGTTTATATTACTAGAGAAAACATGTGAATGTTTTTTAACCCCTTCCCTGCCGACAAAAAATTACCAGATTCGCTTTCCAGTACTACCATTTTTTGCACAGGCGCATGTAGTTACACGTTCACTGTTTTAGAAACATTCCCTTGCTGATTTCTCCCACTTCCCATCTTCTCTGAAATAAATAAATCCTTCAAAAATACTGTCATGATCATTTAATTGCACTCCAATGCCGTGAGACTAGTTTCACTGGTAGCAGAATAACATAAAGAAATGTACTTTGGAAAGACATGTATATACATGCCCAGGGCAGTTAACGCATCGGCTTAGTGATATATGCCTGGGGCAGTTAAGGGGTTAATCAACCAGATAATATTAAACATATTTTAATTATTATGTATTAATATATATATATATATATATGTATGTAACGTAATCGGGGATGTCGTATTATTAAGTGGGTCGGTATTCCAGTCATGTGAGCATCTTGGAAAGGATAAGGAGTCCATTAGGTTCACTAATAATCCTTTATTAAGTTCAATATGCAGTCTGGGCCTGAAGGTTAGACATCCTGAGCGGCATAGGTCCCGTACTACGCCGAAAGTCTGCCCGTCTCCGTAGCGGCGCCCCACCGGGCCGCGGGTTTCGTTAGCGAGCTTTACATGATGAGAGTAATATTTAACGTAGATTTCCTAAGCAAGTCAATATCGGAAAAAGCCACGATTTCTCGTGTGTCCCAGCTTAAATACCGTCTATTTCGGCGGGAATATTTAGTCCTGCCCTGCTTAATCATTGGCTATTAACTTTATGATTGACAGTCCAGCTCAAGCCTGGATCCCCAGGGTTAATTAACATGCATTACTTAACCACAAGAAAAGGAGGGTTGCACTTATTCAGCACTTTTAATTCTGAAAGTTGTTCAATCTTTCTGATTTTCGCGTTATGAAGTCTTCTGCCGTGAAACAAAGTTTAAAGGCGCCCTTACGAATTATTAGCGATTTCTAGATTTTAAAATAGGGTTTTAATTATTTAAATTTAACTATTTTTTATCCATTTCATATCCCCCCCTCCCAAGCGAGATCCCCCGGGTTTGCCTGCAAAGCCGTGGGAGCTCACCTGGAGGTAGACAACATCCCAGGTGAAAAATTTGACTATTATGCAATTACTGATATTATTGTTAATGGCGTGAGAAAGATGGCCCAAAAAAATTTTTTGCTGATAAAATTGTACTTTGCTGGACTAACTTGTAGACTTTTTAAGCTTATAAAAGTGTAAATTTTACCGGATTAATTTTTATCTGCTAACCAGCTCAGGATGCCTATGTTTTGGCCTGTACATAAGAGATACAATATTTTGCACAATTTTTTATCAGTATAAAAATATGTTACATGAGAAGAAAAAAAATTATACTGACTGTAAAACTACTGACTGTAAAATACACATTTCAATAATGTAAAATAAACATTGAAAACCATATAGTTATAGTATATGCGTTATACAATATCTTGACTATTTTTTTTTTCTTTACATATTGCCAACTATAAGAATAAAACAAAACGTCCTAATATAGTCCTGGTGAAGTTTTAAGTTTGTGACATAGTTAATTCTTGCAGGCGTACTCCAGTTCATAGTTTATATACAAAACAGAATAACCTGACATTATAATGAAAACTTGAACTTACACAAATCTTCTGGCTAAACTAAAATAATAAACATTAAAAATAAAAATATTCAACTATAACATATATCAAAGCATATAAAGCGACAATCCTGTAAATATTATATGAGAAAGAAAAGAAAACAAATAACATGTAGAAATCTGAGATAAGATTAACGTAATATTTTGACATAGTATGGCTATACGACTTAGACGATACTTGAGCCTAGAATCACACAATAAAAATATATAATATGTAAAGTAATTAAAATGTACATCTGTCTATCAAAATATAAAATGATTATTTTGGAACTATATGAGAAAATTCTCTATAAGTACACTAAAATATAAAAACACTACAAAAACTTTAAAATAGGATTTCTTTTTTTTTTTTTTTTCCCATAGGTCCACAGGTAAGTACTTTCTTTTAACAAGAACTACAGGTGCCCCAATCTCTGCAGTGGCTGCAAAGTAGTATTACTTGTGACACGAGACCATAGTAAGTAAATTTATTCATTTAATGAAAGATAAAGCCTGACATTTAATGTAACGACTTAGCATTTAAAATTTTTGCTTAGTGGTTTATAAAGTTCACAACTTAACCTTTCAAATTTTATGATATCCTATCTAAAGCAAATAAATAAAAAGAAAAATGCGATTAATATTTATGTAGACAAGTTTACGTGAAAAGTAAATATAGCTGTAAATGCATAAAAGGAAAGAGAAAAAAAAAAAAACTTATTTACACTAATGCACAAGATAATCTGTTTAGTTATCTACAGTCATTTTTGTGAAAGCAAACACTGAACATTTTTCATTCTTGTCGAGGTTTCATGGCTTTTACCCCAATTGGCCTGAAAAACCCTCAACAATATGTAATATAGCATTTGTGTTGTTTTCTCACCATGTTGAAATACAAGAGATAAAAAAAAAAGTCAGGGAGTTTTATTTTATGAGTATTAGTTTACTTTCCTACCCCTGAGGTCTCAAGGTTATAGATTGTTTATTTCCTGACCACGGTACCCATTTGATCAGAAAAATTTATTTTATCGCGGCCGGTCGCCCAACACCAAGAAATACCTCAGAAATACCTAGTACTCATATTTACCCTGCAAGATCGTTGATTGACTGTTGACTCGAGTTAAAATAAAAAAGAAAGACGTATGTATTTCATAATGTTTATGTGACGCTCATAATGATTATACAAGTTTCAAGTTGGGCTTGGCCAACATTTGCGAAAATTTTCTAGATAGGGGTTGGGCTGGAACCAACGCATTATTCTATGATTTTTAGAAATTTAAATAGTGATGACTGTAGTAACCGTACTAGTTAAAATATTTACATTAAAAATTATGAGCAATATCTAACATGGGTATTTCTGCACGTATATGAAATGCGAAAATGTATAAAATATGATATCTAATGAATTTTAAAATTATATAAAGCCACTAGATATATGGAATATTTATAATAAAAAGCCTGACACATAAAAAAATAAACAATATAAAATGTATACATTAATATCAAAAATATTTTGCAAGAGCAAAAATTTTAAACATGCAAGATTTTAACTGAAAACAAAAACTCTTATAGTAAACTTATTATAAAATAGTTCATTCCCGATTATTAAGTAAGTATAAAATCTGTTACAATAAGAGCATCCAGAAATATAAGAATATTTGAATATAAAGGTAAAAGTACGAAACGTTTTATATTATAATTAAATCAGTGTCATTTTATGCAGCGACACATCCAAAAAGATTCAAATATAATACTAACCACATTCAACAAGTAATAGGCAAAATAATTATGCAACAAAAAATTTAAAAAATCAAAGGAAAAGATAAACAGGGTATATTAAAATTATTACTCTTGAAAAATCATTGGCATTATACTATAAAACTATTTGTCATACTTGACCATTTATTTTTATTTACAACTGTTCAGGTAAAACTTAAAGGTCCCCAAATTATAAGACACCCACAAAATACTTATTTTATTTATTTCGTATTATTATAATTTGCTCAAATAATAAAATTTAAGTTAATTTTTTATCTATTGATCCTTATTAAAATTGAAATTCAACACTTCAAAGTAACCATTGATATCGTGCACTATACCAAAAGTCAAATGAAATGCAAAAATTTCATAAACAAATTAAAATGAAAACAAATAATCAAATAAATTGATTCTGAAATGTCAGTTAATATTTTTAAAATTAAATTTTCTGTAAAAATAACATGTTACAGAGATATATTGCAGCAAATAAAACTTATTACAATTTGATATTAAGTTAATATACAAAATTAATAAAATTCTGTTTTTTTTTTTTTTTTTTTTTTTTTTTTTTAATGCCAACATTTCAAGAAGTTATCATTATTAGTATTATTTTCCAACAAATTCAACATTTAATAAATACCAAAACCTTAAAATAATAATTCAGAAAATTAAAATCAATACTAACAATTAACTTTCATTAAAATAATAAATTTTAATTTTTTTTTTTTTTTTTTTTAATTGTTAAAAAATAAATAAATAAATTGAAAGTATCATCATTATGATTATTATCATTAACATTTTTTATAACTTACTGTATTAAAAGCTTCTGCTATTGGAATTAAATCAAAAATATTCTCTTACCTCGAGCTTCATCTGTCAAAACAAATAAAACTATTCGCGAATCATTTGCTATCACCAAAAAAAAAAACACACACACATAAAAATGAAATTTTCTATCTACTTTTTTATCACTGTATTAACAAATAGAAGAAAGAAAAGCCTCACGACAATTTATGAATCGTTCTACTACTTTTTCTTTTTTCCTTCTCTTTTGAATCATTTTAGTTGATTAACCTTGAAAATTTGTCACTCAGTTCGTTGATCGACGGCAGTAGTTATTCTTTGGCCATCTGTTTTTTTTTTTTCATTGTAGAAGCGAAAAAGTGGGTCACCATCACCACTTCATAGTCTACTACTTGTCTATGCATCACTTTGAATTTGAAGCAGACGTTCGAATCTTAGTAAAGAAAACTCTTATTTCACGAGTGCGGTTTTTCAGATCAATACGGAGATTATTTTCGATTTTACGTTTGACGATAAACAGCAATAACTAACTATTATTTTTTTTTTTTTCAATGATAAATAACAGAGTCCATCGCTTTTCCCTCTTGTTTCTGCTGCTGTTTTTAACCGATGTAATTATTCCCTTAAGTTATAAGAAAAGAGTTTTGATTTCTCTCATGACTCTGGATCACAATCTCTATTACGGCAATTCATTCATCCTTTCAGCGCGGCGCGGAAATTCTCTCTCAATCTCTCGTGAAAAGGGAGAGGCGAGTTCTTATTTTTTTCTCCTTCAGCAGTATGCAGGGATTTAGTCACAGGAATTTAGTATTACCATTACCGCAGGCACTGGGTCTTTACAGTAGTGGGAGGAAGCACATTGTTCATTGTTTATCTCGCGTATTGAAAAATCTTTGGCTTGCATCAGCAAATAATGACAGCTACGAAATATATTCTCAATATCATCTTTCTCTAGATTTAATGTTCAGAAATATAGATTTCTTGCTTGCATCGAAAAGTCTTAATATCTACGATCTCTGGATCTCATCGCTCTCCAACACATCAAAGTTTCGATTGAGTTAGCGTTCAGAAATAAGTAATAATCCATCACTAATGATTTCTTCTTTCTAGGGTTTCCACAAAGCAGGTTTTGCTTTATTTTTTCTTGGGTTTCCATACACTAGGTGTACATACCTGCCGACTTCTGTAACGTAATCGGGGATGTCGTATTATTAAGTGGGTCGGTATTCCAGTCATGTGAGCATCTTGGAAAGGATAAGGAGTCCATTAGGTTCACTAATAATCCTTTATTAAGTTCAATATGCAGTCTGGGCCTGAAGGTTAGACATTCTGAGCGGCATAGGTCCCGTACTACGCCGAAAGTCTGCCCGTCTCCGTAGCGGCGCCCCACCGGGCCGCGGGTTTCGTTAGCGAGCTTTACATGATGAGAGTAATATTTAACGTAGATTTCCTAAGCAAGTCAATATCGGAAAAAGCCACGATTTCTCGTGTGTCCCAGCTTAAATACCGTCTATTTCGGCGGGAATATTTAGTCCTGCCCTGCTTAATCATTGGCTATTAACTTTATGATTGACAGTCCAGCTCAAGCCTGGATCCCCAGGGTTAATTAACATGCATTACTTAACCACAAGAAAAGGAGGGTTGCACTTATTCAGCACTTTTAATTCTGAAAGTTGTTCAATCTTTCTGATTTTCGCGTTATGAAGTCTTCTGCCGTGAAACAAAGTTTAAAGGCGCCCTTACGAATTATTAGCGATTTCTAGATTTTAAAATAGGGTTTTAATTATTTAAATTTAACTATTTTTTATCCATTTCATGTATATATATACAGTGATGCACGGTCGCAAATGCCATAGTTACCAGCTATGATGCAAAGAAGCAGAGAAAAAGAGCAGAAACAGCAACACATTAAAGGGACAGAAAATATTTTATTGAAAAGTTGTACTATAACAGGTGTTCAAAATTACGACCAGACGTCGTCAGGCAGGTCTGACAGCAACACTGCATGGAATTCCTTATGTTCTGGAAGATTCCTCCCGGAAGTCTTGTGGTAGATGGTGCTGAACGGAAGGTCGCATGAACAGCGATCTTACTGAAAGTCGTCATTTGTCTGTCAGGCCTGTCTGATGACTTCTGATCATAATTTTGAACATCTGTTATAGTACAACCTTTCAATAAAATGTTTTCAGTCCCATTAATGTGTTGCTGTTTCTATTCTTTTTCTCTGCTTCTTTGCAACATAGCTCATAACTACGACATTTGCAACCCTGAATTCCTGTGTGATTCCGAGTTGTCTCTGTACCACCGACAACCCCTGCAAGTTTGTCGGTCTGGTAGCAAATCACCCTGTATATGAATAATTTCACTAACGAAATGTGAAAATAAACTAGTATGATGTGGTTACTACAAGGACAAGACTTTCTTTTACATAATTTTACACAAAATTCATACAATACAAATTATTTATTAAATTATTTTTCATCATAAATACCGACGATTTTTATCTGACAGAATTATATCACTAAATGACGAAAGAAAGTCAATTTTTTGCCTATAGTGAAAAATAAATTTCTGATTTTTTTTTTTTTTTTTTGTTAAAAAATGAAAAAAATCGATAACTTTGTTTTAAACTACCACATATCTATGGTTCAACTATTCGTTTTAAAGGTATTGATGAGATCTTTCGAAAGATACCCATATTGAAAATTTACATGGTGTACTTCTCTTCCAGGGGGGGGGGGGGGAAGCGATGCTTCCACATGTACAAGCTTTTTTCCCTAGTTTACTAGTACCATTATCAATAATTTATATTAATTTTACAACCACACATTAAAAATAACTCTCATTATGTACATTTATACAAAATTTTGTCATATACTGCCATGTTAAAAAATTAGAAAAAATGGGATCACAGTGCCACCTGTTGAGCTACAGAGTCCACAAAATTTGTGGTATGCACAGACATTTTCTAAAAACAGTTGAATTGTGTTCAGGACATCCCAAAATGTGTAAATCCATCGAAAACTGGAGTTCAAAAATTTTTACGAATCGAATACTTTCTCTATATATACATATAGAAGAAAGTAAAACAAAGCATTAAACTAGTATGTTGCGGCCATCACAAGACTTTCTTCTATATTTTCCTATACAAATTCACTCAGTAACAATATTTAAAAAAAAAAAAAAAAAAAATCTGTTTTCTTCTTGTTAAAAGTAAAAAAAATCAATTTGTTTTAAATTATCACAGATTTATAGTTCAACCATTCGTTTTAAAGGTATTGATGAGACCTTTCAAAATATACCCATCTTGAAAATTTACCCCCCCTGATTAGATTTGTGGAACAATGGCTCAACAGGTGGTGCTGTGATCGCATTTTTTCTAAATTTTTAACATGGCACTATAGGACAAAATTTTGTATAAATGTACATAATGAAAGTTATTTTAAACGTGTGATTGTAACATTAATATGAATTATTGATAATAGTAGTAGTTAACTAGGAAAACAATTTTGTCCATGTGGGGTAAATTTTCAATATGGATATCTTTCGAAAGTTCTCGTCAATGCCTTTAAAAAGAATGGTTGAACTATAGATCTGTGATAATTTAAAACAAAGTTATCGATTTTTTTTAAATCTTTTAACGAATTAATCAACAGAATGTCATGATTATGTGCAGAGTTGTTAACTGATAATGGACCATATTAATGAATCAATGACATGATTTACATTTTTTCTTTTTTTTTTTTTCTGGTTTATATGCATGTGTATTTTTGAATAAATTACAAAACATTAAGAATTGTCAGAATAAATTATTATTAAAACATTTTTCAGCAATGTATGGTTTATGGGCAAATACTTTTGAGTGGTATGGTATCTCTCTCATTCATGTAAATCTGTATAATAATTCTTAGAATGATGTCCTAACATGCTTTCCCAATTTTATCTTAATCAAATATAGTGTTTAGATATTATTACACTTCAAATAATTTAAATTCATAGGCTGTTACAATACGGAATTCTCCTAGTCCTTGTCCCTATAAAAGAACTATAAAGCATACACTCATGAAAATTTATGCAGTTTGTGCAATAATGACCTATAACAAACCTGCAAATTTTTAGCTGTACTGAATAAAGCATTCAAATACTATTGCATTTACTCATACATATCCCCACCGAAATGAATTCAGTAGACCACAAAACATTCAGCAAATTTTCTCCAAAGCAGTTGCTCCCTGCCTGCCCTTTGGTTAAAAAAATAACACCCTTCCTGATCCTTATAAAAAAAATTGTACCCTTATTGCCTTTTTCTTAAATTCTTTACAGAATTTCTAGTACATACTTTTTTATTGACACATACATTGCAATTATTTTTTAAAGCAATTTTTTAACTGTGTATTGTCTTCTTCCATTTTAAACTCTTTACAAATAAGCGTCTTTTGCTAATGTCTCCTACTATAATGGGAAACCAACTTATTTATATACTAATCAAATCAATCATTTCTTCATAAGAATTTTAGCCTGAACTTATAGTTAATAAAAATAGTGATATATATGTATGCTTATAACAATCTTAAAATGAGTGTCTGGAATTTGAGCCCTTAATAATCCAAAACTGCCCTCACACGTTTAGAAAGTGCCTTTTACTTACTAGCAACCAAAATAATATAAACATAATAAATAAAAATGAAGTATTTAACTTAAATTAATATAAATTGAAAAGCCTTGACATTACTTCATGCATCGTTGTTTAAATTTTTCGGCCGGGTACCCGGTTCTCCTCAGAACGACATCCTCTGTGGAGGACTTGAGCTTGATTGACGATGATCTTCTTTCACCATAAGGTGGCACCACACACGGTTGGGTGCCACTGCACCGCTGTCGTTCCATGCCTCTCTATTGGTTGTAATTTCGATTGCCTCTCAAAACATTGTGTAATAATAATCATCGTAATTAGCAATTTTACTGCCTTTATGAAATTCAGTTTTAATATCTTGTTTACTAAACGTTTTTGTATTAAATTTTCCCGTTTTTATTAAAATTAAAACAAAAATTATATAAAAACGGGAAAATTTAATACAGCCTTAGCCAAAACGTTTAGTAAACAAGATATTAAAATTGAATTTGATAAAGCCAGTAAAATTGCTAATTACGTTGATTATTATTATGCAATGTTTCGAGAGGCAATCGAAGTTACAACCAATAGAGAGGCATGCAACGACAGCGGCGAAGTGGCACCCGACCGCATGCGGCGCCACCTTATGGTGAAAGAAGATCATCGTCAATCAAGCTCAAGTCCTCCACAGAGGATGTCGTTCTGAGGAGAGCCGGGTACCCGGCTGAAAAATTTCAACAACGACGCACGAAGTAATGTCAAGGTTTTTCAATTTATATTAATTTCAAAATAATATAGTTGAATATTTTTATGTCTACAATACTTTCTTTATATAGTTTATGTTTTGAGTGTAAACAGGTACATCAAGAGCGTTTATAATAATATGTATACATAATAAGCAGGTAATAGAAGTCATGTGGTTGTTATGCATCAGATTTTTTTTTTTTTTTTCTTTACATATATATAGTTCACTGCCCTAATCCCTAAGGAAAAGGAAAACTTAGACGTTTATGTAACTGAATTCATATATAACTGCATAATGATCACATATAGGAAACAAATAGATTTCATTTTTGAAAAAATAAATGCAATGTTAAGAAAGAAAGTATTAAAAGTAAATTACTTACTTATAACTATTAGCAAATTTCACTGCTTTTTCATAAGCCACAGGGTCTCTATCTAAGCATATGAGTTTTATAGAAGCAGAATTTAATAAATGATCACTATGTCCTCCAGCTCCAAAAGTCATATCCATTAATGTCTAAAAAGAATCAATATTGAACATTGATAGATTTAAGCAGTACTATTCCTATTCCAATTTAACAATAAATGAGCAAATTTGCAATAGAGTTAAACACAGTTTTTAATAAAAAGCAAAATGATAATACAATACTCTGTTTTTTAAAAATAAAATACTATATACTCCTAATTTCCTTCTGAAGAAATATTTAGTATATATCAAAAATTTGCAAAGTCTATACAAGTACGCAAGATCATAGAATCAAATTTATTAAAATCCTCCTTTAAAAATTTATATGCTACATTTCCCTGTATGTTTTCTTGTCATTTTGTCATTACAATACTGAAGTGATATGAGCACAATTCTTTTCTCCCCTATCTTTAATTAAATGTATAGCTGAATACATGAAAAGGGGTTAAAAAAAATAAAATATGAAATTGAAATTTAGTTTTCTTCTAGAATAGAGACATTTTTATTTAAAATGGTTGAAATGCAAAAGAAAATCATTCCATTCTGTGTTAGCTTTACAAACAGGGTTCATGCTAACATGGCGACAATTGTCATAAAAATTACAGACAGTATGGATGACAAATTTGTTGCCTAAAATATTTTCTAAACCATTTTTTTTTTCTATTTGTCATTTACATTCTTAAAAAAAAAAATGCAGTTACATATTTACAAAATGTCAGTAAAAGAATTTTTTTAGAAATCAAAATCTATGTATTATGTATTTAAAACAACAGTGCTATATTAAATCTGTGTTGTTTCTTTCATATTGCACTCATACCTAGGTCCTCACTAATAAATTTTTGTGCCCAGGGCATTTTCAAATTTTTATGCCTCCTTAAGTAATAACAGATTTTATTAAAAAAAGTTATTGATATAAGTGGAACACGGCTAAGTTAGAGACAAAAAATTAGAGATTTAAATCAGATATTTTCAATAATCATTTGCACTGCTCCTGAGTGCCCCTGATCATTGCACTAACCATGAGTGCCTCTACAATAGTCAGGCCCTGCTTGTGCCTACTTTTTTTGCCTAATAAAGAGTCAGGTTTCAAAATTTTGACCTAATACCTGTGTTTTGCCATTTTATTAAAAATGAGATTTCTGCTAATTAATTAAGTTAAATACCTTAGTTATGCTTCATTATTCCATGGCAGAAAGCCTTTTCGCAGGAGGATCCTCCGCATCATTTGTGTCGACTGCTTGTAGTGGATTGTGACTGGTGACATCTCGGTCTTGGTCTTTATTCACAAAAAGATGGCGCCACACTCTAACAATTTCGGCCAATTCGTGGTCATTGATTATGTTTTTATTATGCACATAATCAATGACCATGAACAGGGCCTGATTAAGCTTTGAAGCTAGGGGAAGCTCAATATCACTTCGGGGGCCCCTTTAATTTTGGAAAATCCTGTTTTCCTGTTACATATTGTAATATAAAAATGCTACAGACCAAAAATTAGTGTGTGTTTAAAGCTTTTTTTTTTTTTCATTCATATATCTGGGTGGTTTCTGCACACAACATTAAAATCATATAACTTATTAATTAAGAGCCTTCAGATTTTTGAGGTTAAATAAGATTTTTCCCGAAATAGTGAGTATCTCATCTTGGTTTAGGTGAACTTTCTCAGAAAAAATTCAATCTCAGTGTGAAAATCTAAAACAGAAAATCCAAGACCCTGTTTTCAGTCATTTTGGGGGCCCCTCTTAAATTTTAGAGCCCGAGCCTTTTGGGTAATCAGGCCCTGACCATGAATTGGCTAATAATATTTTCGAATTGGTATTACTATGATATTGGATTTCACCCATTTTTAAATTCATTCACAATGGGGCCTACCAGAAGCCGAGTGGTTCTGTGCTCAAAGCTGGTAGACGTGGGGTGCCGAGTTCCCTTTATTGAAAACGACTCCTCGTGTCACATAATAGGCGAGACGTATTAATCCTGGACGATAGGTCTAATGCCCCAGCCCTACCCACCTGCTCTTCGATGTCTTTTTCTAGTCAATTTTGTCCTTTTATTACTTCCAGTGTGAGCCTTTTTTTTTTTTAACACACTTGACATTGTGAGATTTTTGGTTTTTGTCCCATGCTATTTCTATGGGTTTTTAGCTTTTTCCCCCCTAATTTTCTACATTCTAAAGCGCGGTGGATAAAGTGTTAAAACGAGAGTGAGGTGCCCAGGTCACGCTATTCATTCGGAGTTTTCCATGGTTTTCTTCGAAATTTGCATAAATATGGGCTAGGACCCCTTAGAAAGACCTCAACGGAGGGTACTCCCCCTCAGTGATTATTCATTTATTTATTTATAATGCTTGCGTAGCGATCTTGCATTGGAGTACTGACCATTACAGTACACATTTCATGCATTTTCTGATTCATGCACCCAAATTAGGGGTGTCCAGTGATGTTTTTCTTTTTTTTTTAATGCTTGTGAAACAAGCATACAGCAGCGAGTATACTGATTGCAGCCTAAACAAAATTTTCATTCATTTACTGATTCATGCATCGCAAATTAGGGGTATCCAGTTATGTTTCTTTTTGTTTTAATGCTGGTGAAGCAAGTATACTGACCGCAGCTTATACAAACTTTCATGCATCGCAAATTAGGGGTATCCAGTAATGTTTTTCTTTGTTTTAATGCTCGCAAAGCGATCAAACAGCAGCAATTAAACTAACCGTGGCAGTTCAGATTTCAGCAGGATACTACTTAATACCGACCTCTGCAATGTACAGAATGAAAAAAAGGTCTAAATTTAAATATTTTTCTTTCAATAATACATATTTTGGTACTATTTTTATTATATTGAGTGTGACTTTTGTTGCTGCGATCCATGTCAGCTCATTGGTGTGATTTACATTCAAAAATGGCATTTGTTGATGTTTTTTATATTTAAAATTCCATTAACGATAAAATTTTTCCAATTTCATTTGTACATAAAACCGATAGTTAACGTCAACAGACGCCATCCTGGAAAATAAATCACGCATCCAAACCAGCGGAGATCGCACCAGCAAAAGTCACCAAAAAGTGCCAAGGAGTACCTTGGCACTTGGCACTAATCCCCGCAGTAATAACCTACGAATGATAAAACAATCTTCAATAGATACAAAATCCAAAATCTCGATGAAGTAAATACATATTTGAAAACTTTATACACAAGCAATAATTAGGTACTTTTCCGTTTGCCAATTCAATATTATTGCTATTTATATTCAAATCGCATAGTGCATTCTTTACCAATAAACCTTTCTCTTGAAAAAAATAGACTGCATCTTCTTCAGTTGGGTACAACTATAGTATTTCCCCACAGCTGAATTTGGCGATTTTTCTTTGGCGCCGATTTGAACGACAACGATGTCGTTCTGAACTGTTTGCGATATAATATGGCAGCCTGCATGCTATTTATTTTGGATTAATGATTTTATGATTTATAATTTAGCTTATGATTTTATCATTTATGCTGTATGATTTTTAGATTTATAATTTAGCCATAATCGCCAAATTCAGCTGTGGGGAAATACGATAGTTGTTCCTTCAGTTGTAGGCAAATCCCAAATTTTCATTTTTTTTTTGTAAAACAAAAATTCATGTAGAAGGAAGAATGTTAATATATTTTACTTAGAAAACAAAAATGTTCCAATGTTAATAATTGGCGATTTTTCGTTTTCGCCCCGCAAACGGAAAAGTACCATATATTATTATAAAAGCAGAAAATAAAATAGTATAAAGGTTAATAAAACCTGGCCGTCTTTTGGTTGTAGTGCATTTATAATTTCTTTGGACATTACTGGAATATGCGAAAGATCTGATTCTAAAATCCCTATACTACTTTGGCTATTTAAATTAAAGGACAAAAATCTATAAACCTCAATGGAAGAAATTCGTAACATAGGACATTTTGTAATTAAATAGTTTCGTAATATGCTATGCATTGTAAGGAATATATATATATATATATATATATATACTGTATATTATTTAATAAATAAACGGAAATTTATATGAGAAACTTAAAATGTAAATAAATAGATAGGAGTTCAATTTAACATAAGTATAATATTACAATCTCATTGTCTTCTTATGTTTATTTACATTTGACAGTACAGTTAGTTATACAACAATCCTTTTTCACAGTTGCGCAGTAGATGAGATTGTCAGATTCATTCATAGATGTACAGCTACATGCAACCGTAACACTTCGTGTGCAAAACCAAAATCGTACCCAAACGTAACACATTACTTGCAACTCCAGTGACGTCATTACTTCGCTATTTACGTGTATACATTTTTTTGACGTCACTTTAAAATTGTAGTACTCTCGAAATCAAAATGTCGTACGAGAATATTCTCAATTCATTCCGATATGATTTGACTGTCTGCTCTGCCTAAGTTGTCAAACGAAACGAGGAATGAAGAGCAAACAATAGTAAATAAAAGTTTGCAAATGATAAGAGAAACAGCGTAAGAATGTAAATATTATTTATCTGAAGAAAACAAAGTGCTTTTTTGTGTTGTGACATATCTGATTTAATTTTGAAATGGCTTTAATAATTGCTCAAATACCAACTTTGAACAAGTTCTTATTGAATATCATGCAAAGGCATGAAGAATTCATTGTTGCCGGTATAGTATTTTTTTTCTTTTTATATTTATCTTCTGTTAATTCTTAATACTGATTTCTCTTAAACTTTATCCAGAATTAATTAAGTTTTTCTTATGATATGTCATATGAAATCGTATTATTATATTTAAATTTGTATTTAGTTTTGTTTGAAATTGCTGTCAGAGAAAATTAATGCTCTCAAGTTTGTATTAAGTAAAATATAATGTAACTTAAATGGGAAATTGTATATTACCATATTATTTTGAACATGAAGATTTGAAATATAGGGTGAAGAACATTTTAGATGAGCTTGTGTAGATTTTTTTGTCTCATTTAATATGCAAATTATACTGTTTGAAACATGTACTAATCAAATAAAAA
This sequence comes from Salticus scenicus, assembly GCA_963930645.1. Classification (NCBI taxonomy): domain Eukaryota; kingdom Metazoa; phylum Arthropoda; class Arachnida; order Araneae; family Salticidae; genus Salticus; species Salticus scenicus. Next base: position 132,090,073 of record OZ005648.1, read on the forward strand.
TGTGATCTTTATAAAATTTATGAGAGTTTTTAAAAACTGGTGATCATGCATAGCTTGAAATCGTGTGTCACATGAACTTAATGTTTTCTAAAATATGAATAAAATTATTTGGTTCTTAATTTCTATGAAAATAAGTATTTGAGTATTTTTAATCAACTTTTTAAATGTTTCTTTTGCCAGTTTTTAATTTTTACACCTAAAAAATGTTTTAGAAGTTTATGAAAATGTATGGTAAATATAATTCTTCATATTTGATATTTTAAAAATATTTTATGTTTATATTGCATAAAATATCCTTCCCAGTTTTCAATTTAAGTTTAAAGATTAATATATATGTATAAATAAAAGTATAATTAATAAATAAATTAACAAAAACAGGGGTCAATCCAGGCAAAAATTGGGACCCTTTTGCTGCCTCTTCACAAAATTCAAGACTCTGAAATGGGCCCCTTCACAAAATTCAAATCCATAAAATGGGTCCCTTCATAAAATTCAAATTCAGAAAATGGGTCCTTTCACAAAATTCAGATTTATAAAAACAGATCTTTCACAAAATTTTGTTTTATAAAAATAATACTTTTGTAAAATTTTTCCATGTTTACTTTAATAAAATGCTGTTAACTTGATATTAAAAATTAGATAGAGTAACTGCTAAAATGAAAGGTTTTTAGCAACAGTTCTTTTTTTCACAAAAAAAAAAAAAATAAATCTTACAAAAATATTTTGATTTTTACAAAAAAAAAAAATTAAATTTCACAAAAATGGGCCCCAATAATTAAAACCTTTATCAACCCCTGAAAAAACAAATTATAAGTAATTAAATTACTAAAGTTTTCTTCTGTCTTAAAGAATTTCCCAAGGCAGTATTCAAATATTTTAAGCTTTTGCCAAATCCTGTTTTTGTAATAATGATATATGATTATTATTTTTTTTTTTTCTTTTGACAATCCATTTTCAAATTGGTGTTCTTTTCATAAATAATGGAAATCGTATTTTACTGATAGAGAATTCATTTAAGAGCAAAATGCATGTTGAAACAAACAAATTAAAACATTGAATGATAACAAAACTTGATTTAAAAAAAAAAAAAAAAAAATTGAAAAATGTAGTTCAGTGTGTTTTCGAAAATTTGCATTATGTCAACAATCCATATCAGTTGTAACACTTCACTGCTTACATAAAGAGCATTGCATTTCAGTGAACCAAGTAAATCGCAAAATACTTCAAAAACAAACAAAATCAACATTAAAAAAAAGTTTTTCAAAAGAATATCAATTAAAAATTATAACCAATCATAAATAAACAATTTAAATCACAAAATATGTGATCACATGATATATATGCAGGAAATTATGTATCTCAACAATGACTATTAGACATGTATGTGCACAATGTACTCATAAAAACAAGAAAAACATAACTGAATACTGCACCTCACTATGCACGAATCTCAAAGTCAAAATACACAAATTTCTGTAAACAATAATTGTATGCTTTGTGGGCACACACACAAGAAAATAAAATAATTATTACTGTATACCTCTATCTCGCTGTGCTTTCTCCATGAACTATTAAAAAAAAAAAAAAAAGCAACACTGTGTATCATTATTTCACTGTGCAGGAATTTCAAAGTGTAAAAAATTGCATATTGCAGTAATCACTATCCCACACATGGGCAGTTCTACCATAATTTTAACTTTTATAGATCAATGAAACTAGTGTAAACAAAACTTAAGAAAGTAACATAAAATGTGTGTGTAAAGGTTTATTAGTGTTTAAGGATTACTGAAAAATGTTCAGCAGTGGTCATTTATGAAGGAATTTTATTCAACTGACAAAATATGCTTAGCTTTTGTGTTCAATTTTCCCCTACCATCTCCATGATGTATAAAGTCTGTAATGGTTCAGTTTGCACTAATGCGGTACCGTATTTACCAAATTTTATGTCATTAGTATGCTCTTTGATTCTTGTATTTATTTTCCTTTTAGTCATTCCTATATAACAACCGTCGCTATTGTTTTGATATTTAAATGGGACTCTGTAAACGCCGGCGGATTCGAGGGGGGGAATTTGATCTTTGTCGTTTCTGATTATTTGGTAAATATTCGGATTTGGCTTAATTGGAATGTTTATATTTAAATTACTTGCAATATTTTTAATTTTTACTGCGGCTCCGCGATCGTAAGGTATTGCGTTAGTGTATTTTTTATTTGGTTTTTGGTGGCTAGGAATATTATTGATTTTCTTTAGACGTTTTTTGTATAATTTATCAACAAGATTTTTAGGGTAGTTGGCTTGTATGGTTAAGTTTCTAATATATTTGATTTCATTTTTAAGATCTTCCGGTTCGGTACATATAAGGATTGCGCGATTAATATAAGATTGAATTGCATTTAATTTATATTTATATGGTGTTTTACTATTGTAGTTAATGATTTCATTGCTGGAGGTAGGTTTTCTATAAACAGTTGTGTTAATTTTATTTTTCATTCTTTTTATTTTAACATCAAGAAAATTGATTTCATTGTTTACTTCTATTTCGCTAGTGAACTGTATATTTTTATCTAAGTGGTTAAATGACCTAAACCACCTTACCTACACGTGAGTATGAGGCTAAACTAGATCCGACACACGCATATGCCGATTCACGTATATCTGTGCTGCGATGTGAATGTAGTATCTAGTTTAACCCATGTAGGTAGAATCATAGATATAGTAATAAAACATAGATTGATCATCGGGAAAAAAAAATATATATATTACTTTTTACTCGGAGGAAAGTCCACAATATGGCCATCTTTTTACGAGTGAATACACACAGATAATTTAGAAAATAAAATTTATGAATAATTTATGTATTAAAGGTGAATGAAAAACTGCAGATACAATTTCAAATTCATTTTTCTTTTTCTTTTTTTCTTTTATATATTTATTAATTTAGTTATTATTTAAAGTTAAACTCTTTTTATTATACTAAATTTAACATTCTTTACCTACTCCACTGCTAACTATGCTTAAAAGAATTCTGAAAATTCTATATTACTTACTAATATAAAATCTTAAAAAATATCAAACTTTAAAAAACGTATTCCATTAAAAATCAAACCAGTTTTTATTTCTTAATAATAACAAAGCAACAAATTATAAAAAATATATTTTTCATAATTTAGTCAAATATAATTTACCTTTATGATAACTTATTCATTTCTTTTCATAAATTTATTAGAAAGATTAAAAGACGCAATATTTCGACATTTTGAAAATTCATCAGCATTTTATTCTATTACAATTGCTGAGTTTCAATGGTTTCAATACCACTATATGGCTGATGCCAAAAAATTTTTTCGGCAACAAAAATTTTTGCATGATAACAATGGGATGATAGATCTATATAAATTACTATATCTATGGGTAGAATGTAAATATATCTACCTCTGTGGTTTCAGCATTTTTTGAAAGCTGTGTGAAAAATCGAAGAGCAGTGTTTATTTACAAATTGATTTTTCCTGCATGCAATTCTTGTGCATAGTTCAGTGTTTGATTTCCCTTATAACCAATTGATTTTCTTGATCAATGTTGCAATTTTTTTTTTTTTTTTTCAATAAAATGTTCAGTTCATTATAATATTTTTGCTGAAGATTTTTTTTTTTTTTCAATTTGTGTTTTGTATGATGCTTTAGCAAAAACGCAGAAATGTGTTATTTCATTTTCGCATTTTGGATAAGTCTTTTCACATTTCATGAAAAATACGATCATAGTGGAAACACTGATTTGCCATGACCTGGTTTAGTGAAGTTTTATGTAGCTTCTTTAAATCCTAGTTTTTTTAAGCAAAATATGTTAGCAAGTACAAATTTGTTTTATTTTTGTACTGTGTTGTTGGGCCATCGCTTTGGAAATGAAAGCTGTTGATATGTGACCATGTCTTTTGTACCATATCTAAAATTGGCATAAGGATAAGATGTGCCCAAACCAGGGTTGGCAAACTGGGCCCAGCCCAGAAAAACCCACCCGGGTTTTTCTGGGCGGGTCCACCAACAAAAACCCACTGGGTTTTTGCAAATAAGTGGGTTTTTCTTTAAAATTATTTATAATTTATAAATCCCATCTATAAAGTATAAAAAACACCTTACCTTTTAAAAATAAACTCTTATTTTTAGTATTAAACATGGAAAGTACTACAGTTATAAATATAATAAAAGCAAGTTTATCTTCTATAATTGGTTCAGTTTTCCTTTTCCTGTAAAACCGAACAATATTTTTGTTTAACAGCGGACATAAATGTAGTCCAGAATCAATATTTAATTAATTAAATTGTTTAGTTTTAAAACTTTATAATAATTTTATTTTAATTTTAGTAGCAACATAATTATATATCTAATAAAATTTTCTTCTATAACCATTTCAACTATAAAAAAAACTTAAAAGAAAAAGAAGGAATAGGATAAAGCTGTGTGCAACTTATTTTTAAAATTAAAACTAGTTGGCATAGGTGGACTCTGCTCAGTTCCCCATCATATATATATTCTCATAAATTTCTAGTACAGGACATTATCTTAACATGATTATCATGTTAAGAGAAATTATTTTGACAAAACGCTTGACACAGTGACAGAATGAAATCCCCGCCTAATAGGCTATCCACCATTCACTTTGATATATTTATCTTAGTCTAATCTATTAATTTATTTTATTAGGGTCAATTTCATAGTTTCATTTTCATACTACTATTTCCAGTGCAACAATCCTCAAAATTCATATTTATATGGGATATCGCCCCATTTTGCTATGTTGATAAAATCTTAAATTACAAATAACTTACGAAATTTTCCTATTAGAATATTTGTAGTCAATTATGTTCAAACAAGTATCATAAATGTTATTTTGAAGTTGTCTGATATATTTATGATCCTCAAAATGGACGTTTATGCCCAATTTTGCCCTATTTTGCCATTTTAAGTAAATCATAAATTCCAAATAATTTATGAATTTTTTAAATTGGAAAAGTCATACTCTATAATATTCATGCCAGTATTCTAAATAATATTTCAAAAGTGGTCTGACATCTTTACGCTGAAAATTGACGTTTATGTGAAATTTTGCCCTATTCTGCCATGTTAAGAAATTCATAAATTTCCAATAACTTGCGAAATTTTCAAAGTCATATGTTTCTAGTTACTGATGTTCATTCCGACATCAAAACTCATATTTTAAAATTGGTCTCACATTTTTTCATTAAAAATTTTCCATTTAATGCGCGTTTAAGTGAAATTTTGCCCTATTCTACGATGTTAAGAAAAGCATGGGGAACTAAAAAATTTAAATGATATGTATTGTACTTAAGAATTTAAATTCTTTTATTTTATCAGTTATCGTCATTAAGAATATTTGAATAAGCATATATTAAAATAAAATATAGCTTAACCTTACTAATTAACACTATTTTAATATTAGAATCAAACCAATTTTTATTTCTGAGATAAATATTAGATTAATTATTAATTTGTAGTTTAATATAATTAGGTGTATTACAACTAATATGCTAAATAACATATATCTAACATTACAATGCAAATGTATTCAAGCAAAAACCCACAAAAGCCCAGAAAACCCCGCCAAAACCCAGAAAACCCAAGTGGGTTGGGGTTTTCTAGAAAAACCAGGGTTTTTGCCAACCCTGGCCCAAACGGCTTTAGAGTTATGATGGAGACTTTCTGATGTTTGTTATTCCAAATTACATGCATTTTACATGAGAAGGATTTTTATTTTTCCTGTTATCTACATCAGCTTCTAATCAGATTGATACATTACACCAGTTCCAGTGTGTATTGTAACTTGTGCTTTTGAAGCGTCAAAGTGAGCACTTTGCATTTCAGCATTGTATTTGCAATTTACACTCATAGTTTTCTGAAAAGTCAATTACTATAAAAGCTTCATTGTCTTTTAAAGAAGTCTTCTTAACATGCTAAACTGGAGCCATACGTTAAATTCTTGAATAAGAAACTGGGGTATTTTTGTATTAGTATGAGCAATCATATCTTTTATGAAACATTGTATCTTCTCCTTGACAACAATTTTTAGATTATTACCTTAGAATTCTTCTTATGATCAAATCTTTCTTCGTCTTTCTTTATCCATTTGTGGTATGTTATAGCATCTTGTTGCTCTTCTATGTTGTTTAACTTTAAATTAACATTCTTCACTTTGCATCGGCTATAGGTTCCCTACATGCAGTTTCTATTGTTTTTTTTATCACAACATAGATTGTTTGCTAAATTTGGAGTTTGAGTAAAACTGATTATTTTATATCGCCATAAGCTATCTAATATAAACTGCATGTTAGAATATTTTATGCGCAAACATGTATCTCCACTACTAACTTTTGGTTTCACAAACTAAAATGGTTCATAATTGCAAAATGAAGTATATGACAGTTTAATTCTTGTGCTTTGAATATATTTTTTATGCAAGTTTGCCAGTTTATTTTCGAAGATAACATATCTGTTTTTTTTTTTTTTTTTTTTTTTTTTTAGTCTTTTTTTGTGTTTTTGTAATTTTTTTTTTTTTTGCCAGGTGCAAGGCAAGAGTTGGTATGTTCTCCATAGAATACCAATACTGCCATCCGTTGCTTTTTCTGATTTTCTGCATTTCACTACTGTCCCCAATGCAAATCTTACCCTTTCATTAGTAAAATGTAACAAGGACAGTAAGGAAGGGACGGTGTGGAAGGTTATATATTCCAAGTTTTCTACAACTTCAAAAGTTTCATCTTACCTACTAAAGTTTTAAAATAAGCCTTGGGAACGGTAAAACCGCCAATAAAGCCACCTAATTCGTGTTACTTTGTTGTTTTAACTTGTTCATCACACAACAGCAGTATAGGAAAAAATGGCTGCTGCTAACTGAAATGTATATATTTTTCAATCCGTTATTATCACAGGCACAGTGGCTTCATCTCAGGGGTTAATATAGGTTGATTATACTACCGTTTATGGGTGCCTTCACAAAAATCGACCTGGCAAAAAAGGTACCTCCACAAAAATCATTCAGCTAAAATTGGTACTTTAACAAAAATCTTAGTCATCCCAGCAAAATTTGACATTTTAAATTAGCACATTTTCGAAGAAAAGTAACTTATTTGTGCATTTCTGATGATACGATTCACAAAGCAAAAATCACAGAATGTTGGTTTTAATCTACACGCAAGCATTTGCTGCAGACGAGACATGGTGTAGAATAAGTAAACAAAACTATCCTCATATGTACCAGTACAGAGACAGACACACTCTGGAGTTGTGGCCATAGTGCCATATAGCCACCGCCACTTTAGAATGTAGAAAAAGAGGGGGAAAAAAGGCTAAAAATCCCATAGGAATAGCATGGGAAGAAAAGCAAAAAAACTCACAATGTCAAGTGTGTTAAAAAAAAAAAAAAAAAATTCACACCGGAAGTAATAAGGGGACAAAGTTGACTAGAAAAATACATTGAACAGCAGGAACCGGGCGGGCTGGGGCATGGGTCCTATCGTCCAGGATTAATACGACTCGCCTAGTATAACTCTTGGCGGTGGTGGGGGTGGGTGGGCGGGAACCACCGCCACTTTAGAATGTAGAAAAAGAGGGGGAAAAAGGCTAAAAATCCCATAGGAATAGCATGGGAAGAAAAGCAAAAAAACTCACAATGTCAAGTGTGTTAAAAAAAAAAAAAAATTCACACCGGAAGTAATAAGGGGACAAAGTTGACTAGAAAAATACATTGAACAGCGGGAACCGGGCGGGCTGGGGCATGGGTCCTATCGTCCAGGATTAATACGACTCGCCTAGTATAACTTTTGCTAGTATAGTTTGCTGATTCGTCAGGTGGTTTGACATGGTGATTGTATGGTGATGTGTCTATCCTCCCTGGAACAATTCATGTATAGTGCAGTGATACTAGCACAAATAAAAACAACTTCTACTTACACTCTTTCTACTGAACTGTTTACTTCAGAGAGAAGTGAGTTCAGATTCCTGTTCTGCTATAAGCCTTACACTAACTGCTGAGCATTATTTTTATTATTTTACTTAGTTTAACCCCCCACCCCCCAAACACACACACACACCTGGATACCAAAATCCAGGGACAAAGTTTAGAAAAGAGTGATTAATACTAAAAATGTCCATATTCTGAATGTTATTAAGTATTTTTGTTAAAAAATAATGTTAGCTCAATTGCAAATTTAATTGGATCTAATTTTCTTCAAATAAATTTATCAATTAGAGCTGTAAACTGAAAAATTGACACAAGGGACAGTAAGGAATTTTCAACTACATTTTTTATTATAATTTTTTAAAATTAGTTTATTTAGTAAATATTGTTGTATAATTCTATAATAGTTTTACAATTTAAGTGAAAAAAAAATAAAAATTATTTCAAAAGTAAGTTATGCCTCAGGGACTTAAAAGTTAAATTTATGGTTGAATTGTCCACATACAAATGTTCTGTGCACATGAAAGCCAAAGCTCCTGATGTTAAAATGTCACAAACATAAGTTTTAATTTTTTTTTTTTTTTAAACACTAGTAATAAAATTTTTTAAATTATAAAATTGTCACAAAATACATATTATATATTTTTACAAACATTAAATTTATGTAAAAGGAATAATTTACCCCTCCTTTCTCGAATCCTATTCAAGAACATCAGTTATCACCTTTTTGCTTTCTTATGCAAAGTATTTAGAAGTCATAAATATATTAAAAACCTTACTTCATGCTTCATCATTTTTGCCATAGCACTTGCAGGAGCCCCCCCCCCCCCCCAAAGCCACTGATGAAGGGGCTGTTACCTCTGAGGGGGCGACTGCATCTCTGTAACTACTGCACATAACTGCATATAAATGAATATGTAGATACACAGCACCTTGACATCAGTGTTAGAAATAAGAATCTTGAAACTAGGCGTCAAAATTAGGGCTGGATTATTTATCAATATATCCCCAAGTATCGATATTTTTTTAATATCGCGATAACAGTATTTAAGTTCTTGTTCTATCGATATATCCCTCTAACGATATTTCCTAACGTGCACAGCTAATTTCTCTAACACGCGCACAACTAATTTCTCTAACGCGCACAGCGCGATCAAGTCATATGCGATAAACAGCGTCCAACGCCATATCTTCAAATTCTGCTTCCCCGCCTCACCGTACGCCGTACCACCCCGTAAACACCCAACAAACAGACCGCCGAATATCTTATACAAATACACCTTCTCTTCCTTTCCTCCTATTCACTGACTAAACTCGAAAAAATAACCCCAACCGGCTTCATTTGTGCGAACTGCGCACTCTCAAATCGAAACCACTACTTAAAAAGTTTGACCTTGAACGATAACATATAAAATGTTTCATTCCTCATTCATCAAGTTATCGCAGTAGCATATTATTTCCCATTCGATAATATCTCCAAACCAATAATATCGAAGTTGCTCATCGCTCGCAGGTGACAAGTGAAAACACTGCAAACAGTATATCGCGTTTAGTTCATGGCAGTAGTATATTATTTTCCATTCGATAATATTCCCACACCAATAATATCAAAGCTGCTCTTCGCTCGCAGGTGAAAAGTGAAAACACTGGAAACAGTATATTGCGTTTAGTTATTGTTATCGGTTCGTTGACATATTGTTCGGAATTGCATGGATTGTTCGAAATATCGTCAAGTGGGTTTTTTTTTTCTTTTTTAAGCAAAGAATTAACTGAAATTGATTACTTATTTTTTTAAAATTGGATTTATTATTCTATCTTCTGCACATATAAGAAGAAAATATAAGATTTGGATAAACGTTTTTCCGGTTTTCGATGAATTTACACGTTTTGAGATTTCCTTGCATTTTAATTAACTGAAATTGTCTACTCATTTTTAAAAAGTGGATTTATTACTAGTTTCTGCGTACATAAGAAGGAAGAAGATACGAAATAAATTTCGATTTCCGTTTTTTGATATATTTACACGTTTTGGGATTTCCTTGCATTTCATTTAAGTGAAACTGATTACTTATTTTTTTGAAAGTTGATTTATTATTATATCTTCTGCATATACAAGAAGAAAGTGTAAGATTTGGATAAATTTTGATTTCCAGTTTTCGATGAATTTACACGTTTTGAGATTTCCTTGCTTTTCAATTAACTGAAACTGACTATTATTATTTAAAATGTGGATTCATTACTGGCTTCTACATGCATAAGGAGAAAGTAGAAGACACGGGGAAAATTTCGATTTCTGGTTTTCGATGAATTTACACGTTTTGAGATTTCCTTGCATTTCAATTAACTGAAATTGACTACTTATTCTTAAAAAAGTGGAGAAAGTATAAGATTCAGAAAAAATTTAGATTTCCAGTTTTCGATGATGTTACAAGTTTTGAGATTCCTTGAACTCTAATTGACCATTTTTAAGATTTCCTTTCTTTCTTTCTTTTCTTTTCTTTTTTTTTTTTTTTTTTTTTTTTAGTTCGAACGCTCTATTTCATGGACGACTCGTGCCTATCGGCCAACAGGGGTCGCTGCTGTGCTGCAATTTAATTCCGTTTATTAGAAGGCAGTTGCTTTGCTTTGCAAAAAGTGATTGATCTTCAACCACTGGGCGGTACTAGTATATAAATATAATACAATTTCCAAATGTTATAAAAACATTACAAAATATGAATTCAATATATATATCTTAAAAAAAAAAAAAAAAAAAAAAAAACATGATATGGTAAGTAGATAAAAAATAAAATAAAAATGGCAAGAAATTGACCTTTAGAATACCGATGAGTTATAGGGTCTCAAATTAATATTACTCTACAACCGAGAAAGTTTATTCGGTGGCAATTCTAAAGAAAGTTTATAAACAGTATTTCTACTGTGCATTTCTTATTCACAGAAATTAATTTAATTACAACCATATCGCTATCAATGACTGACAGGAATATTAGTAAATGAACTTTCTTTATACTCAGGAATGGGAATTAGGCGCAAAACTCATACTAATATTTATTTTTAAAATTTCCGTATATAAATGAATCATTGATATATATATATAGAGAGAGAGATAGATAGATAGTTAAGTTACGACTTCTGCGCAAAATTTTATTAATCATCTACATTCTAAGTACAACTTCATTTTTCTTAAGCTTATATTTTTATTATAATTATGTATCTTGATGATATACTTTGTGTAAATAAAACACATATCACCCATTAGCTCTCTTAAAATGTGATTTTGAAATAATTAAATCTTAAAATAGAAAGAATGGAGGACAAACTATTCAGAAATATACTTAAAAGTAATGGTATAAATTAAAAGAAACACAAAACATTGTGTTGCTATTTATGCATTTTCTTTCTTTTTTCTTTTTTTTTCTTTTTAATAAAAAAGATTTGGAAGTAATATACCAGAAAATATAAATATACATATAGAAAACACTCCACACTTGTATACATTAAAATTGGTGTTCATTTGTCTTTAAAAAGTAGCAAATATCTATTTTCCTTCTCTTGAAATAAATATCGCAATATATCACCAATATCGATATTAACTTGATGATATATCGCGATATTTAATTTCTGATATCGTCCAGCTCTAGTCAAAATGACGCCTGGATTAAATTTTTTGGGCGTCAAAATGAAAAATCTAGGTGCCATCTATAATTAAATATGTATATTAAAAAATAATAATAAAGCATCAACTTATAAATAATATATGCAAGATTATATAAAAAATATTTATGTAATGAATGTAATTACACTGACAATATTAAACGTACATATTTAAAATCGCAAACTTATTCTTCGCCCAGAAGATACATCATTCCACCACAATTTAATAGCATTTTCCGGCCAGAAATCTTCCAATTTAGGGCTGTTTAATTTAATCATTAACAAATCGTCAACTACTTTCACAGAGATATGATTTCTTAAATCAGTTTTTATTAGGTTCAATTGACTGAAATAGACTTGTTTACAATCTGATGGGATTGGGAAAATTAGTAGGTATGATGAGCAAAAAATCCAGGCGTCAAATATGGCACCCGTGATAGAAATTCTTGGCGTCAAAATGAAAAATCTGGTCGCAAAATGCGACTAACGACCGCTTATTTCTAACCCTGCTTGACATAAATTAGGGCTTATCAATTTTTGGTGCCAATCGCTCAACAGGTGGTACTGCTATACAGCGATTTCCACAATTTTAGGAAAGGCTATATCTCAGGAACTACTGCACAGAATTGCATATAAATTTATATATAGATGCTCCTTGACATAAATTAGTGCATCAACATTTGATGCTAGTTGCACAAGGGGTGTTGCAATACACAAAATTATGCAGCTTAAGGGGAGACTACACCAGGTTCTGTTGTGCAAAATCAAACAAAACTTGATATGTGAGAAGGCCATAATCAAACATTATGCTGATTCAATTTGTGTGCAACCAGCCTATAGGTGGTGATGCAGCTGTACTGCAATTTTCTCCGACAATGAGAAGGCTTTACTTTAGATTCTATTGTATATAATTGCACAAAACCTGGTATATGAGAAAACCATCATGAAACACTTAAACTGACTTAATTTAGTCATTCTGCAATTTAGTTTTTTATTTCAACTGATAGGTGGAGCTGCTATTGTGATATTTTACATGAATGCATCTTAGCATCTGTTGATTAAAATTAAATTTTCTAAATAAAATCTTTATAGTGAGATGTTATGGTATGGTTAAACTTTAGGCTGCCGGATGCTGTGTCCTGCCAAATAAGCTTAATCACCACTAAAAATTACTGACACATGAAATTAGATTAAAACTATTTCATATATTTGTGCAAATATAATGCAAGCTTTATTTCTAAATTTTCTTAAAGTAAACAATGCAATATATATTTATATATATATGTAATAATAAAATTAATATCTCATTAATCTGGATAATTAATTTTATTATTATTATTTATTAAGAATTTATAATTTTAACTATATATTTCATTCGGGTTTAGATATTGCATCAGCCTTGCCACGTGTCGAAAAAGATGATTGCGTAAGATCCCCAATCCTTTGTCCATATGTCATGACCATATAAGGTTATAAAAAGTAAACGTAAAGCTAAAATGTACATGTACTACCATGTAGACGTAGTCTATATCTACTAGCTTGTATATTTGGCACTTCGGAGTTAGACACTGAACAATAAAGATGTGTGATATAATAGCTCATGAATTTCATTTAATTATTGATTATTCAATGTTTATTAATTTCAAGTAACATGCAAAAATAGAATGTTACATATATATATATACATTGGTAATAGGTGTGTCTGTTTATATATATGGTTAATAGTATATTTATAACATTAATAAAATTAATTTTTTCTAGATATGAAAGGACTCTTTTTGAAAAACTTTTTTAAATTTCCATGTACAGCCTTGTAAAAGTAGTTCATCATGTAGTGCCTGATGTTTTCAATTTTAAGGCTATCTCTTGTACTTCCTGTTTTAAAAGTAAGAAACATTACTTCTTATTTCATGTTTGAATTTTTTTAATTAAACAAAAAATATAACATAGACCCAGATATTTCAGTTTGATTCCTGATGTTGTAACTTTAAATAACATATTTCAGTTTATAGATACATTAAGAATATTTGCTGATATATCAAAGTGCGAACAGTCAGACAATCAAGTTTAAATTATAAACAATTTTTAAGAAAACAAAATATCATGTGGCATACTAGCCAAAAAAATTATGTAAAATAAAGTAATAAAGAAATGTTTTAGCAGTTACCATCATCGTTAATTAACAAGAAAAGTAGTAAAAATTTTTGAGCCTGTGCAGACTTCTGCAATACCTAGCCTCGACAACATCTGAAGTCCATATTATATGGGGAAATTTGTTTCCACAGTTACCCATTGCCTTATCTGTTTCTTTTTTTTAATTTTTTCACATTAAAAAAAATCACTACCATTAAATCAGTACTTGTTTTCCAAAAAAATTTAACATTTTATTTTCTAGCTGAAATTTTTTTGTTTATCTAAATAAAAAGTAAAAAAAAAAAAAAAAGTACTAATTTAATAGTTGTGAAATTTTTGAATGTGAAAATGGATTTTTTTTAACATATTAAGTAATCAGTAATTGTGGAAACTAATTTTCCCATAAAATAATATGGGCTTTGGCTGTCGCCAAGATTAAGTATTGTAACCTCTTAAATAAGATTATATTCTAAACCTGTTTCAATCATATCAGGGTTGACAGGTTTTAGAGATGTGAGACCTGTCTTGAACAAGTGATCACTAGTTAGTTTAGGTATTCAAGATCTGACCATGTATCCAGTAAATTTAACATTGATACCCTATTCAATGAGCCAGTGCTTTTGAAAAGTGACCTTATGTGTGCAGTAATTTTATTTGCAGGTGAGCTTATATCGAGATCAGGCTATATATAATTCAGTTTGTCTGTACATCTCTGAAGAATAGGGAAAAGGAGGGGAGAATAAAAAGATTGATTATTTAAAAAATTAGAAGTTATTCATATAAGTATTACAGACCAAATCTCGATATTATCTAAAGGTATGGTATTCTGTTCACTGTCCACACTAATAATGAACATTTAATGGTCCAAAAAGACTGCTTATTTGGTGACCTAAAAATATATAAAATGGTAGACAAATGTGCCAAAAGTGCCTTACGTATATTTTTATTCAAACTCAGCCCAAAAACTTTTCATTGTAAGCTATAAACAGGAGCTTTCTGTTTTTATATGATTTTTCTGTTTTATTAATACTATTTCATGCAAAGGAAAAAAAAAAAAAAAAAAAATCAAAAAATAATTTAAACATATAAATTATGCAAAACAGATAACAACTTCTAACAAAATGAAAGACATGCAATAGTTGTTTCTGGTTGTCAGAACCCTTCTGATAGTCAACCTTTCATCAAAAGAAAAAAATTGTCATGTGCAGTATGAAAGCAATAACTTAACCCTCTGACTGCTCAATTTGGGAACCAAAATTGCTTCAATTTTTTTTTTTTTTTTCTTTCCCATATTTTAAATTTATATATATTGGAGAATCGAAATATGCATTTTTTCTTTCTAGAAAAGATTTTTTATATAGATTTTTATCATGAGAAACTAAGCTGTCAGAAAAACCAATTTCAGATGTTATCACAAAAAAAAAAAAAAAAAAAAAATCAATTGATTAATTTCTATTTATTACATAATATAAAAAAGTAAAATGTATATAGCTTAAGAAAATATAATGCACTGAGAAAAAAATACCTCAGAAATGTAGTTTAGTATGATAGAGCTCAAAACAGGGTTCAAGGCTATGTCCAACTTCACAGTCTTTGCACCAGATTCTTGTTTCTTTGCGAATTTTTTTACCATTTGCATCTTGGAGGAGGAGAAGGAGGAATATTCTTCATATAAATTTTGCACCACTGTGTAACACTTTGCAAGTTTATTGAATCATGATCAGATTCATTGCTATCTGAGGAGCAGTCCGAAAAATCTATATCATTACCACTATCAAAACTAAAATCACTTTTAGAATCTGATAAATCATCAGGAATATATACTCTGTCAATCGCTGACCATTTTCTAGCAGCCATTTATGATTAAAAAAAGGCGGCGAACATAGTGAAGTTAGAGCAGTAAATACCAAGTGCCTTCAAATGCTGCAATTTAGTGGACGACTAACAACATCTGTTGGTCAAAACCTAAATTAAACGTCTAATACTTTATATAATTTATTTCACTGTTTAAATGGTGAAAAGGCGGAATGTGCTCCTCAATAAAGGAAGAAAAACACATGTCCGCGAAAATCGCAGGATGAGCAGCCAGAGGGTTAATATAATAGACTCATTGTCAATACGCATTGCATGCTCAGTAAAACCTGCTGTATTAAAAAAAAACTTTTTAAATCAATATGTACAATCGAAAAAAAAAGGCCACCCCTGACTAATTTTGCCATAAATTATCATAGAAACATGCAGCTGGTGCCAATCAATTTGTTATAATGTTTAGTTATTAATACATAGTTAAATTTTGCTTAAGGGTTGTCTACATATTAAAATTTAAACTTCATTTTTTATAATAGTAACACCTATTTTTGACTTCATATTTAAATTTCTGAGATCACAGAGGTTCAGGAAAAGGTATGGTTTGTATACTTTTAATTAATTCTTGATAAAGTTACAAATGAAAGTATATTAGGGATTCATTGCTACATTTAAAGAAATAAAATTAAGATCTCACACAGAAATGTATTATATCCATTCAGATATGAATTGAAAAAGAAGTATGGCAATTTAGAATATAAAATAAACTAAAGTAATGCTAATTAAGAAATATTATATGCATCTAAATTTACTTGAATAACTATTTTAACTCGTGTGTTTTCAAGGTTATAGATGACACAAATCACAGCAAGTGATGCTCCCCTAACAGCAATAAAAAACGAAATACCACTGTAACTTGAAAAATAATGACAGGAATGAGCTGTAAATCTGAAGACCCATATTTTTTATGATGCCTGTTTTATTCGTGCAAAATTAATATAGGCCATAATTCATATTTTTTTTTAATATGAATTTATTAATAATTTTTTAATTAAAAAAAGTTTTTTTTTTAATCAAAAATATATGTGGAGTTGGAGTATGCTTGACTTACTTCATTCTAATGCATTTAAAAAAAAAATGAAATTTGAATGTAATAATTTTTCTAGAAGATATGAATTAATTAATGTTTTTCACATTCATTTAACATTTGCATCCCTATATTTTAACAGCTTATAACTCAATGAAAAAATAAGAGAAATATATAAACTATATCTTTTTACTGGGATGGGTTTCATCCAATTAACCCTAAAAAATTGTTAAAATGAAGTTAATGTCAGTTTTAATATGTAGATGACCCCCTAAACAAAATCTAACTATATTGTTATAAACTAGACAGTATAATAATTGATTGACACTAGCAGTATGTTTATGACGATTTACGACAAAATTAGTTGGGGGTGGCTTTTTTTTTTGTTGTTGTTGTTGACTGTGCATTAATTTATTTACAAATCTTTCACTTCAGAAATCTTCATTCTGAAATTTACATTCCAACTAAAAACAAAGGAAAATTATCCAGCTTATGTATTTTCACTAGCATACACACCCAGTGGCAGAAACACGGTGACATAGTCATGGACACAGAAAAACGGCTTGCGGACAGTTTTTGTCTGCACTGATAAAAAAATTTGTCTGCAACTTTCAAATAACAATTCACTTAAAAAAAATTTCTGTATCAAAACTAAAAATAATACTTTTATTATTTATATTGTGTTGTGTCAAACATTGCTGTAAAATATTTAATTGAATGAGAGGAATTGAATGAATACATACAATTGTTTATACTATATTGTTCTGCAGTAAAATTGTATTCATGTATTGCTGCACGAGATCACCACTGATGTTAAGCCCTCCCCTATCAGCTTTCAGGCTTTTTGAGTATAAGCCATTTTCACCCCTGATTAGATACACATTTTGCAGACAGATTATGAAATTTTAAAAGCCTGTTGCAGACAGCTACAAAACTTTCTGCCACTGGGCGTACACAGCTGTCAGCAGCCTTCAACGTTAATCATGAGACCATGAAGCTAATTTAACTGCAGAAACACTGATAGATACTGGATAAACATTGTGTTACAATCAACACATAATTCAGCAGTAATTTACTGATGTTTATATATCCATATCATTGCAAATATTTTATTTAAAAACAATTTATCACATCTGGTACCAGAATCTTGCATGTAGAAAAATCTTCAGATTCACCATCAACTATTAATGATGCTTACCAAACAAACATTAAAAACTGCAGTTAGATGTTTATTTTAAACACATAGATTTTGATTATTAAAATCTTTTTCTACCAATATTTTATGAATATCGAAATGTGTTTGCAAAACACATAAACTGCATAAATTTGCATAAATAAATGGCATTTACAAAACACATAAGCTGCATAAATTTATATTTTAGCTGATAAATTTGTCATCCATATGTATGATATGGGCAACAATAGTCTGTTTTTCACCATTCTGGTGTGAACCCTAGGTATAAACAAGATGATGGTTCAGGGAAATAGAGAGAGGGAGAGTGTTTAGGAGAGTTCAATATATGAGAAGGAATTAGATGATTGTAAGATCAATTTAGGTTTATCGATTTTTTTTTTTTTTTTTTTTTTTACATTTGGGAATAGAAAAATAAATTCTCTGTGTTTACTTTCATTCACAAGTCTGTCTTGGTTGATAACATTGCTTGCCTGTAACAGAGAATTTGCTTAGATAAATGATTGGCAGTCGAACTTTTCCTGCATTAAACAAAACACTGCAAAATTAGAGAGGAAATATATAGAAGAATCGAGAACAAAATAAACTCATAGAAAAATACAATTGTGTTATTTGCTAATATTGATCCAATTAAATTGGTTTTGAAGCCAATCACATTTTCATATGATATGAATTACTTTAATATGACAATTAGTTTATTCAATTATTTATATTTTATAGTTTTTGAAACAAGTTTTTATAACTAATATAAATTTCTGTAAACATAAAATGACGGAAAAAAAAAATATATATATATATGTATGTATTATTTTTTTTTCCAGTTAATTAGTAAAAAATTATACACTCTTGCTCAAAAGTTTAGCTAGATTTGTAAATGACCAATTTTTCTCAAGTTAAAAAACTTATCTCTCAAGGAAATGTTTTCAAACACTGGGTATTTAAAGAACTGGGTCTTCCTCAGGTTTTTCAGTGATGGTTGGTTTAAGACAACATTTAGGGGGGCCATTAACAAATTGAGCAAAATCAATAATGTTTGTGATCACCCTGTCTCATTAAATGAACAAAATGATCTGTAACTTTACGGTATGTTAATATAGACAGTAAAATTTGTGAAGGAACATAGAGTTCTAGATATTGAATTATTAAAATATCAAAGCGCCCTATGGCGACAGAGATTTGCAATATGCTCTGATCCGGATCAAAATTCGAGTTTGGCTGGTGCTGCCATCTTTCACCAGCTTATGGAACTAGAAGTCGTACTTCCTTCCTGTGAGGCGTTCCTAATAACGGAAGACGCAACCCTCATGCCTTAAAATAAGTCCGGTAGTTCCACTACCAGGGCTCGGAATTTCCGAGTGGCACACAAAAACAACAACAATTACAATTCAAATAACTTTTTAAATGAGATATTACTTATGAAATTATGTTAATTAGAAGATGAGATACAAAGGTAATACAAACATTTTTATAAAAAGATTTGTGTCTGACTTATCTGTGGTTTTCTCTGAAACTTGCGTAATTCCAGGCTATATAATGTTAAAAATGCTTAATACGAAATGTGAGTGGAAATTGGATTTCAAAACTCTGTAAAATATAAAAAAATAAAAAAGTTCTGGGTTTTCTGTAGTTTTCTCCGAAAGTTTGATGCAGAATTTTAACAGCTTATATCACTTTAGTAGTTTGCATTAAAAGTATTTTAGAATGATGTATTACGTATAATATTAATGAATTAATATTTTTGATGTCTAATCTATCAAGGGTGATTAGCGATTTCTGTTGAAATCCGTCTAAAATTCCAAAACTACTTTTTTACAGCCCAGTTCAGGAAAGAAAAAAAATAGAAAAAGAAAAAAAAGTATTATTTTTCTGTTAAAAGTAACTTTTGTCTTTATATAAACAGATGAAAAAAAAAATGAAATTTAAATAAATATAAATCTGTCTTTTTTTATTTTTAAAGCTTTTCTTTAGAATTTTTAACTGCAGACAAGTGAACAGTAAAGACATGCGATTATCAATTTCTGTTTAAATCAATTTAAAATTGAAAAAATTCAGAAATTACTTTTTTTATTTCAAGTACCTTGTTTTGTGATCGAAGAGCAATTATTCCAGAACAGAAGTGTAGTCAGCCAATATGTCTGGCACTGAAGAATTGATAAATGAAATAATCAAGGGTTGCCACCTAAATTTCATACTTTAGTTAATTTAAGAAAATCTAATTGTGTTGAAATACTGTTTGCACTCCTGGATTCAGAAAAATCGCCTCTTTCATTTGGTACCGAATTTGTAGCGATTGGATCGATATTTCTAATTTGTTTAGCCATTCAACACTCCTTAAACACATCTTAAGCTCAAAATTGACTGGTTTATTAATTGGCATAGGTCAACGTTTTAATTAATATCTCTGCAACTAATTAAAATTTTTAAATTCTATTTTCAGGAGCCCCTTGGGAAGGCTCCTGAGCCTTTTGTACTTCTGCATTCAGTAGGGGCTGAACGTATATAAGAACAGACAGACAGACAAACGTTTCCTTTTATAATTATAGATACACAGAATTTTAAACAAAAATTACTTGATAAATTGAAAAAAACACTTTTCAAACAGTGTACTGCAATCGGAATACAAATATCTTAAATATCATGAAATATGAGCAATTTTATGAAAAATGTTTTTATTGTGCATGTGCGAAAGATAGAAAAATTTATATTACATAGGTTGAAAGCTAGATATGTTGGGCAACTTTTATCAAATTTCATTCGAATAGAATAAAAATTAAGCAAATTTTCAGCAAAAGAACGAGCTAGATTTTAGGTATTTTTTCAGAGTTTGAATTTCATAAGGGGTTTTTCACATGCCCCATAGTTAATTTGAAGATACATTTATTTCAACCTCTTTGCAAAAAAACTTTTTTTTTTCTTTTTTAATTCTTTATGATCTCACATATCTTAGTAAATAAATGAAATTATGATAGAGTTACAAGCTTATAAGGGTTTTTTTCACAAAAAAGTACTTTTGGAGTGTCGTTGAAATAATTGGTTCTTCAAATTAATTATGCGGCATGTGAAAAACCCCTTATGAAATTCCAACTTTGAAAAAATATCTGAAATCTAGCTCATTCTTTTGCCGACAATTTGCTCAATTTTTACTCTATTCAAATGAACTTCTGACAAAAGTTGCCCAATATATCTAGCTTTCAACTAGGGCTGCACCAAATAGCAGTTTTGGCCGAATGCCAAATATTTGGCCATCCAAATACTAACTGTTCAGCCGAATACCAAATATTCGGCTGGCTAATTTACTCCTATATTCAGGTGTCAATCACCTAATTTTTTGCAAACTTTTTCAGTAATACTATTTACATTTAATACTATTTTATTTTTTTAATTATGAAAAAATATTATAAAAAACTATTAATTCAGAAACAGTGGTATATAGAAAAATATTAGGAAGTATTACTACTACACATAAGTAGTGGTGTAATGCTGAATTCACAGTCAAAGAAAATTATTAAGAAAATTGTTTTCATTATAAATATAAGCTTTTATTTCATGAAATATTTAAGACATTTCTATTTCGATTGCAGTATAATGTTTCAAAAGTGTTTTTTCAATTTATGTAAAAATAGGAATAATTTTTGCTTAAAACTTTGTATATTATAAATGAAAAACATGCTGATATTTTTTTAGTGTTTTAAAATAAATGCTTTTTCTCCATTATTTAACATGCTATCATCGTACAAATTCATCCACACATTGTATTGGGTCTATATTAACATATCCAGGGATCTGTTCAGAGGCAAACCTGGGTCCGTTAAAGGTCCTTTCACAAAATTTTATATCTTAAAAAAAGACCCTTCACAAAATTATTTATCCTAAAATAGGACCCTTCACAAAATTATTTATCCCAAAATAGGACACTTCACAAAATTTTTATCATAAAACAGGACCCTCACAAAATTTTTTATCCTAAAAAAGAACCCTTCACAAAATTTTTCTCCTTAGACCTTTGATAAATCTCTCATTTTCAAAATTAATCTTCAGTGGAACGAATGCAGACTGCCTGAATAATCGGACGTTTTTGTTGTATTTCTCCCGAAATGCTGATATTCAATTTCTAATTTATAAAGGACTTCTGTGCATATGTGTGAGTTTAGTTCTATAAAACTGAACTGTCATTGTCAAAAATGAAACCTTAATTGTAATTTTATTTTGCAAAATTACATTTTTCACAGTTTCACAAAAAGAGGACCCTAGCCGAAAAGCTTGGGATAACTTTATTTTCACACTAAATTTAGATTCACAAAATTATGTGTAAAAATTTTCACAAAAACAGGACCCTGTGCGAAAAGTCTGGACACATCCCTGATATTCTAAAGTTACAGATAATTTCATTTATTTACTGATACAAGGTGATCACAAATATTAATGATCTTGCTCAATTTGTTACCAGCCCCCTAAATGTCTTAAACCAATCTTCACTAAAAAACACGAGGAAGATCCAATTCTTCAAATACCCAGTGTTTGAAAACATTTCATTGAGAGATAAGTTTTTAAATTGAAAAAAACAAAACAAAACTGATTGGTTGCAAATCTTGCTAAATTTTACGCAAGAGTTTATTTTTTTATGGAGAAAAAAATAACGTAATTATAAGTACATTTATGCATAAATAATTGGTTTATTTTAGGTTTTCTAACATCTTATTTTGAAACATTTTATAATATATTATTATAATGTTCTACAGTAAAGCTTGTGGTACTGAACTTTTTATAATGACCTGGTAAAGTCAGTATTTTATTATTATTTTTGAGTATAAATTCTGCCTGTGCATAAATTTGTTTTATTTTTATTTATTTTCTGTTACTGTAAGAAAAATTTGTGAAATATTTTTCTATAAGTACGACTATCAAAAATGTATGTAAATGAATTATTAAAACCATTATAATAATCATCTCTTAAATTTATTATTATTAATTTTTTCTTTTCTTTTTTTTTTCCTAGAATGTAGTGGTAACTTTTGGGAATGATTAATACTTTGTATTCTATTCTTATCTACTTGAAAGAAAAAAAAATGTCAAGTCAAGGACTTCCATTTGAATTAAAGTTTAATTATAACTGTTTGCCATGCTGTGCTACCATTTAGCAAGATATTCTTATAATATGCATTTAGTATTCAATGGATGGAGAGGACAATTTATCTGATTCTCTGTTGCATATTGACAAAAATGCTTGGGAAGAAACAACAGCAAAAGTAATTCAAAGCATAGAAGAACGTTGTTCCAAGAAAGAATATGAAGGAGCTGCCACTAAGTTTGGAGCTCAAACTGAGTTTACTCGACCGTGGATCCACAAACCTAGAAAGTCGAGGTGTAAAGCAGAATCTGCGAAAACTAAAGCTGAAACTGAGCAGTTGATGACCACAGATTCTGATAAACCAAGGAAGTTTTCTGCTGCTGTTGATGTTCCCATTCATGTTACAGAGTCAGCCTTAGGAGTACAGTTGGATGATATAAAATATATTGATGATAGTGCCAAAAGTTCATTGTCAACTAGTCTTACTGAAGCACCTGCACCAATACTACAACCACCAAACTGTAATACAATTTGTCGTCCTCAGTCACCCCAACAGCCTATTGAAAGATCTGAAAGATCATGTGCTTCCGTATTAGAAGAACGTTATTGTCAAGCCTTTATTAGTTCAAAAAATGAACAAATAGCTGAGAGTTGGAACAGGCATTATGCCTCACCTTGTTTGCCTCCTAGTCATCATCCGTACGTACCAAAATATAAACATGAACCAAGATTGGTTGTAAGTCCATTGCCACCTGAAAAATTAAAGCATGAAAAAGAAACTACCTATTCTGAAACAGATTATTATTCCCGGAATTCTATTGGTGATTCAGAACATTTAAATGTGCAAAATTTTTATATAGAAAAGGACTTTAGGTAAGATAGGTTTTTAATCATAAATAATTGTATAATTCAATGTTTATTTTATAAAATTAATAATTAATTTTGTGATAACTTATAGCAGGTTGCTAATGATGCAATATATAAAGCCTCAATTGTAGTTTTACTTCAAGAAAAATTTGCAAATTATTTTTATTGATATGAAATCAGGGACTGACTTAAAGAAAAGGGTCCTGGCTCAGGGCAAAATTATTAATTTGGGGCCCCCTTCTTCAATACAAGTATACAAAGTGAATTTTGGATACATATAAAATGTTTTTTATTTCAAAAGGCAATTGATTTGGGGGCATGGCCCTTGCCCCATTTTTTCCTTGGAAAATCGGGCTCTGTATAAAATATCTTACTTGTAAAAATGTCTGTCAATTTGAAATATTTAAATAATACATTTTAGTTCTGCCTTACCTTTCTGTCTGATTGTTTGAATAGTTTATATTGTTATTTTTAATCAAAAATTTTGTAAAATTTCAAAATGCAAAAAGAAAAATTAAAAGATCATCAGTATTAATGCAGAAGTGAAATTTAATACATCTGAAAAACAAACTTAATCCTATTCCAGTATTACTAAATAAATCATCTTGAAAAACATATTAAAATCTTATAGAAAATAACTAATATATGATTAAAATCATAATTAATTCTGTTTTTATTACGATATGAAACAGCTTCATAAATCTCCCCTTCCACCATTACCAAAAAAAAAAAAAAAAAAAAATCTTTGGTTTAGGGTTTTGCTACAAGTTAAAAGTTCAGACAATGATGCATAGAATGCTAAATTAGGTAAATATCTTTTATTATTATTATTTTTTTTTTCCTTAAAAGTTTCTGTAGCAAATCAATTTTCAAAAAATTTCGCCCAAGGGGCAACATAAAATATACTTTTCCCGTTTGCTAATTTTTGCATACTAAGACTTTTTTATGTTGGTTGATTTTTGTGAAAGTTCTATTCCAAGATACCTGATTCATACTTGCTAACTTTTCCGGTTTTCCCGGAGGACTTCCGGTTTTTTAACGTATTTTCCAGACAGATGATGAAATCTTCCTTTGTTAAAAAAAGTCGCGGATATCGTTAGTTTTAAAAAGAAACTCCAAATGTTCTATGGAAACTCCTGATTCCCAATCTTTCTCCATCTATAACATATATATCAATATTAATTTCAAACTTGCTTTATGAGATTCTAGAACATGTAAAGAAATAGAATTGTTAAATATTTCTTGCTGATGTAATTATTTTTTACCCCCCCTCCCCCTTTATTTATCTCCAACTAGTGATCAGCAATCAAATGTTCTGCAGAAGTCTTTTGTTTCCTAATCTTTATCCATCTGCAACATAAATGATAATATTAATTGTAAACTTCTTTCTTTAGATTCTAGAAGTAGAGTTGATGAAAGAGTTTAATTTTTCATCAATGATCAATTCTAGAAACAATAAAGCAATGGAAGTGCTCAATATTTCTGACGTATGAAATTATTTTTTAGACCTTTATTGCTGAATTTAATGAATCTGTTTATTTTTCCTTAATTAAATTAAACACTTGTATGTCATATTCATACCAAATGTGTAAATGTGGGGAAAAAATGAAGAATAATTTTTTCAGGTAGGAAAATTTTTCCTAACTCAATTTAACAAAATTAATACTCAGTTGGTTTTATGCATGCTTGAAACTGATAATTAGCTACTGCTATATTTTTTATATGTATGTATTTTTTATATGTACATCATACACAACAGGGTTCCCACGGTCCTTGAAGGGTTCTAGAATTCTATAGCTTTAAACATTATATACAACGTAAATTTAATTTATTTATCCCATTCAGTTCTCCTATAACTATTAAACAATTAACCCTTTATGACCGCGACTTAAGGGGGATCGTCAGTTACGGCTTTTCTAGATTACTAATGCTAAAATTCTAAAATCAATCCTGTGCACTGTTAATGCAATTAATTTGTTTGAAATTTTTTTTTGGCGTTAGATATAACTTTTATCTCTCAGACGATATAATTTTTAAAACGAGATGTGTTCTCAATCTTTTTTAAATTTTAATTTTTCAAAAATTGCATTTTTTCGAAAAATTTCATGTTGTTTCTTTTAGCTATTAATAGATGGCGTTGCTATTTCGAATCGTTTCTCCTATTTATTGAAAAGCTTTTATTTTTGTCATTTTTTAAATTTTTCTCATAATTTTATGTCATATTCTTATAAATAGCTGTATAAGGGATATGTGTAGAGCAATATGATACCGAAATATCCTACAGAAAATACTTTTAATATAATCTATGACTGATTTTAATCATGGCATACTGCAGCAGAATGACAGATATTTTTAATGTTACAGTAACCCTAAGCCGTCTGCTTTAGTTCCGGTAAAAAGAGCGCTTATGTTTTGAGTTGAGTTTTAGTTTCAGTAGAAAATATCAACTGAGCTTATTACGTTGTTTTTCTTGACTATTGCAGCGACTTTAATTAAGATTAAGCTTTCTTATTTATCTATTTATTTACTTAACATTTAATATTAGAAATGTTTTTTTCGTCCATTTTATTTTTGTAATTAGACAGAATGTCGATGTTTATAACTTGTTCATTGTTGTCATTTGAAATGGACATTTCGGAATAACTTTTTCGATAAAATCGTTGCTTACAAATCATTACATGCGCATATCATTGACGTTTTAGTAAAAAACTTGAAAATATGAACTCTTTTTTTTTTTTTTTTTTTTCTTTTAATCATAATACAGCTTTTCTCGGATAGTGGGCGACGGACAAAGAGGCTTTCCATTCGTCTATTCTCACTCTACTTGGAGAAATAACAGAGTAAGAAACGAAACTGCCGAAGATATCAAAACTTTTATGTATACACCAAGCATTTTTCCTTTTCCAAGCTGGCGCGATCTCGGGCAGCGCACACACAGACTCGAGTCTCCGAGAATCTAAAAAGGAGAGGTTAAATATGAGGTTATAAGATGGCAAGATTTTGTCATATTTAAATCTATAAAAACAATGTTTTCTGTTACCGTATCGTGTAAGAATTGTATCTATAACTAGACCAAATTTTTACTCGCCACAGCAAAAATTCCACTCGCCAATGACGAGCTGGCGAGTGGAAATTGCGCGCCTTGTATATATATTAATAGAATCGTACATCATAATCCAAAATAGCAAATATGACAAATTTCCTTGAAAAAAAAAAAAAAAAAAAAAAAGAAACTATAAATTTTTTTCTAAGAAATTTGAAATTGATAAAAAACAGAATTTCCAAATATTTTATTTTCTATTGTTTGATACAACAAATGCATAGTAATCTGTTTTTTATTGGTGTATATGCACTAGGAATGGTAATAAAAAACATTTTTTTTTTTTTTTCCTAAAAGTAAAAAAAAAATGTTAGGAAGTCGAAAATTTCAAATTATTGAATTGACGAGATTTTCGGATTATTGTTCATATGTATGGTAACAAAGTTGTAAGATGTAAAAAGACAGATGATAAAAAGCCGCCGCAATGCTGAAGAACCAAAATGAATTTATGTGTATGTGTGTATATATATATATATATATATATAAATTTATTGAAAAGAATTTATATATATATATATATATATATATGAGTTTAAAGATTAGAAAAAACCAAAACCATCCTCCATGACAAACTGTGTAATTGCAGGAAATATAAAATACAAAACCGACCATTATAAAATTAACAAATTAGGATTAAGTAAATGTGTGCGTGAATATGTATATATATACGATAAATATCAAAACTAATTATCTTACACGGTACATATTTCTAAAATAAAGATTTCGAAAATAAAATATTCATATTGTAATAAAATTTGAAGTCAACCTGAAACCCAAGTCAAACTCAACACAGAAATTTTCATCAGCCCGAACCCGGAAAAGAAATTTTTGTTTGTAAAATAAACAAACACTAGACGCAAACTGCCGTTCTCTCCGCCCCCCAAAATAAATAAATAAATAAATAATAGTGATTAATAAATAAATCAAATGACATAATTTATATTTTTTTATTTTAGAATAATATTTTATGAAATATTTTTCAAACCCATCCAGTAATATTCTAATTATAAAATAAAGTAAACTAGCGGTGTCACACAATTATTTATAAGATATTTTTGAGCGGGATACGAATACATAATTTACAACAATCATTTTAATTCTCCTGTATACCGTTATGGTAAGCGTTTTAGATCCAATGCGAGATCACTTCCCTTTTTACTTCCATTACCCTACTACCGTAGGTAATGGAAGTATTGTATTCGGTCTGAAAATTCGATATCGGGTTTTCACCTGATTTACACGTTTTAAGGTCCCCTGAGTCCAAAAAAGTGGGTTTTGGCAATTGGTCAGTGTGTATGTATGTGTGTGTGTATGTATGTATGTATGTATGTGGAGAATCTTCTGGCTATTATAGCTCAGAAACTAATAAAGATAGATCTACGAAACTTTAGAATTGAAATACGTCTGGTGTACAGATGAAATTTCCAAATTTTGGTGAAAATTGAAAAACCGGAAGTGGGACATCGGAAACCGGAAGTGGGACCGTAAGTTTGTATCTCAAAAACGGCTCTAACGATTTTCTTCAAGCTTGCTATATAAACACTCTATTAGATGTCCTTTCGAATGATATAGTTGGTTAGTTCAGGAAAATTGATAGGCGGCATATATAAATAGCTCAATTTCAGGCCTCGCAAAGGCGTTCCTTTAAAAACGGTTGTACGGATTTTTTTCAAACTCGCCATTTTAACTCACTTTTAAGTATGCTTTTGTATGTAATTATTGTTTTCCTGTCAATAATTGAGTTTAACCGGAAGTGGGACATCGGAAACCGGAAGTGGGACCGTAAGTCCGTATCTCAAAAACGGCTCTAACGATTTTCTTCAAACTTGCTATATAAACACTCTATTAGATGTCCTTTCGAATGATATAGTTGGTTAGTTCAGGAAAATTGATAGGCGTCCTGTATAAATAGCTCAAGTTCAGGCCTCGCAAAGGCGTTCCTTTAAAAACGGTTGTACGAATTTTTTTCAAACTCGCCATTTTAACTCACTTTTAAATATTCTTTTGTGTGTAATTATTTTTTTCCGGTCAATAATTGATTTTTTGTAAAAGTTGGTATCTCAAAAACGGCTCTAACGATTTTCTCTTTAGGTCCCTTTATGTTTTCTGATCACATTATCTCTCAAAAATGTATATAATACATGTAATAGCGGGTAATGGAAGTCGTGTGGTTGTTTCACACCAGATTTTTT
The DNA here is from genome assembly GCA_963930645.1 of Salticus scenicus. Lineage (NCBI taxonomy): Eukaryota > Metazoa > Arthropoda > Arachnida > Araneae > Salticidae > Salticus > Salticus scenicus. The sequence continues at coordinate 132,119,141 of OZ005648.1, forward strand.
TTTATGTTCTGTGCATCTAAAATTAGCTTTCAAACATGAAAAATAAATGAAATAAAATCTCGGAATATCGCTCAAATGATTTTCTGAAGATAGAATACGTCGCCTTTTCACATCGAACTTTTTCCCCTCTTCCAGTTCTCCGAAAAATAGACAAAAGAAGAAAAACAAGAACGCACTTCCTACATTATATTCTCCCTCCCCACATTCATAAAGTTTAGCAAGAACTGAAAGAGGGATATCAAGCTTTCTCACTTTTATCAGCTTTTCGAATAAGTGGCATTGAAACAACTTTTGAATTCCCAAACTAGAGTCCTGCATCGGATCGGGTAACCCGATTTTACCCGAACCCGACCCGCGTTGACAGAATTTTTTCTCTTGCGGGTCGGGTTGACTGATCTTTTTTTCGCGCGGGTCGGGTTCGGGTTCGGGTCGGGTTTGGTTTTCAATAAGTCGGGTCGACTTGAGAACACCTTTCAAAATATTTTTTATAATTATAAACATTTTATAGGCATGTTTACAACTATGTAACTAATTTAAACATTCTGTACATACTAGACATGTATCGGTTGGTTGTTTGGTTGGAGGATTTAAGGCCGATTGACTCCAGATGTGTCCTAGGCCTATAGGGGATTGACACCAGATGTGTCCTAGGCCTATAGGGGGAATGCCCTCCGTTTGGGTCTTTCTAAGCGGTCCTAGCCCGTATTTACGCGTGTTTCGGAGGAAACCATGGTAAACTCCGAAAGGCTAGGTCGATGAGCGTGACCTGGGATCGAACCCGACAGCTTCCATCTACCAGCTTTGAGCGCAGAACCGCTCGGTGGCTGGTGGGCAGACATGTACCGGAGCTCCCTATTCGTATCCGCCAGAAAAATAGATCCGTATTTGTATCTGAATCTGTATTCTTTTCTTTAACGGAACTAATATGTATCTTTTGTAGAAATTGTATGAAAATTAGAAAAGTATTATAAATCTTTCTTTACTGTTGTTAATGTATATATTAAAGAAATACAAATACAGTATAACCTCGCATTTACATTCTGGAAATTGAAAAGATTTCGCAGTTTACAAGTTTTTTTTTTTTTTTTTTTTAACTTTCTTCTATATTTAGTAGAAGAATGTATTAGATTCGTAAAAATTTTCAACTTCCGGTTTTTGAGGAATTTGCATGTTTTGAGAGTCCAGAACACGATTTGACTATTTCCAGAAAATATCAGTCTGCGTCTCTGTATGTGTGTGACAGAAATTTTGTGGCGACTCTGGAACTACTGCACATAATTGCATATAAATTTATAAATAAATGCACCTTGACATAAATTAGTGCCTATCAACTTTTGGTGCCCATCGCTCAACAGATAGCGCTGCTATACAGTGATTTCCACAATTTAAGGGAAATTGCGCAGTTTACAAGTTTTTTTTTTCACTTTCTTCTATATTCAGTAGAAGAAATTATTAGATTCGTAAAAATTTTCAACTTCCGGTTTTTGATGAATTTGCATGTTTTGAGAGTCAGGAACTACTGCAGAGAATTGCATATAAATTTATATGTAGATGCACCTTAACATAACCTAGTCCCTATCAACTTTTTATGTCAATTTCTCAAAAGGTGGCGCTGCTATACAGTGATTTCCACAGTTCAAGGAAATACTTTATTTCAGGATCTACTACACAAAATTGCACATAAATTTATATATGGATGTACCATGATATAAATTTTTGTCTATCCACTTTTGGTACCAATAATTCAATAGGTGGCGGTTTTATACAACGATTTCCATAATTTAAAGGAAAGAGATATCTCAGGTTCTATTGTGTATAATTAAAATAAAATTGATATGTGAAAAGACCATTATCATCAGACATTATGCTAATTCAATTTGGATGCATATCGGCCATAAGGTGGCGCTGCTGTACTGCAATTTTCCCCGAGAACGGAAAAGCTATATCGCAACTTCCATGGTGTATAACTGCACAAAATTTGATAAGTGCGATAACCATTATCATAACGCATTTTTTAATATATTATTTATAGAGAATAAAACTGTCTTTCTTTGTACTTTTAGTGTAACTTTTCTCTAAGATGAAAATCGTCTGCATTCATTATGGTAGGTAATTTTAATAAATAATAGCTTTAATAAATTATCAGTACTGAGTGAATTTGTATTACAAAATATAGAAGAAAGTCTTCTGGTGGGCACAACATACTATTTTTTTTTTTTTCTAATACCTTTACTTTTAATGAAATTCAATCCTGGTTTTTATGTGAACGGAATTTTGAATTTTCCTCCATTTATACTTGTATATACATCAAATATAGAAGAAATACTTGTTGTGATTTCATTTAAAGCTAGTATACTGTGAGCACCTCAAATTTTCTTTTATATTTTCCTATAGGAATTCGCTCAGTAAAAATATTTTCTTAAAAATATTATTTATTAAAATTATCTACCATAATGAATGATTTTCATTTTATAAAAAACTAACACTAAATATAAGAAAAGAAAGACAGTTTAATTCTCTATAAATAAAGTCTTAAAAAATGCGTCTTCATAATGGTTACCACATACATCGGGTTTCGTACCGTTATATGTCATAGAAGTTGAGATGTAGCCACATTCCGTTCTCAGGGAAAATTGCAGTATAGCAGCGCCACTTATACGCTGATATGCTTCCAAACTGAATCAGCGTAATGTCATGTAATGGCTACACTGATAAGTGTTAAGTTTTGTTTGATTATGCACAACAGAACCTGAGATATAGCCTTCCCTGAAAATGCGAAAGTCGACATATAACAGCACCACCTGTTGAGCAATTGACACAAAAGTTGGTAGGCACTAACTTATGTCAAAGTGTATCAAGTGTATCTGCATATAGATTTATACGTAAAATCGTGTAGCAGTTCCTGAGATATAGCCTTTCCTGAAATTGTGAAAACCGCGGTTCAGCAGCGCCATTTGTTGAGAAATTGACACCAAAGGTTGATAGGAACTAATTTAGGTCAATATACATCAGCATATAAATTTATATGCAGTTATCTGCAATAAGATACAGTCGCCACAAGATTTTTCTTTTTTTTTTCACGCACACACACAGACAGACAGACACATATTTTCCAAAAATACGTAGTCAAATTGTGTTCTGGAATCCGCAAAACGTGTAAATCTATCAAAAAACGGAAGCTGAAAATTTTTACGATTCCAATACTTTCTTCAATTGAATACAGAAGAAAGTAAAAAGTAATGTAAAATAAACACATTTAGGAAACGGATTCCATCAAGGCATAATAATAATATTATTATTCTCTTGAACAAATAAACAAAACACGAAAATTGCCACTGCAGAAAGATAATTTGCTGATCATGTGAATTGAAAGTGATTGTGGGAAAGCAGATGTCCCAAATAATTATAAACATTCACGTCGAACAAAAGCAATAAATAAATATACATTTTTTTTTTTTTTTTTTTTTTTTTTTCAGAATATAAGCATAAAACAACGAACTAGTAAGTAACGCTGAATTTGAAGTACATTTTTGCAATCTTGAAGTTCACAACTCACATAAATGTTTAAACATTATTATTAAACATTTTTTTTTTTTTAGATTTTTTAATTTTTAACTCAATACAATCAGTAATTACATTTTAATTTTTTTTTTTCACTTTCTTCTGTATTCAATCGAAGAAAGTATTGGACTTATTGGACTATTAAATTTTCGACTTCCGGTTTTCGACGGATTTACAGGTTTTGAGAGGTCTAGACCATGATTTGACCATTTTTAGAAAATGTCTGTCTGTCCGTCTGTGTGGGTGTAACAAACATTTTGTGGCAGCTGTATCGTTGGAACTACTGTTCAGACTTGCATTTAAATTCATATGTAGATGCACCTTGACCTAAATTAGTGCCTATCAATTTTTGGTATCAACCGCTCAAGAGGTGGCGCTGCTATACAGCGATTTCTGCATTTTCAGGGAGGCTATATCTCAGGTTTCATTGGGTATAATCCAACAAAATTTGATATGTGAGAATACCAATATGAGATATTTCGCTGATTCAATTTGAATGCCTATCAGCCAACAAGTGGCTTTGCTATACAGTGATTTCCGCAATTTAAAGAAAGGCTATGCAGAGAATTGCATATAAATTTGTATGTAGGTGTTTTACATATATTAGCGCTTGCCAACTTTTGGTGTAAATTGCTCAACAGGTGGCGCTGCTACACAGCGATTTCCACAATTACAAGGAAAGCTATATCTCAGGTTCTACTGCGTATCATCAAACAAAACTTAATATGTGAGAAGGCGATTATGAGACATTATGCTGATTCAGTTTAAATGCTTGTCGTCCAATAGGTGGCGCTGCTATTCTGCAAATTTCATCGATAACGGGATGGCTATATCTCAACTTCTATGTCATGTAACTGTACAAAACTTGATATGTGAGATAACCATTATAAAAATACATTTTTAATTTTTACTTTCTTTTATATTCAATAGAAGAAAATATTGGATTCGTAAAAATTTTCGACCTCGGATTTTTGATGAATTTACACGTTTTGAGAGTTGTATAACACGATTTGACCATTTTTAGAAAACGTCAGTTTGTCTGTCTCTGTGTGTGTGTGACAAAATTATTGTAGCAATTGTATCTCAGGAATTGCTGCAGAGAATTTAATACAGATTGGTATGCAGTTACATCTTGACATAAATTAGTGCCTATCAACTTTTGGTAAAAACTGTCCAATAGGTTGCGTTGCCATCCCGCTTTTTCTAAATTTTTAACCTGGTGGTATAGGACAAAATTTTGTATAAATGCGCAAAAATTTTGTATAAATATTTTTAATAATCATTATGAAATGATAAAGAATTATTTGTAATACAGGTATTCAACTGTGGGGAAAAAAAAAAAAAAAAAAAAAAAATGTATGTAGGAGCCTCGTCTTACCCCTTGGGGGCAAGTCCCTCCCTCGAGGGGAGTAAATTTTCATGATGGGTATTTTTCAAAAGAGCTCGTCAATACCTTTAAAACGAATGCTTGAACGATCGATCTGCGATAATTTGAAATTAAGTTATTGATTTTTTCATTTTTAACAATAATAATAATAATATTCAGGATAAAATTGACTTTTTTGGACATTTAGTGTTATACTTCTTCTCTAATATGGAAATCGACTGCATTATCATGAAATATAATTTTTTTAAATATTAATTTTAATAAAGTTTTTTGCTGAGTGAATTTGTATAGGAAAATATAGAAGAAAGTCATGTGGTGGACACAACATACTACTTTAAGATGTTATTTATAGACGATAAAACTGTCTCTCTTTAGATATTTAGTGTTAGATTTCCTTAAGATGAAATTATTTGCATTCATCATGTTAAATATTTTTAATCATAGTTTTAATAAATTATTCGCACTTAGTGAATTTGACAGAAAAATATAGAAGAATGTCTTGTGGTGGCCACAACATACTAGTTTTTTTCTTTTTTTAATTTACCAACTGTGTGACAGTGAAAATTTACTTTATTTTATGTCATGTTATATCATTTTACCTTGTTTTGCATGGTTTTTAAATGAATAAGTAATGTTGATTTATTTTTCGGGTTTCGGGTCGGGTTCGGGTCGCAAAAAGTTCTCTGTTGCGGGTTCGGGTTGGTTTTCGGGTTGATGAAATTTTTTTTGTCGGGTTCGGGTCGGGTTTCGGGTTAATGAAAATGTTTTTGTCGGGTTCGGGTCGGGTGACTCTATCGGGAAGTTTTGTTGAATCATATAAACGCTACCGAAGCAGCGGGGATCCGATACAATCGGCTTAAAGAATTAAAAAAATGCATTGTCATCGTGTTCTGATTTATTTAAAAAGTTTCAAGCCGGGAAGTTCATGATTGTTGAATCATATAAACGTTACCGAAGGCAGCAGGGATCCGAAACAATTGACTAAAAAAAAAAAAAAAAAAATGCATTGTCATCGTGTTATGAATTTTTCTAAAAGTTTCAAATTTCTAGCTAGTCGGGAAGTTATACGATTGTTGAATCATATAAATGCTACCGAAGGCAGCAAAGACCTGAAACAATTGGCTAAAAGTATTTAAAAAATGCATTGTTATCGGGTTTTGCGCTATTCTAAAAGTTTCAAATGTGTAGCTTATCTAGGCGGAAAGTTAGTTAAATAAATTTTCTGTTGAAACATATAAACTCTGTCGAGGGCACCAGGGACCCGAAACAGTTGGGTAAAAATATTTAAAAAATGTATTGTCACCGTGTTTTGAGCTATTTTGAAAGTTTCAAATATCTAGCTAGTCGGGAAGTTAGTTAAAAATCGATTGCAAGATTTGTACTGGACACACAAATAAACAAGAATCGAAGTAAATAGAAACATGGTCAAATATAAATTAATTTGCCATAATAAATTATCGCATTATGTTGAAAAATTTGTTCTTAAAATTCTAAATTGGCGAGGTTCTACTGATATCAGTGAGTTGTATGTATTGATATAGTTGAGGCTCACAAATGTTTCACTCACTGTGTTTTCATTAATAAGTACACTATAAATATTAATTCCCGTTTGAGAGAATATAAATTTAAATTTGAAATGCAAAAAATCTATACAGCAATTTTATTATTTTACCATGAAAATTTTTGTAATTTAAAGTGTTATATTGCCCTCTAACACATTTCACTTGTGATTAAAGTTATTATAATTATTTCACTTATACAGCTACAGCGCATTTCAGTACAAACTGCTTATGTGACTGCTAATACAAAACAAATATAAAAAATCTTGAAAATGAGGATGAACCGAACTAATATACGCTCTGGGATGACCGTACTTGTTTTTCCCTTCCCCCTTTTTTTTTCTTTTTTTCGCGTACTTCACTTGACGTCACAGGAAAAGGGGAAATGACGTACTCAACAGAACTAGTTTACCAGAAACAGAAAACTATCGCTCGAGTGAAATACAACGCCATCTCTTGGGAAAAGGTAGATTATCGAGAAACTGACGCTCCCCCTTAAATGGATCCATTGGAGGAGTCTATCAAATTCCCATCGAAAGCAATAAAGAACTTTACTATTATATTGGACAGACTAAGAGGACGTTAAATAAAAGAATACAAGAACATATACGAAATATCAAAGAAGGAAATAGTTCTACTCTAGTCGACTTCATTTATGCCAACGCAAACGCTAACCCTATATGGGATAAAGCCAAAATTATTACAGCACCATCTACTATCCAAGAACTTTACATTTCTGAAGCTATTAATATAATGAAATGCAAAAATGCAATAAATTCCAAAGATTCTGCAATTTTGCCAATAATTTGGCACAATATTATAAAATAGTTAATAGTTTATTTCTGCTAATTCATGATGGTTTTTCTCCTACAATAGCCTCATGTGATTTTTCAATAGTTCCAGCTTCTCTTATTTTTCTTAGTTCCTCGATCAAACCTCTACCGGACTTCAAATTGCCTTTGCTGATATTCACGTTATTAAAAGACTTAACTGTTGACTGTGAAAAGAAAACATATTTAAAACTGCTCATTGGAAACGAATAATTAAAAATCCCTGATGATACTTTACTATTAAAGTGAAAAGCTTTGGATAAATTTTTTTAACATCTTTTAAATAAAAATTTAAATTTACGTGTGTTTAAAGTGTGTTTTAATATATTTAATATATTTTACAATATTTTTTTTTAATCTCTTTTTAACACTGCATCAGAGATAAAACTATTTTGACTAAAGAATTTTAGAAATATGGAAAAATATTTTAATTAGGGAAATAAAAATAAATTTCCTATTTTGCTTTTTTAATTTTAGTGTGTATAAAAAAAAGGCAGAGAATCAAACTATTCCAATGATTTTCACAATAAAAAAAATTCTTTTGATTCTTTAAAATTTACTTTTCATAATAAAATGCTTTTTAATTATATGATAATCATTTTTGAAAGTTTTATAAAAGTGAATTTTTTTTTTTAAATCAATAATGATATTAAAAGCCTAATGTTGCCTAATTGTTACTTGATTATATTTTTTCTTGTTTGCATTCACAAAAGAATCACTTGTGTGATCACCATAAAATTTCTTTTTCTACGTTTGATTGGTAAATAGGAAAAATTTAACATATTTGATTTAAAAGAAAAAATAAATAAAAATCAGTCTTAAATTATTCTAGAAAATAATTTTTTTTTTTTTTTTTTTTTTTTTGAGCATAAAAAGATTACTGAAAATTTATACTTGTTGAAAAGAAAATTTGCTTAAGAAAACTTGGCTTGGCACCTTTGACTTGGCATCAATGAAGGTTTCATATAAAAACTTATATTTCCATATAATATTCATAAATTGAACTATGTTAGGTGTAATTTAAACTTGTGAAAATGAAGCATTTTTAATTAAAATTATTAATACATAAAATCTTCTGAAGCAATAAGTAAGTTTTCATATATTAACCCTCGCTTTCCCAAGATGGGGTCATTTTGACCCCATTTTGAAGTTGAAATTTAGTTAAGCCCGCCTCATTCAAAAAGTGCGCTAATTCACCAGAGATAGCAAACATAACTAGTGGAATGTTGCAACTTTTAAATAATAATAAAGGCTCGGTGCTGATGATTTTCGTCACACGTGCCAAGCGGCACCTGAAAACAATTTTTCTGCAGTAATTAATGCTTTGATCTTAGGAAAGCGAGGGTTAATAATTTTATAGTAGGTCTGTTCAATAAAATATATATTTAAGTAACAATTTTTATAATTTTTTTTATATATTTTTTAGATTTGAAATTACTAAATTATGTTTTCTCAGTTTGCTTTTTTCATGAATTCATAATCTTCAAAATGCTGAAACTTCTACAGATGTTTTTAAGAAAAGACCTAATTGTTTTTGTTGATGTTTAATAGAACCTACTTAGTAGAATTAGGGATGGATTTTGAAATTTATTGATTAGTTTTTGAGGGGGGGGAAAATTAAAAAGTGCATTTTATATTTAAAAAAAAAAAAAAAAAAAAAAAGTTTTTTTTTTTTTTTTTTTTTAATATTTTTTCTTTTAAAGATATTTCAAAATCCATCCCTAAGTCTTTTAAGTAGGTTCTATTAAACATCATCAAAAATAAGTTGGTTTTTTCTTATACATCTGTAGAAGTTTAACCATTTTGAAGATTATGAATTCATGAAAAAATGCAAACTGAGAAAAGGCAATTTAATAATTTCAAACCTGTAACAAATATATCAAAAACCACAAGAATTGTTGGCTGAATATGTATTTTACTGAACAAGCCTGAAATAGTTCAATTTTTAAATATTAAATGTAAATATAAGCTTCCATATGAAACCTTCAGTTGTGACAAATCAATGGTGCCAAGTCCCCTTAATACCTAATTCTCCAGTATTTTAATATTGAAAATTGGTATAGGGGTGCAAAAGTGCCAATTTTAATCAAGATTTTTCAAAAGTATTGTGGAGAATAGTGATGCATTGCTGCTATATAATTTCAAGATTTTTCTTATAGTAAATAATTTTTTAGGAAGCTTTTTAAACCTTGAAGATTGTAGTACCTAAGTTTTTATTTATTTTATTTTTTCTTATTGTCTCATTCTTTAATTTGTTTACATTATAAACTAGCAGGCTTTACCTGTTTTGCTGGTCATTATATTCAATGGAATTTTAAAAAAGAAACATTGGATCACTACTTTTTTATATCGCTTTATAAATAAATAATAATAAAAAAAAAATTATAGTTTAAAACCTGAAGTTATGACAAAATTTATATTTTTATTTGTGATTTGTGGTATATTTATTCTGTATTGCTGTACTTTTAAAAAATGAAGGTATTTGCTTATTGAAATTTAAAATTTATTTGATACATTTTTTTTTCTTTCTCATTTAGGTACTATTTTCAGCATCCATATTCACGTCTTTTTGTATCATATTTTGTGATTTTTTGCAATTTCTTAGTATTTGCGGAGGATCCCGTTTCTCACAGCCACACAGAGAGTGAAATTCCTGTTGTTGGAAATGTTTTTTCTTTTGTTGCCACTAAATATCCCCCTCAGTGGAGTTGGTGTGTGTTAAAGGTTTTGCTTTGGGTTGTAGCTATTATTAGTGGCTGCTTTTTTGGAAAATATCTTATTCACAACATTGTATTAAGTAAGTTGTTTAAAATAATTAATAGTAATTATTGTTTTTAAGTTATCCACTTTTTTACTTAAAACTTACTCTGTTTTCCATGTTAGTAATATTATTTAAAAAAATAAAAAAAAGCTGTTGGTTTTACTTGTGTTTTATTTATTTTGCGTGTATAAATTAAATAAATGTGTATGTAATGTATATATAAGTCATATTTCATTGCGATAATGTGAACAAGTCAGGAAACAGATCACATACACACACACATGTATATTTATATCATATTTCATAATGACAATGCAAAGAAACCAAGAAAACAGACCATGATAACCATAACAACTGTAGGTTATATATTGAAAAATGCATAATTTAACTATAAGATGGTGAAAGAATGAAAAATATTGAAATAATTCTGAAAAAAAAAAAAAAAAATCATAATTGTTAAGTTATTATATAAGTGGTTGATGTCATAATAACATATAGATGATAATTATTTTAAATTTAATTTAAATGACATCATAAAAATTTTATTTATTAAATTGGTAAATAAAGCAATTTTGATCATTGATAAAAGTTGAAATCAGGTGTATAAAATTTTTAGAGAAATACTTTAAGATTTATAAAGACTATAAAGTCATATAGCATAAATAATAACAATAATAAATAATAACTTTGATCTAAATTAAAGATTCCGTGTTGCTAAATAATTTAATTATTAAATAAACAAATGAAGAATGATTAATTTGTAAACATAGCTTTTTTCTTATTTTCTCTTTAAATATGAAAATCTTGTGATATTAATAAATTCATCTAGCGAGCTAATAACAATTATTTTTAGACATTATAGATAAATAAGATAGGACATACCATACCACACAAGAAGATGCAGAATACAAATTATTTATTTACAAGATAAATATTCAAGATTTATGGTAGCTACCTACATTAAAAATTTAAATTATTCGCTTGAATAAATATTGTAGGGAATAGTTTTTCGTTTAAGAAAAGTTCATCATTTCAGAATAAAGTTGTGTTCCATTAATTACTACCTATGAATACAATATTTCAAGTATATATTTTCAGTGGCGCCAACTTTTGAAAAAAATTGGGTGGGCTCAAATATTTTTGGGTGCAAGGAACAATGATATGGTGATTTTTTTCCTCTTTTTTTTTTTTTTTTTTTGTGTGTGTGTGTGGGGGGGGGGGGGTGAAAGCGGGTAAGGGTTTAATAATTCAATACTATTTAAAGTATAAAGTAATGATTTTATTAAATTACATTATCATTGGATCTTTCTAACATAAAACTGATATCTTTATGTACATAAAAGGCAATGTGTGTCTGTGAACAGCGTATCACAAAGACAGTAGCTCGGACAGTCACGTGATTCAACACGAAGGTACCCCCAAGGTGCCCAAAACACCTCAAAACCCAATTTTTGAATTTTCGTTTATTTTTTATTATTTTTTTTTTAAGTTACTTAAAATATGTTAATAATAACCTTATATTAGCTTTAAATCTGTTGCCAAAAAATTAGGTGTTAATTTTTTTTTTTCGACTTGAGAAGAAATATATTTAGTTAAACACGAACAATAAAAAATTATTAAAAGTTAAATTATGCATCTCACAAAATTTACGTCATTCTAACTTTAGAAATTTTATTTATAAAATTCTGATATAATTCACGATGCTAAAATATGTAGTGTTAAAAGGCTTTGTATCATTATAATTAATTTTTGGACCTTTTTAGTTCCCCATCATACTATAGGTATGGGGAACTTAGGTAATCGTGAAAAATTTCGACCTTGGTTTTTTTACTTTTTTATACGTTTTCAGGTGTGAGGAATCCGAAAATGACAAAATTTGTATGGTGTCTGTCTGTAGGGTGTCTGTTAGTGTGTCAGTCCGTTAGTTTGTTAGTCTGTTTACACGATATCTCACGAACAAATAATCGCAGAGAGGTCAGATCAGTTTTAAAATATTACTTTCGATACTGGAAAGAACCCTATTTATTTGGAACATTCGAATTAAAAAACTTCGTAAGTTATTAGAAACTTATAATTTTCTTAACGTGGGAGAATAGGACAAAAATTCACTTAAACGTGCATTAAATGGAAACTTATTACTGTAAAAATGTCAGACCAGTTTTAAAATATCAGTTTTGATGCCGGAATGAACATCCGTAACTATAAATATGCTACTTTCAAAATTTCGCAAGTTATTGGAAATTTACGAATTTCTTAACATGGCAGTATGAAAATTTCACATAAACGTCAATTTTGAGCGATATTTTCATCGTAAAGATGTCAGTCTACTTTTGAAATATTATTTAGGACACTGGCATGAATATTAATGACTATGAATTTTCCAATATAAAATTTTCGTAAGTTATTGGAAATTTACGAATTTCTTAACATGGCAGTATAGAGGGAAATTTCACATAAACGTCAATCTTGAGGGATATTTTCATCGTAAAGATGTCAAACAACTTTCGAAATATTATTTAGGATACTGGCATGAATATCATAGACTATTATTTTTCCAATTTAAAAAATTCGTAAGTTATTTGAAATTTACGATTTACTTAACATGTCAGAATAAGGCAAAATTTAGCATAAACTTCCATTTTGAGGATCATAAATACATTAGACAACTTCAAAATTACATTTATGATATTTGTTTGAACATGATTGAATACAAATATTCTAATAGGAAAATTTCGTAAATTATTCGTAATTTACGATTTTACGAACATAGCGAAATTGTAAATTTTTCATATAAATATGAATTTTGAGGATTATTGCATTGGAAATAGTAGCATGAAAACTAAACAACGGACTTGACCCTGATAAAATAAATTAATAGATTAGAATAAGATAAATATATCGAAGTGAACGGTGGATAGCCTATTAGGTGGGGTTTTCATTCTGTCACTGTATCAAGCTTTTGTCAAATTCATTTCTTTTAACATGATTATATCTCTCAAACTAGAAATTTATGAGAACATAAATATGATGGGGAACTGAGCAGAGTCCACCTATGCCAACTAGTTTTTTTTACTGTCAAATTGTTGATCAAAAAACGACCAATGATGTCACATTCGATTGAATTGCATTTCTTAACTGCTCTAAACTCTATTGGTCATAACTGTTATTTTATAAGATTTATTTCTAGATCTTCATGGGTGATTTTTTAAATTTCGACGTTGAACAGTAAACAGGACATTTTTCGTGAATTTTGCTACAGCCATTTTAAGCCAAGTAGTGCATCAAAAATATAAATAAATTAAGAAATATTCTTTAAAACATTAAACAGAAATAATAGTCACATAAATGATTTATTTTTGTCTAAACAGATCATTTTATAGAAAGAATCCACTTTCAAAAATAGAAAATTTATTTCTACAAGCACTGTTTTAAACCTAGCTATTAAAAATACACACAGGATTTTAAGGATTTTTATAAATTAACGAATTTTAATCTTCAAAGGTTTTCAATTCGATGCTCAATCTGCAGCACTATCGCATGCCATATTTCTCAGAGTCCGTAAAATATTATAATAGGAAATGTCGTCATCGAAAGCGTCAGAGACATCATCAGATTCTCCTGTAGTAAGTTTTTCTATTTGGTTTAAAATTTCATTTTCTTTAAAACACTCTTTGAGAGAAACATTAACTCAGTCTATTAATTCATACAAATTTGTCCATATTTTAATTTACAATACAGAAAACTGATAGTCTTATGAGTTTGCAGATTAAAGTCAATTAATTCTTTCTTAATAAATATGCAGAAATTATGTTAAAAAAAAAAAAAAAAACTAAATAGACAAATGCAAATATCTCTATTTTAAACTCATATAAATGTACATTTCTAACTGAGAATTATTATTATCATTTTTCAAAGAAACTGCTTTTTTAAGCTTCAAAAAAAGAAATAAATAAGAAATCAGAATAATGAAAATTGGGTGGGCTGGGAGAGCAAATTATTGGGTGGGCTCAGGCCCCACGGGCCCATATAAGTTGGCGCCACTGTATATTTTGAGAAATCTATGTTTAAATCATAATCTTGCGGCTTCACTCTTAATGAATCTGATCATGGTACAGCTTTATTATATAGCACTCCTAGGTGACATTTGAATTTTTTCTGTCCTGTCTGTTTGTGTGTATCACTTTTTTTGTGGACGCTGTATCTCATGAACCAATGAATGAAATTTAACCAAACTTGGTATTTAGTTGCACCCTGACATAAACTGGTGCTGATTTGATTTGGGGATCAATCGCTCAAGAGGTGGAGCTGTGATCGCATATTTTGTAAACTTTTAACATGGCAGTATAGGACAAAATTTCGTATAAATGTGCATGATGAGAGTTATTTTAAACTTGTGATTGTAAAATTAATATGAATTTTTGATAATAGTAGTAGTTAACTAGGAAAAAATTTTGTGCATGTGGGGGCATCGGTTCCCTCCCTAAGGTGAAAGTACACCCCGTGGGGGGTAAATTTTCAAGATGGGTATCTTTCGAAAGGTCTCGTCAATACCTTTAAAAGGAATGGTTGAACTATAAATCTGTGATAATTTAAAACTAAGTTATCGATTTTATTTTACTTTTAACAAAAAAAAAAAAAAAAAAAATTTTTTTTTAATATTGTTACTGAGTGAATATGTATTGGAAAATATAAAAGAATGTCTTGTGGTGGCCACAACATACTAGTTTTTATTTTTGATGTGCTAATTGGTTTAAAATGGCTGTTGCAAAAATTAAGGATGAAACAAATAGTGATTTTGCCAGGTATGCGGAACTCTTGCTTGCCAGATATGGATATCCGGCATTAACCTTTGTTTTTTGTCGTGTTGTATATTCTTTTTTTTTATAAAAAAAATAAAAAATAAATAAATAAAATATAAACATATTTCACATACTATTCTTTTAAAAAAAATTTTAAATATAATTTACTTAAGCATATTTATTTAATATTCTGTTTATTTGTGCAGTATTGCCATAAAGAATAAAACTTTTAGCCTAATCTACTTAATTCTACACTTGCGATTTGTGGTAAAAATGATTGTCACAAAGAGATAGGTTCCTTTCAGAATTATAAAATTAAAACTTATTATTTACACATTTTTTAAAATACTAGTATTTAAAAAATGAAACAAAAATTTTACTAATATAACCATAGTTAAAAACTTAATTATTTTCATGGAAAAACTAGTATGTTGTGGCCATCACAAAACTTTCTTCTGTATCATGCTATATAACAGCATCCTTTACTGTTTAAATTGTACAAAAATTTAACCACAGCTTTTCACAATAAATGCTTTACATTTGGAGTTCGGTGCTAATCAACAGATGCTGAGATGTAGGCATGGGAAAAATCACAATAGCAGCACCACCTGTCAGCTGATATACACTTAAATAAAGACGGCATTCGTTTTTATAATGGTTATCTTACATATCAAGTTTTGTGCACTTATATGTCATAGAAGTTGTGTTTTAGTTTATTCATGGGTTGGCCGATACACACCCAAAATAAATCATCATATTGGCATAATATGAAAAAGGATTACAATTATATTTTTAAAAAATTCAATACCTTAAAATTAATCCTTTAAAGCAACGCATATATATTTCAGCCGTCATCGCGGCCCTCTTCAGCGTTGCAAATGATGAATTTTGCACTGCTGGCACTTCGAAGTAAACAAAAACTCCCCCGTTGACGTTCCACTTTCACTTCACTTCTTGATTTCCAGGATCTGTTGCCATTCTTCAGGGATTAAACTGTGTTCGTGTTCGTTAATAGAGGATGGAGTGGTTAGTATCTCAATCGCTTCATGTTTTAAGGCATACTTATGATTGTTATAGTGGGCTATTTTTTGAGTGTTAATGGTGTTAAGATTAATGGGGTTATTGTTATGAGTGGTAGACAGTGCGGTAGAAAATTTATTAAGTTTAAGGTCGGAAATGTGTTCTTTTTCGCGTTCTTTAATGGGTCTCTTGGTCATACCTATATAACAAGCTTGTGTTTGGTCTTCAAAATTAAAGTCTATTTTGTAGATGCCTGAGGTGTCTTTAAAAGGAATAGTGTCTTTTTCATTTCTGAGATGTTGGAAATCGTTTTTATTTGGTTTAATTGGGATATTTATATTATGTTTGGTTGCTTCGTGTTTGATTTTATTAAGGGCCCCATTACAGAAAGGAATAGCGGTAGTGAATTTCATTTTGGTTTTTTGAGCATTAGGAATTTTGTTAATAGTTTTTAGACGTTTTTTATATAGTTTCTGTACTAAATTTTTACTGTAGTTTGCTTTAGTTGCGATATCTTTTATGTGATTGATTTCGGTTTTTAGGAGAGTTTAGTTGGAGCAAATTAGGATGGCGCGGTC
Source organism: Salticus scenicus (assembly GCA_963930645.1). Lineage (NCBI taxonomy): Eukaryota > Metazoa > Arthropoda > Arachnida > Araneae > Salticidae > Salticus > Salticus scenicus. The sequence continues at coordinate 132,135,636 of OZ005648.1, forward strand.
AATGTAAGAACGGATAGCGGCTAATTTGCACGCGATGGGTGTATGGCATTTACTATTAATAATTTCATTATTTGAAGTGGGTTTTCTATAGATTGTGGTTTCAAAGGTGTTGTCCGGTTTTTTGGTTATGAGAAATCTAAAAATGGTAAAGAATTATTATTTTCGGTTTCATTAGTAAATTTTAAGTTGGAGTCAAGTTTATTTAGATCTTCAAGTAGCGAGGTAGGATTAATGTGAGCGGGTATGATCGTGAAAATGTCGTCGACAAAACGTGACCATAATTTACATTGATTGATAATATTAGAGGCCTGATTTTCAAGAATTCGCATTTTTAATTCGGCGATGAGCCCCGATATAGGAGACCCCATGGGGACACCTTGGGTTTGTTTATAGATGGTTTGATTAAAGGTAAAGTAAGATTCGTTGAGAAGTAGGTTATTTGTACGGATGAGGGTTTCGCTAATTTTATTGTCGCCATAGGTTTTAGTAATTTTGGAGTTAATGATTTGGGTTATTTCAGGAATATTTATTGAGGGGTAAAGGTCTTTTACATCGTAGCTATTGAGTTTGTCTTTAAAGTTATAGGTAGTATTGCGCAAGGATTGAATGAACATCGCTGTGGAATTTTCAGAGTAAATTCATGGAGGAAGAATTGAACGGTAAATATCTTTCATGTATAATTCTAAGCAATAGGTTGGGCCTTCGGATTTATTTACAATAGGTCTAAGAGATGGGGGATTTTTATGGTCTTTGTATTTACCAAACATACGAGGGATGATAGGGGCATGATTAAGATAAAGGGGAGGTTTGTTATTTGGCCAACTACCGTTTTTTATGAGGGTTTTGGTTTTTTCTATTTGGAAATTAAAAGCCGAAAAAATTAACCACTCCCCTTTTAAAAAACTTATAGAAAAAACCAAAACCCTCATATATTCATAATTCCCGGCTCTGGTATTTTTCACATAGTTGGTATAAAATATCAGCCTTCCACTCCAAAATTTTCTGAAATGAATTTTTATGGTTGATGAATAAATTTCTAAATTAGAAAAAAAAAAAAAAAAAAAATTAAATAAGTGCTTTTATTTGAAGTAATTATATATCTATGCAACGCAATGGGGAATTCTAAATTCAGGTGCTTTAGCAAGATATGGCAAAGTGGATTGTAAATAAACACGCAGATTCTAATTCTAGTTAATAAATGCACATTATTTGACTCATTCTCGAAACAATCTAATAAAACTTTTACTCATTAAACAAAAGTCATGAAAACTGAGTTATATGCACTGTAGAGCATAGTTACCAGATATCTGTTTCATCTCTAGCGAAAATAGTCCTTGGCGAAAAATGTTTGGACTACTTTAGCATCAAAATTAAAAAAAATTGCCCAGATTACCTATAAGTTCATTATTATTATTATTTATTTTTAAAGTTATAATGATGTCATTTTGTCATATGCATAAGCAAATTTAATTTTTGATAATTTTTTTTTATTATTATTCATGTGAAAATATATTTCTTTTTATATTGAAAAAACAATTATCTTGTAAATTTTTTGGCAACAATTAAATTTAAAGATAATATTTAAATGACTAATTTTAAAGCTATTATAATGTTGTCATCTTCATGTTTTAATTAATTTAAAAAACTGATGAAATGTTTGGAAATCGGGCTTCGAGGTGCATCAGGAGAGGTTAATATGAACGGCCATGCAAATACAGAATACTGAGGTGACACAGAATTTTTTTTAAAGACATCATTTTGTCATACGCATAAGCAAAATTAATTTTGATATTTTTTTATTATTCACATAAAAATATACTATTTAATTTTATGCCAAAAAAAAAAAAAAAAAAAAACTCAAAAAATTTTTTGGCAACAATTAAAAATTTAAATGACTAACTTTAAAGTTATTACCAGGTTATTATTTTCATATTTTAATTAATTAAAAAAAATACTCAAAAATTCGAAAATCGAGCTTCGAGGTGCATCAGAACAAGTTATAACAAACCATCATGCAAAATTATGTAGCTGTGCGGTCAGTCATTTTCTTAAAAAGTTCTGGATATATATACACACACACATATTACTTTATTATATATATAGATATATAAATAGGATGCCCATTTATATATACATATATATTATTCATTTATAATTTAGTCATATTCATTCATTTTATGATTTATATGATGACTTTCATATTATTGTTGTTACTATTGAGTTTAGTAAGTAATATTTCATGGCTAAACTAATTTGTTTTATTTTCTTTTGCTAATTGTTCTGTTATTCTGTATGCTCTAAGTCTGGTTTGGATCTGATAATTAAAGTTTTATTGTATTTGAATAGAATAATACTAGCATTAGAATGTTTTTCATTTTCTAAAAATATTAACAAAAGTTCAAAGTTATGAATAATGTGGCTGTGCAATATTTAAATATTCTTTATTTTTTCTTTAATTTAAAAGGCATTTGTCCAGTACATCAGAATATCTATTCTTAAGTTATTTCATGTTACTCATTTCCTTGCTTGTTAAAATACACATAGATAAGCTCGCTTTACAAAGTATTAATTGATATAATGTTTTATCATTTTGGTAGTTATATTCTTAATTTATTTTCAGGTAGATGTTTTCGTCTGAAAATGTTTCGAGACGAACAAGGCACATGGATGATAATGTTTCTCACATCACTCGTGTTTATTTATATCTTTTCCAATATTTACAATTCATTTCTGGAATCTGGTCATCCTCAGGTTGATGTGTATCGCATTAATTCACATATGGGTATTACAAATGCAAACTTCATGAAAGCTGCTGCTTGCGGTACTTGGGTTGGAGATTTTGTGACTGCATGGATGGTTAGTGGAATTTTTTATATTATTTCAACAGTTTAGTAAATTTTAATATTATGTCAACAGTTTTCATTATGCTTGCAAGTTTTGGTATCAATTTCATATGCAGGATGAGCCAAAAATCCCTGATGCATTTAAAACTTAATGTAAAATCAAATAAGTGGCATATGAAAGTGCTCAGCAGCAGAGTTCTCTGTATCTACCTGCAGGAAAACAAAATTTATCTATGATCCAGTAATGCTGAACAAAGTCTGGTATCACAAGAAGTATTAGCAATTCATAAAATACAGTGAAGCATTGATAATCTGGCAGCGGCGGGAAATAGACAATTTTTTCGAATTATAGGTGTTCCGAAAATTTATCAAAATCATTATTTTAAATAAGCACGGGAAATACCATCACTTGTGCAAAAGCATATGGCTCTTTACTCTTGCCAATCACAAGAATTTTGTGTTTCTGCTGCATTGAGCATGCTAACAACGTAATTTGATCCTTATACTCTTTTATTCCTGAGTTAGATGGTTCATTTTCATATTCTAAAGTTTTTTTTGGCAAGTATCTTAAAAAATTCGTGTCAATTTGTAAATCAATAAAATTAAATGAAAATCCATAAACTTTTCTGGTGACCTATTAAACTTGGCAAGTATGCTGTTCGAAGGTCATTTACAAGTTACAAGTAAGTTGAGTACTACAATTTACGGGCAGAGGGAAAAAATAAGGGGGAAAGGGAAAAAAGTCTTCAGTGCCTGATTATAGATTTCTGGATCATCGATGATTCACTGTATGTAAAATTTTCTTCTAGAAAGAAACTAATTTAAAAGTATGCAAAAAGTACAGTAATCTAGTTATAGAGTACAAATTCTATTAGTATTTTTAAGCCTGGCATTTCATTTTTAGATGTTAAGTTAATTTGTAGATCTTTAAATGATTTGCAGCATTCACTGCACTGCTGCACTGTTTGTGCTACTGGGCTGAAGTGTGATATGCATTACAATGCTTTTTATGGTAGAATCTTCTTCTTCTTCTTTTTTTTTTTTTTTTTTTTTTTTTAATGTTGTGTGGATATATTTTCATATATTTGTAATTGTATGCTTTTTTACAAATTGGTGATTATAAAATCTTAGAAATATTTAGTAATTGGTCCTGTAATAGGTAAAATATATCTTTAATATATAAAATCTTGGAAAATCATGGTTATGAATTGCCACCGTAAAAAGCTAAACCCTGTTATAGCACAAAATATTCATTTGATTCAAAAACATGTAAAACATGATTTTTTGTTTTTTCATTGCTTAAATTAAAATTAACATTTAATATTTTTAATTGTGTTTATGATTATTTTAAATAGTGTAGGAAAAAGTGGAGAAGGTATTTTTTTCTCCACCCTCCCCTCCAGTTATAAATTTTGGAAAGAAAACTGGCTTCCTAGTAAAAATTAAATTTCAAGCACTGCGTCAATGATCCCCCCCCCCCCCCTCTTTTTTTTGTGGTACACTTTTAATAATTAAAATATTTTGCAGAACACTTAAGATAGCAAGGTTTCCTGACAGGATTCATTAAGTATATCCTGACTTGTTAGATATAAATCACAGTGGTGGCACACTAAAGTGCCATGACACAAGTGGTTGAAAATCACCTCTCTATATGTTCTGATAATTTTCTAATTTTATAAACTTTCAGTGAAGTGCCATTTTAGTTAACATCATTTTTTTTTTCTTTTTTAGGTCACAGATATGATGCTACAAGATAATTTATATCCTAATTGGGCAAAGCCATATAGAGCATTTTGGAGGTCTCATGGCCGAATTCGAATCACTATATTTTGGACTGGTTCTGTTGTCATGACTGCATTAGTTGTAACTTTAATTGTTAGTGATTTAATAAGTTGGGACAATTTAAATAGAGATTTTGTTGCTACTACTGAGTTATCGAGAGCTTTTTTAGCTTCTTTTATTCTTGTTATGGATTTGTTAATTGTAATGCAGGTGAGATTTCTTTCTTTTTATATGCATCTCTCAAATTTTTATTTATATTATGTGATAGAAATTATTTCAAGCACATTGCTCCTATTTTAAAGAAAGTTTAAGATTCATTGTATTTTGTCAATATTTTTTATTAAGAAAATCAATTTATACCCATTAAAAAAATTAATTTTCTACTATTATTATTTTTGTCTAATTTGAGCTTTAATTAAAGTCAATATCTATACTTATTATTTACTGTCTCTTTAAAATTTATATTTTCAGTACTGTAAAAAATGATGTTTAGAAATAATAGTGCAAAATATATTTTATTATTAGTTGGTTGGATTGTATTCTTTTTTAAATAATCATATAGTGTACAATGGTCTTGTACTGTAGGTATTCCATATTTATGTTTTGTATATTTTGTCTCATTTATTTATAATTTTAATGAATTAAAAAAAATATTTAAACTATGTATTATAGTTTGCATTGTTTGATAGCTGTTTAATTCAAGTAAACTCTGAAAACCATAATATATGATTATTGCAAAATATCTGAATACAAAAAAGTACTATTACAGGGTTCGTGCTTACTTGCTATAGCAGGTTTTTTTTTTCAAACTTATAAGAGTTTACCACATGTAGATAACAACAACAATGGCTTCCTATTCTTCCTTTCGATAACACCTTAGTGACTGGTAATGCCTTTTATTGAATTTTATGTTTATGAATTTAATGTAACAGCATGACTAGCTGAGAACTTGCTGTAAAATCAGGGTGTCTTCTGGTCATGAAAATCATCAAAAGTCACAAATTTATTTTCATGAAAGGTCATGAATATATTTTTTTATAACTCCAGGACTTTTCGATGATCTTAGAGAAATTTGACTCTAAAGTTTTTTTTTTTTTCGGCCAGGCAATTTTTAATAATCAGAGAGAAAATTGCCTGTGAAGTTAATTTTTACACAAAACGACATGCATGCCCGGAAATTACTTTTTCCTCATTCACATAAACAATGCTTGTCACATGGGGAAATCCTCATAGGCTAATTAACATAATTCTGAAAATGCTTCTTTTACCCTTCTCTTTACCATTAATATCTATACATGTGTGTTCTTTGTCTCTGTTATTGTTCTTTTTTATTCTTTCAGTTCTAGAGATCAGGAATTTTTTATTTTGTATTAAGTCCTTTATTATAAACATTAAAATTTATACAGAACTAGGTTATAACAAGTAAGAAAGGAATGACACAATTTGTTCGTTAAATATAAGTACTCGTAAGATATATATATTAAAAAAAAAAAAAAAAAAATGTGTCTGAAGATGAATAGAAATTTTTTTTTCTAAAGGAATTACTCATTATTTTACATCTTTAAGACAAAAGAAAACTAGTTAGGATGTTTGATTTTGATCAATTTATTGTTGCTTGCACGGCATACAAAAATGAGAAGTTCATTAATGTTTATTTTTATTACTTATTTATCATATTAAAGAACAAAGCGAATAAGTAGGTTTAACCAGGGTTCGCACTAGAGCGTGGGATCGCGGGAATCGTGAAATAATTAAAAAAATCCCACAAAAAAAATTTATATGCACGCTTTTCCTGCACTTATTTGCCCGTGATTTTTTTTTTTTTTTTTTTTTAAACATCTAATTTGCGGAACTTTGCGAATTTATTTTTTTCATTTTTAAAAAAGTCACGGATATCGTTCACTTAAAAAAAAAAAAGGAACGATTGGCAATCAAATATTCTACAAAAGCTTCTGATTCCCAACCTTTCTCCATCCACAACATAAATGTCAATATCCATTTCAAACTAGCTTTATGAGATTCTAGAACCTGTAAAGAAATGGTATTGTTAAATATTTCTTGCTCATGTAATTATATTTTGCACACCTCTCCTTGTATTTATCTCCATCTTGCGATCAGCAATCAAATATTCTGCAGAAGTCGTGTTTCCCAATCATTACCCATCTGCAACATAAATTATATATATAATATTCATTTTAAATTTCTTTATTAGATTCTAAAAGTAGAATTGGAAAAATTTAATATTTCTTACTCTATAATTATTTTTTTTATCCCCTGCCCCCCCTTCTCCATCTCCGGATAATGATCAATTCTAGAAACAATAAAGCAATAGTAGTGCTTAATATTTTTGACGTATGTAATATTTTTAGACCTTTATTGCTGAACTTAATGAATCTATTTTTTCTCAATTAAATTAAATCTTTATGCCATATAGATCTATATCAAATTTGTAAACATGGGGGAAATGAAGAATAAATTTTTCAGGTGGGAAATTTTTTTCCGAATCAATTTAAGAAAATTAATACTCAGTTGGTTTTATGCACGTTTGAAACAAATAATTAGCTACTGCTACTTTTATATGAATGATTAATGTGCACAATGCATAAAAATCATATTCTATATTTGTTAGAAAAATATTTTTTTCTCTTGGTGTGAAATTGTAATACGGTTTTAAAGTTATTGCAGGTATATTGAAGATTTTTTTTTTTTTTTACATTGATGAAAAAATCCTGAAAATGTTTAATGTAGATAAAAACTATATATATAAATGTTTATGTCATCAATTTATTGAAAATGACGTTATCAATACTATTTGACTAATCATCCAATCAATCATGTTAGGGAAAAAATTTCAGCTAATTTCTTGAAAATAATTTTTTTCTGCGAAATGTAATTACTGACTTAAATTAAAAAAATCTCACTTAAATTTTGAAAATCCCACTTAATTTTTTTTTGTTAGCGTAAACTTTTGAATTTAAATTTTATGCATCTGAATCGCTTTTTATGAAAAAGTTTAGAATTTTTTTATTTGCCTTATTGACCATTTTGTGTAGTACACTTTTCTTTTGCTATTATGAATAACACATTTTATATTCATCAAGTAATATATAATTTAATTTAATAATATGTTTAATGCTATATTGATATCTGTTGAATGTCAAAGAACTAGTAGTAAATATTTATGATTGATAAATTGAATTTTTTAATATACATAGTGTATAAGATTATGTTGGTATGTCAATAAATAAAAAGTCATGAATTTTTTTTTTTATATTATTTGAGGTCATGATTCTTTTTTTTTTTTTTTTTTTTTGCCTTAGTAAACAACCTGTAAAATGCATCGAAAAATAGTATTAAAATATGAAGAAAGTGAGTAGAATAATTAAAAAAAAGAAAAATGCACAGATGCTTTACAGTTGTTACTTTCCGAACATACATTATGTAAAGAAAATATTGCAATTACGAAAAAATTTGATTATGAGATTTTGGTGTATTTGTACATTTTGCTGTCTCCTGAATTTATTTTTGCTATTTTTATGATACATATGCATGTATGTGGGTGAATGAATACAATAACATTTAAACTCTTTTCTGGAATGATCTGAAAGTTGGTAGGTATGTTATAGGTCACTATTGCACAAACTGTATAAATTTGAATAAAGCTTATAGCTTTTTCAACAAGGACACACAAAGAATAAAATTCTTTATCATTACAAACTACAAACTCAAATTATTTCAAGTGACCTTGTGTGTAAGCTCTACATTAAGATACTAAATGAAATTTCTCAGGTAGGCATGTTATAGGTTATCATCACAAGAACTGTACAGATTTACATGAGTTTGTGATTTAGGTTTTTTTTTTTTTTAATTAAGATACAAAATAGAATGTAAATTTTAATTAAAAAAAAAAAAAAAAAAATCAAGATTTTTTCTGTTTGGGTAACTGCCCAATTCGCTCAGTCAGTAGAGCACGGGATTTAATTTTGGGATCATGGTTTCCAGCCCAGTGTCAGGCAAGCAATTATAAATTTTTAAATCTTGTGTGAAAAGATCAAATGAATCATTATAAATGATGAGTTACAAATTCTAACTTTTCCCACGCCCCAACTATTCCCCTCATGCGAATGTGCAATATTTTTATATTATGGAAATTGAACTTTATTTTTATAATTTTACTTCATTAGGTCAAAGCAGAATAAAACACTATCTGACTTTATAACAGGTGACAATGAAAACAGATAATAATAACAATAATAATACAGTCACATAATAATTTAAATAACTTTTAAATTATTTTACAGATAAGGCTGAAACTTTAGTAATTTCATTGCATACATCCCACATGGTCTACCTGGCCATTACCCAGGAAGCCTGTTTTAATTCCCAGTGTAGGAATTCTCTTCTTTTGTGATATAAATTTAATATAAAAAAAAATTGAAAAACATTAAGATTTTTTAGTTGGGCAACTGCTTAGCTCGCTGAGTCAGTAGAGCATGAGAATCTTAATCTCTGGGCCGTGTGTTTGAGCTCTATGTTTGACAAGTTTTATCATTTTGTTGATCATGAAAATTCAAAGCGATTATGAATTTTTAAAGCTTGTGTGAAAATGTAAAATATATTATCACAAATTCTAGCTTTTTCAATGCCCCAGCTATTTTCCTCACGCAAATGATCAAATCACAAGAAAATATTTTTATGTAATTTTGGAAAGTGATTTTTTTTTTTTTTTTTTTTTTTTTTATAATTTCACTTAATTAGGTAAAAACAGATTGAAATCATTATCTGACTTTTTTTTAGAATGCTTTTATATTAAAATCAACTAAAAAACATAAAATCAGTTTTCTACATAACTAAAGAGCTAAAAATAAAATAGAATACTTTTAGAGAGATGCCCTAAAATGTGAATAATAAGAAAAATTTTGGGAAATTGTGATCAACTTGAAGAAAAGAAAATTTGAAAAACATTCAAAGTTGACAAAAGAAAACTTTACTCCTGAAGAAAATAGAAACTATTCAAATTTGAGTGCTTTTCAAATTTTAATTTTATTTTCTTCAAGCTGAGCACAATTTTCCTAAAATTTCCTTATTTTCCACTTTTTAGGACATCTCTCTATAAAGGCATTATATTTAATTATTATTATTATTATTTTTTTAAATCTGTTTTTATATGTGTATTTCATTTGAATGTGTCATAATAAAAAAATCTTAGTTTTTAATTTTCCCTTTCCTTCATTTATTTAAATTTATTTTATGCAAGCATTAATTACACAGGCC